>JARQOC010000006.1:126853244-126868100 GCA_033576535.1 Allobates femoralis
CCACCCCTCTTTCCCCGGCCCCCATCCTGCCCACCCCCGGGCCCCGCTTTTCCCCGCCCCCTTCCTGCGTGCCCCGGCTGCTCTTACCCGGCCCCTTTTGGCTGTTCCCTGGCCCCTTCCTGCCCGCCCCTTGGCCACTGCCCCCCGGCCCCCCTCCGGGACTCACACCGCTGCACCCCGGGTTACTGCTGTAGGTATCTACTATATAATTTCTACTTCGTCTGTTTGTCTGTAATGAAAACCCTTGCGTTGTTGATTGGTCAGGCCACCCGCCCACATCAGTAACCCAACGGGACAGTCCGCCCGAAAATTTGGGCGCGGTTTTTCAACCACGCTTCGCTGATTGGTTGTGCCCCGCCAGTTGCCAGCAATCAGTGATATTGGCGCAGGATTTAAACCCAGCTTCGCTTTGCATTATTCTTAAATCTTCATAAATAAACTACATACAGTGTGGACAAAGGTATTGACACCCCTGCAATTCTGTCAGATAATACTCAGTTTCTTCTTGAAAATGATTGCAATCACAAATTCTTTGGTATTATTATCTTCATTTAATTTGTCTTCAATGAAAAAACACAAAAGAGAATGAAGCAAAAAGCAAAACATTGATCATTTCACACAAAAATCCAAAAATGGGCCAGACAAAAGTATTGGCACCCTCAGCCTAATACTTGGTTGCACAACCTTTAGCCAAAATAACTGCGATCAACCGCTTCCGGTAACCATCAATGAGTTTCTTACAATGCTCTGCAGGAATTTTAGACCATTCTTCTTTGGGAAACTGCTCCAGGTCCCTGATATTTGAAGGGTGCCTTCTCCAAACTGCCATTTTTAGATCTCTCCTCAGGTGTTCTATGGAATTCAGGTCAGGAGTCATTGCTGGCCACCTTAGAAGTCTCCAGTGCTTTCTCTCAAACCATTTTCTAGTGCTTTTTGAAGTGTGTTTTGGGTCATTGTCCTGCTGGAAGACCCATGACCTCTGAGGGAGACCCAGCTTTCTCACACTGGGCCCTACATTATGCTGCAAAATTTGTTGGTAGTCTTCAGACTTCATAATGCCATGCACACGGTCAAGCAGTCCAGTGCCAGAGGCAGCAAAGCAACCCCAAAACATCAGGGAACCTCCGCCATGTTTGACTGTAGGGACCGTGTTCTTTTCTTTGAATGCCTCTTTTTTTTCTCCTGTAAACTCTATGTTGATGCCTTTGCACAAAAAGCTCTACTTTTGTCTCATATGATCAGAGAACATTCTTCCAAAACGTTTTAGGCTTTCTCAGGTGAGTTTTGGCAAACTCCAGCCTGGCTTTTTTATGTCTCGGGGTAAGAATTGGGGTCTTCCTGGGTATCCTACCATACAGTCCCTTTTCATTCAGATGCCAACAGATAGTACGGGTTTACACTGTTGTACCCTGAGACTGCAGGGCAGCTTGAACTTGTTTGGATGTTAGTCGAGGTTCTTTATCCACCATCTGCACAATCTTGCGTTGAAATCTCTCATCAATTTTTCTTTTCCGTCCACATCTAGAGAGATTAGCCACAGTCCCATGGGCTTTAAACTTCTTGATGACACTGCGCACGGTAGACACAGGAACATTCAGGTATTTGGAGATGGACTTGTAGCCTTGAGATTGCTCATGCTTCCTCACAATTTGGTTTCTCAAGTCCTCAGACAGTTCTTTGGTCTTTCTTTTCTCCATGCTCAATGTGGTACACACAAGGACACAGGACAGAGGTGGAGTCAACTTTAATCCATGTCAACTGGCTGCAAGTGTGATTTAGTTATTGCCAACACCTGTTAGGTGCCACAGGTAAGTTACAGATGCTGTTAATTACACAAATTAGAGAAGCATCACATGATTTTTCTAACAGTGTCAATACTTTTGTCCACCCCCTTTTTTATGTTTGGTGTGGAATTAGATCCAATTTGGCTTTAGGACAATTCTTTTTGTGTTTTTTCATTGAAGACAAATTAAATGAAGATAATAATACCAAAGAATTTGTGATTGCAATCATTTTCAGGAAGAAACTGAGTATTATCTGACAGAATTGCAGGGGTGTCATTACTTTTGGCCACAACTGTACACATATCTTAGTGTTTTTTTTATATGTATTTTATATGTATTTTAGTATATCATACATTGTTTTTATGTTGTTTCATTGGTGCTATTTCTTATGATGGATAATGGTGCGTTTTGTAACTTTAGTTTTGGTTTTATTGTCGTTGAGGGTACATTTGAGGTTAATTTTTTTAACCCAATTTGTAATTAACCATTATGTACTTAATGGATAGCTTACCATTTCCTATATATATCAATATCTGTAACATTCCCTTATATCACCTGAGGAAGACAGCTTACTGTCGATATGCGTCGTAGCAAATAAGGGACTACTAATAAAAAGGTTTGGATATTATAATATGCTTCACCTTTGTCCCTTCCTTTAGCGCTCCACCAGACCGAAAATTTGTTCTTCTACAGGCCCCAAGATGAAACACAGATTGGATGCATTTTAACAGCTTCTGCTCAGCATAGGAAGGACGGGGTTCTCCCCAACTTGCCAGGAGACTAGTAGTTAAGTGAAATACAGACTAAAACTGAGTCAGAGTGAATTAGTGTGAACAGGTCTGTATAGTTCTATAGAACTTGCTATACTGGCCTGTTCACAGTAATTTCTGACTCAGTTTTCGTCTGTATATTAAAACGAGCAGTGTCGTCACCCCTCTTAGGGACACTTGAGTACCAAGTGTAACTGTATTGACCCAAACGTAAGTTCTTGGCCTACTACAGTTCAGTTGCCTCGACTTAGGAGCGAGGCCTTAGCCTACCCTCTTAGTAGGCTCTCTAATCTCTCTTTCACTGGCCTATCCTCCTTGGAGTTCTGACCCCAATTCTTCTCTTGGTTTCCCCACTTCCTCTTTCGTCTTCTCGAACTCTCTTCTCTGCCCCATCCTTTTCCCTAGCTTAAGACTTCCTGCATTCCCGAGGTCCCTGACTCACCCCGGAGATCCACACCATGGCCTCTCTAAAATTTTACATTAAGTGTAAGGGGCTTTAATACTCTACAAAAGCGTAACCAGATCTTGCATGGTATGCACAAATTGGGGGTCCAGGTCCTACTATTGCAAGAAATGCACTTCAAAATTGATCATGTCCCTGATATACGTAACAGATACTTCACGCATTGGTATTGTGCGCCCAATCCCTTGGCCAGATCGAAGGGGGTCAGCATTGCTATCCACAAAAACATTCCCCATACATCTCTAGAGGTAGAGACAGATGCCCATGGCAGGTTTTTGTTTGTAAATGTATCGCTTTTTGATCAAAAATACACGGTTGCTAAACTTTACCTTCCTAACAAGGGCAGGCCGTTACGAGGGCTAGATACCTGAGGAGGTTGGAGGCATTCGCGAAGGGACAACTGGTCATCGGGGGTGATTTTAATCTACCGATGGACAGGAAACTTGACACGTTGGCGGGTAAGTCAGTGATATCACCTAATCAACTTGCAACTTTTAAATCTTCCATCCATGGTCTCAGGGTTGTAGATATACAGTGTGGTGCATACTCCACCCATCAGACAAGGACTACACGCACTTTTCCGCAGTCCATACCTCATACAACTGCATTGACTATTTCCTGATTAGCTATCATTTGCTCCGATGGACTCCCACTGCTTCTATCTGCTCCGTGACCTGGTCCAATCATACTCCCTTCTTTGTGATCTTTAATCCCCGCTAACTACTCATTAAGGCCCTGGAATTGGAGGTTGAATCCCAATCTCCTTCTTGATGTGGACATCAAAAAGAAGGTCTCAGCAACCATTGCTGACTTCTTACAGAACCATGTAGATGACAATACCCCAGTTCCGACCCAATGGGAAGCCCTCAAGTGCGTCATCAGGGGCGTACTCATATGGGAGGGGTCAATACTTAAGAGGGACAAATCTAACCTAATCGATGATCTCCTATCAAAAATCCACTCTTTGGAGCAAATATACAAATTAATCTTGGATCAATATACCCTTCTTGACGTGACTAAGCTTAGGGAGGACCTCAAAACTTTGCTTGACCACACGCATACAAAATTCTGGGAGCGCACCCAACAATTTTTCAACGAGTTCGCTGAAAAATGTAGAGGTCCCCTAGCATAACACATTCATCCATGAACCATGATTACTTTTATCTCCTCAATTAAGACGGAAGACAAAAAGACTGTCCACAACCCCACAGATATCACTACTGCCTTTGAGAAATTTTACGAGTCGCTCTACAATATCAGTAGTCATTCATCTGACCCTTATGATAATTTCTGGTGGCAAAAATTGACAACTACCTCACCGACACACCCCTTCCCCCCTTACCGGTGGAGATAGCTGCGGAGATGGACATTCTATTCGTGGTCAACGAAATCTCCCAAATTATTTTCTCATCCCCACCCAACAAAAGCCCAGAACCAGATGGTTTTACATCTAAATTCTATCACACCTATGTAGCAGAATTGGCCCCTTTTTTAACCAAGGTCTTTAACTTCATTTTCGGGATCAACCATTTCAGAAGCAAACACTGGAAGCGACCTTTACAGTAATACCTAAGCCGAGAAAGGACCCCGAACTCTGCTCAAGCTACCACCCAATCTCCCTAATTAACGTCAATGTGAAGTTGTACGCTGAGCTTCTTGCTGTCTGACTAGGTCCTTCTCTGCTGCGGCTGATACGCAATATTCAGGCAGGCTTCGTTCCTCAAAGAGAGGCAAGAGATAACACCAATAAAACAATCCTCATGATCTCCCATGTTCATAAAGTCAAAATACTCGCATGCGTGTTGTCAGTCGATACAGAGAAGGCCTTTGATAGGGTCAGTTGGCCCTTCCTTGGGCGTGTCCTTGAGCGGGTGGGGCTTGGCCATGGCTTTAGAGAAAAGGTCATGGCACTCTATACCATCCCCTCGGCTAAGATTTGCTGCAATGGTGTTCTCTCCAACTCATTTAATAATAGAAATGGGACGTGACAAGGCTGCCCTCTATCTCCCATTTTATACGCTCTAGCGATGGAGCATTTAGCTTCAGCTCTTAGGAAGAACCCGGACATACACGGGATTCGGATTGGCAATGAAACCCATAAATTGGCCTTATACACCAACGATTTGCAAAGCGCAGGCAAGTGGGGCACTTTCACTTTCGCAATGTATATACATACATTGCGGAAGTGAAATAAAACAAACCAAGTGTTAAAAATGTGTGGCATCCAGCTCCGAGGGCTTAAGGACCTAGATCATTTCACCGGGCAGGGCAACCCAATCACATGACTGCATCAGCTGAGCAGTTTAAATCACCGATCGATTTTGGTGGGCGCGATTTAAACAATGCTGATGTGGTCATGTGACCAAGGCGGGGCAACCCGATTAGCTGATCTAGGTTCTTAAGCCTTTGGAGCTGGATGCCGCACATTCCGGGACACACGTCTGAGAGGTGAGGATTTTTTATTTATTTTTAACACTTGGTTTGTTTTATTTAATTTCCGCAATGCATGTATATGCATTGCAAAAGTGAAATATCATGGGAACAGAGCAGTTTTAGGGTACTGAGCATTCTCAATACACTAAAATCGGGTCAGGGAAATGATCCGATGTTTTCTCTGACACGCGCTCCATAGGCCCCCATTTTATTTGCCGTGGATCACGCAGATTCAATTGTGTCCGATTTGGTCTGCTGTGCCCAAAATCGGGAGTAGTCTCAGATTCTGGGTACAGCAAAAAATCGGACACAATCGGATCCGTGACAATTTGGGCACAATTGGATGGCCATACAGGACCAATCCCTGCCCATAGGGATACATAGGGGCCAAATTGGATCTGTGGCTATCCATTTTACAAGGGATAGCCACGGATACACAAAAATAGTGATGTGAAAGTAGCCTAACTGATGATAAATCCATGGAAAACACGGATACATGGGCACAGATCCGTGCCTTTCCGTGTGATGCTTGAAATTCAAGGATCACCATGGATGTGCAAAAAACGTGATGTGAAAGGGGCCTTAGAGGGCTTTATCGTCATGTTACATGAAGATAAAGAAACCTAGTTTGCTAGTTTCCATATGATTAGCTTCTTTTTTTTAAAAGCCTTTGTGCCACCCCTGCGGGGATTGCCACAGAACCCATCAGTGCAGGGAGGGATATACACCTTGGTACACACAGCATGCAACACCTTCCACCCCAGACTTGCAGGGGGAGCTCCACTGGCTGTCCTTAAGCCAGATCCCCTATAAAAAATCCAGGGGAGGGGAGGAGTCAGGCAGTTACAGTCAAACAGAGAAGAGAGCAGTTGTAAGGAGCTGGTTGCTGGGACCAAGCAGGCCCAGAACCAGGGGACAATGATCTAGCTGTGCTGAGTCCTAGGGAGAGGGACAGAGGCCAAAGCGAGAAGCAAGAAGAATGGAACAGACTTGTGAACCCTTTACTTATCCGGACACCGGAGTCAGCAACTGCTGATAAGATATAGTAGCAGGAATAGTCCGGACAGATCAGGAGGATCCAGTCCCCCTGAAGTAACGAATAGAAGAATCCAAACTTGACCAAGTAAAGGACAAGGGACCTAGCTGAGGATAGGAATCCCACAGAGAAGTCCTCATTGTCAGTTGTGGAACAGCACCCTGAGAGGGAGAAGTAGCAGCAGGTTCAGCTAAAGGCAGAGCTTACCTCAAAAAGACGCACACACTAACATAGGAGGCCTCACAACTCTCCAAGGTGAATGTCCCAAGCTGCACCGAAACTTGGTTACCCTTCTGGACCATGCCTGTTACCGGACAACAGTAAAAAGGTACTGAAACCAAAGATTATTGTGTGTGTGTGTGTGCCTGCTTCCCCGCCACTGCCTGCAGAGTTCACAGCAGGACCGCTACTACTACTCCCCTCATCCGCCCCGCTGCCCTGAGGTAAAGCTCCACCTGTGGGGAGCTGTACTACTCTGAGCTGCACCTCCATCACCTCAGCGGCCGGCCGCAGCGCTGGTAACTCTATTATCAGGTACCACAGGTGGCATCACGATACCATTCCTTCCCCCTTCATCATCATCATCACCCCCATCCTCTACCACTGAGGGTCCAGGGCACGGATCCGGGAACCGACCAGCCGTAATTCCCCCATCGAAGCAACTGCCTATCCCGGCATCCGAGTACCCCCTACCCTCTCGACCGCCTCACCTTTTATCCGATAGGAGCAGCTCTTAATTTGCAAAGAGAAAAAATGTGCAATAACCACTGCTGGCTGAATTCACGCTTATCATATTGTCAATAATTGCATAGACACCTATTTCAGATTTTTATTTATAAATTACTAACAAATTCCACAGTACTGTACAGTGATATCTTTCTAGGGTCCTGTAAAGAACTTAACAAAAGTCTAGGTCGGTTAAAACAGTTTCCTACAGAAAATTGAAAAGCTTTTGATAATACAGTAAAAATACAGAATTCTGTACAAATGTTCACACAAAGCTTATTTTTCATTTTCAATATGTCTTCTTTGCAAAACACAACTCAGGTTAAGCATGTATGAAAATATCTGCAAGAACACGCTATTTCTTTATTATTTCCAGAACTTGGTACAAAAATAATGTTTTACATGAAGCAGGTTGAAAAGGTTTTAGAAGAAACCTAGATCTGAAAGGGAGCTCTCAATTTCTAAATAGCCAATAGGCAAAAATGTGAAAAGTCCAAACTTGTATTACAAATCAAAAATGTTTTGACATATTGTAACAGTATTTCTAAAAATCATGTAACAAATACTAAATCTATGCTTTGTGATGAAAAAACAAAACAAATAAAAAAATGGTTACAACATTCACAACTGATACTATACATAAAAGGTGAAACTTACAAAATGAACACAATTTGCATAATAAATAGATTTAGGATGACTGCTCAAGGATGGAAAAGATGTAAGTCTATTAACTGACGGACAAGTTTAGCTCTATGTAGAGTGACAGTCTTCCTTCTTTAAAGGGAACCTGTTGGCTCATATTTTACCCCTTATCATAACACTACCTGTCCCCGCACCTTGCTAACACATCCCTATCCATCCCTCTCTGAGCTAAAACAACAATATAATGCTTCACAAAAACTATTTATTAACTTACAT
This sequence comes from Allobates femoralis, assembly GCA_033576535.1. Lineage (NCBI taxonomy): Eukaryota > Metazoa > Chordata > Amphibia > Anura > Aromobatidae > Allobates > Allobates femoralis. The sequence goes on from JARQOC010000006.1 coordinate 126,861,375, forward strand.
ATTCCTAAGGTAATGAGGGCTCCAGTCTACATCCGTAAACTGAGAAGGGTGCTCTCCGTTTCTCCATTCTCCCCCCTTGCTGCTCTTACCACACCCTGCTGGGCGTCATCATTCCTTCTCATGCACGCCCCCTATTTCAAAAATCCCACCTCCTCCTCATAGTATGACATGCAGCCAGAAGTCAGTTACGGTTCTGCAGAGTGTGCAGGTGTACAGGATGTACTGCATGCTCCAGCGCGTACGCAGAGCGCATATTGAAGCCAGACCGTACACCTGATAAGCCCCCACAATGCACAGGACTGGAAATGACATCCTGCTTCACGTCATACTATGAGAAGGAGGCAAGAATTTCAAAATGGGGGCGTGCAGGAGAAAGAATTATTACGCCCAGCGGGGCGTGATAAAAGCAGTGGAGGGGGGGAGTATGGAGACCCAGAGACCGTCCATGTCAGTCTATGGACGTAGACTGAAGCCCTCATTACCATAGGAAAATGTAAGTTAATAAATCGTTTATCTCCAGCATTATATTGCAGTTTTAGCTCAGAGAAGGATGGTTAGGGATGTGATAGCAAGGTGCAGGAACAGGTAGTGATAGGATAGGGGTAAAAACAAGCTGACAGGTTCCCTTTAACATTATGGATTCTGCAAAATCTGTCTAAAAATGTTACATTTCTTTCCTTGCAACATTTCAAAATATTTTTTTCTACTTGAATAACATAATGTATAGCAGTTTTAATAAAGTTGGTAAAGTCCAAAAAGTGTTAAGAAAAGGGTTCTGCAAACTATTTTGCATACAGTATTCAAACATGTAAAAAAAATATAAACAACAGCAAACTGTCTGCCAAGAAACATGGCATCAAAGGGAAACACACGTGTACATATGTATACATTATACACACACAAAATTGTTGTTTTTTTTGTTTTGTTTTTTAAAAAAAGGAATGCTACATTGGATGCTGCATTATGGCAGTATTTTCCATCATACAATGCTAAACTGGGGTGTACAGTGGGCCATAGGATTATAGAAAAAAAATATCCCAGAATCTAATAAAGAAAAATTGCAAATCAAGCCTTTTAGCTTAGGCTCTGTGCAAACCTAGCAGAAACTTTCTCCACCAGCTCTTCACCAAAAATGCATCTCCTGGCAGGAAAAACGCTGCAGCCAATTCAAAGCATTTTTAGCAATTTTGATGCATTTTTATGTGTGTTTTGTCTCTTGTGTTTTCCCTTATCATTGTCTAAAGAGAAAAAGCAGAGAAAACCGCACAAAGAATGAGCATGCTGCTTCTTCTTTTCTTTCACCAAAATCTGCAAGTGAAAATTCCTGAAGGTGGGCATAGGACTTCAGAAAACCCATAGGCTGGCTTCACACTGCAGTTTTTCACTGATCAGTGTCCATCAGTGTTTGGGTGCCAAAACCAGGAGAGGAACAAGGAGAGGAACTTGCAGAGAAAAACTATAAGTGAAAGATTGACACCTGTTCTGAGTTTTGGAGACGCTCCTGGTTTTGGCACCCAAACACTGATGGACACTGATCAGTGAAAAACTGCAGTGTGAAGCCAGCCTTAGACGTTGCTGAAATGCATTTCCCCTTCAGATTTTAAAGATGCAAGGTAAAAACACTAGGCGTGCACATAGCCTTTAAGGCCATATTCACATGTTGAGAATTTGGTGAGTTTTTTGCCTCAGTATCTGTAAGCTAAAACTATTAGTGGAACAATCAGAGAAAAAGTATAATAGAAACACGTCACCACTTCTGTATTTTATACCTACTCCTGGTTTTGTCTTACAAATGCTGAGGTAAAAACTCACCAAATACTCAACGTGCGCACGTGGCCTTACAGATACTAAGATAAAAACTCACCAAATACTCATCAAAGGGGTCCAGTGAGGACCTATTAGGCCATGTGCACACTTTCAATATTTGGTGAGTTTTTTACCTCAGAATTTGTAAACAAAACCAGGAGTTGAAAAATCAGATGAAATGTATAATAGAAGAACATGCACCAGGTCTTCTTTTTGTTTACCCACTCCTGGTTTCGTCTTACAAATGCTGAGGTAAAAAACTCACCAAATACTCAAAATACTCAATGTGCGTACGTGGCCTTACAGATACTGAGATAAAAACTCACCAAATACTCATCAAAGGGGTCCGGTGAGGACCTATTAGGCCATGTGCACACTTTCAATATTTGGTGAGTTTTTTTACCTCAGAATTTGTAAGACAAAACAAGGAGTTGAAAAATAAGAGGAAACGTACAACAGAAATATATGCACCATGTCTCCTTTTAAGGTGCCGTTACACCTTGCGACATCGCCGGAGTTGTCGGCGGCGACGAGCGGGAGCGCGCACCCTTTTGGTGCCCCGCCAACGTCGCCGCCCCCCGTTTACACGGGGAGACATCTCCGGCGAGCTGAGAGGCGGCATCGCCGCCAGGGTTTCTGAAATCCCCATCGGTGATGCAGGACTATGGGAGCCTATGGCTCCCATCGCCTGTCAGCTCGCCGGCGGCCGTTTACATGGGGCGATGTGTGCACGTCACCCCAGATCAGCCTCCTTGTTTCACATCACTGATGTGAAACCAGGCGAGCTGTCAGAACCGCCGACTACATCCCCTATGTAATCGGCGGCGATGTCGCCAGGTGTAACGGCACCTTTAGTTTACCCATTTCTGGTTTTGGCTAACAAATACTGGGGTAAAAAACTCAGCAAACACTCAACATGTGCACATGGTCTTATTTTTATGATAGCAAAGACAAATACAACTTTCACATCACATTCAGTTGTGGCATCACCTCTCTGATGGTCCCCAACAGTTTTACAGCTAATTACATGCTGGCTGTCCAGTCCAGTGATTGGCTGCAGAGGTAATCGGGATGATGTACGTCACGTGATCAGGTATAGGACCAGCTGTTACTACAGGAGCAGCTGAACTGAAATACATGGTAATTTAAAAGAGGAGATGGTGGTTCTAATTATTTCTTTAGCAATTGTTTTTACAGTATGTTGCTGCTGGTAGAGTTTCACAAAATCCTAGCAAAACAGAAGTAGAGGTTTTGCATATGAAGCATCAAAAATGATGCATGCAATACATGTAGTTTATATTTATGCAAGATACAATTAGTGAAAGGCTCCGCACTACACTTAACACTTATATTTATGAAAATAAAAGATCTGTTTAAATTATAGGAAACATGGACGGTGCCAGGATTTTTATTAAAAAATAAAATATGAAAATTGTTAAAAAATATCTTGCATATTTAACCCCCTGGTAAGTTTGCACACAAGATTTACTCTAGGCTTGCAGCAGCAACACATTTTGTGTAGGGAAATATAGCAATTTCCTACCTTTCTCCACCCGCCCTTTTTACACCATTTCCGGTGTTTTACAATATAATATAATACTATATATATAATTGCATAGTGCATTTATTTATGTGGAACATGTGATACAATTTTAAAGTGAAGTTCAATGTGGTTAACATTTTATTATTCTTATGCATTTTCATCCTAAATAGACCCTTTCTACTAGGGCGAAATGTATAAATTGCAAACTAGCAATTACTTCAAGCTGTAGAAAAGTCTTCTGCTTTTCTAACACTGCTTGGAAAATACGTGGCAACAGGTTTATTTTGTTTATTTTATATATGAATTATATATTATAACAGTCCAGCAAAGAAAGAAAAAAACTCCGCTCAACGTGATGAATCTTCAAGCATTTATTGTGAATACAGGGATATTAGGCGAGTACAGGGATGCGGTCTGCGTTCCTGGACAACAGCCGTTTTGCACTCAGGTGTGCTACAATGGGTCCACTGAAGCACACCTGAGTGCAAAATGGCCGTTTTCCAGGAACGCAGCCCGCAACCATCTATCTACCCACTTGATATCCCTTTATTCACAATAAACGCTTGAAAATTTATCACAGTAAGTGCAGCTTCTTTTCTTTCTTTGCTGGAAGGTTATTTGTGTAACGCTGTAAAGAAGCTTGGCACCGAATAAGTAATGAGACGTCACGTGTTACCAATCTTCACTTTACTATTATGAAGAAGCCCGTGGATTCATAGTGGTAGTGAAGGTTTTGTATATATGTATATACAGTATTGCTGAACAAAGATTATAACAATACAGCTGGAATCCGCTACAGAGCTTGTGACATAGAATCTTAATTATTGTACAATGGCAGCTGAATCTGAAGTTTTATCATTTTTTTTCATTAATGATCAAGATCAAACAAGCTAAAGAAAGCTTAGTAGTTGTGAGAAAAATAAAGTTCCAAAGTGTGCCTTGGTCAGCCTTCAATATCATGCAAGTGGCATGTTTAATCACATAAACACCCTACAGCTTCATTTTTAATTTGATGTTGGATGATACTTCTATACATGGAGATATTCTCCAATAGAACTAATGGTCCTTTCCCAATTGACAACTGATGCAACATGCCATAATTTTATTTTCAAGCTGAATGAATCAGATTGGAATGAATAAAAAAAAATAAATAAATTAACACTGCATGGCCTATTTTATATTGTAGACTTAGACAAACACAGGGAAAAAAAGAGTAGGGATCACCATGTTTGATGTATGAATGCCAAGAGAACCACTCCAGTGGGTGCCAAATCCCACTGGTGTCACAGCACAAAAAAAGCAAAGAGAAAAAAGGAGATGAAGAGTGGCACATACATCCGGTAAAATAAAATCTCAATTTTTCATTAAGCAGCCATTAAAAGTAATTGGATCTACAGCCATACTAAAAAAAAAAGGGATGCATTTCTAGCATGGTATGCACCCATAATTCAATGCATACTGATTTTAGAAAAAATCCTTTTGTATAAACAGAAACCAATCACATGCTGCCACATCACCCGTTTGTTTAAAAGATCCACATGGCTACTTTATTCAACATAATTATTAAAGTAGTTAGTTCACAAAATATTTAGTATCGATATCAATAAACGTATGACAATAATTACATACAAAAATCACTTTTGCAACTCATGCTCTTTGGGTACTTGGTATGTAGTGTGAGGATCCAAAAATTCTCCCGAAGAATACATTTTTTCTGCCAATTTCCACCTCTCATGGGACGGATTACCTTCTGGATCCCAAAAAAGCTAATGTTAATAAGATCTCCTTCATGCATTTTAAAGTGTTTTGCTACTCATAAATAAGAACTATTTTTATTGGAAATATTGCTTAAATGTTCAGTTTTTCAATTTGCGAGAAATCCAACTGCTGTACCGTTTGCAGCGTTGTCCCAAATAAAACATTATCATTTTCTTTACCATGTGTAATAAACCAATGCATCAATTCACAAATCAATTGTGAGTTACATAATATTGTATACTGCGTTAAGTGAAAGCGTTTCAACATGCGTTACATCAGGTTCACGAATCAAAAAAAGGAAAAAATGTATATCTGACCATTTCACCAATATTTCCAATAAAAATAACTCTTACTCAGGAGTAGCAGAATACATAAAGGAGATCTCATTAATTTACCTTCTCAATCCCCCCCAAAAAAATGTACGTACCGTATTTTCCGGCGTATAAGATGACTGGGCGTATAAGACGACCCCCAACTTTTCCACTTAAAATATGGAGTTTGGGATATACTCACCGTATAAGACTACCCCTCTTCTACGGTATGATTCCCACTATGACCCCACACAGTATAATGGACCCACATATAGAATGACCCCTACATCTCTTCACACTGTATTATGGCCACCACACAGCCCTAAAATAGCCCTGCATAAAGTATAGAGGCTCCCTCATACCCCTTAAAGTATTATCATGCTCCCACAGAGCCCTCTAAGTATTATAATGGCTTCCATATAGTATAATTGTCTCCATAAATTATAATGCATCATCAAAGTCCTCCATATATTATAATGCACCCCGTAGTCCTCCATATAGTGTAATGCACGCCATAGTCCCCTAGATAATATAATGCACCCCATAGTGCTCCGTATAGTGTAATGCAACCCTGTAGTCCTCCATATAGTGCAATGCACGCCATAGCCCTCTAGATAATATAATGCACCCCATTGTGCTGCATATAGTGTAATGCACCCCCCTAGTCCTCCATATATTATAGTATTACAGTGGTGGTGGGGGAGTACACCCTCCATCAACCCCCAATATTCCTCTGCAGTCACACACACAGTCAGACACAGACACACACAGTCACACACACACAGTCAGACACAGACACACATGCACAGTTAGACAAACACAGTCACACACACACAGTAAGACACACACACAGTCAGACATACACACAGCCAGACACACTGTGCCACTGTGGTGCCACCGGACCCTGCCGGAGCTTACCACCACCACCGCCACCGCCGCTGTACGTAGCCGGGCACCGTAGATGTACGATAATAAGCCATCAGCCAATCAGGCGTCTGCTGGCATCTGATTGGCCCTGGCATTACCGTACATACACACTGAGCGGCGCAGTTACCTCCGTTCAGGAGATGTACGGTAATGCCTCAGCCAATCAGACACCAGCAGCCTCCTGATTGGCTGATGGCTTATTATCGTACATCTATGGCGCCCGGCGGCTATGTACACGGCGGCGGTGGCAGCGGGAAGCTCCGGAAGACATGGACGGCAGAGGCAGGTGAGTATCATTTTTTTTTCTTGCCTGCCACCTGCCACAGCTTATTTTCGGGGGGGGGGGGGGGGCCCTTATATTATGCACGGCGGGCCAATGCC
>JARQOC010000006.1:126868200-126973846 GCA_033576535.1 Allobates femoralis
TGTTGACACAGGCCACCCGGTCTCAGACAGGCTGTTACACTGTACACATCTCATACCCTGGTCAACAGGACGACCTTACAGTTAGTCCCAATGGCGGTTACAGCCGCCTGGCACTATTTACATCCCCGTAACATATACACAGGACAGTCTGTACAACACTCAACATGATTACAATGCTCATTACACACAACATACAGGTCATTCACAGTTCCACAGGATTCAGGCACAGCCAGTACACCCCTGTTCACACATAACAGTCTCTGACCCATATCCAGGCTCTTCATTGGCCTAATTCCATTTGGAGGAGTTCAGTCCATGCATACAGGCTGCTAAGGTGCTCACAGCCACTATACAGAGCTCCTGCTGTTCTATACTGTCCCGCACACATTCTGGGTCACACATACCGGCATTGGTATATGACACCTGTCAGAACCAGGCCCCGACCCGGGTTTAGCTACCTAAGCTCCAGGGCAAGCGAGGCATCCCCAAGGTCTCCTCAGCACGTGTCTTACCAGGTTGCCAGCCACTTCCAAGTCTGCCATCACAGGCCCAGACCTCCAGGCAAGCGGCTGCACCAGACACGCTATCGCGAGCCCCTTCAGGATCAGCCAGTCTTCCCAACTGCAGGTGCTGCAAAACCCTCGGCCTTCAGGCCTCATGGCTCCACTCACATAGGAATCGGACTCATCTCTCCCAGAGGCTCTGCTCTATCTCTTAAGGTACCTTCACACACGGCAATATTGCTAGGCAATTTCACTGGCAATTTGCTGGTTGCAGTGAAATCATGGACACGTTGTTCCATTTGTACACAGTAACAAAATAGAACAATGTATCCATGATTTCACTGCAACCAGCAAACTGCCAGAGAAATTGCTAGCAAAATTGCTGCGTGTGACGGTACCTAAAGGGTACCTGTACACAAAGAGATAAATTGCTTGCAACTCACTGGTTGCAGTGAAATCACGGACACATTGTTCCATTTTGTTGCCATGTACAAATGGAATAATGTGTCCATGATTTCAATGCAACCAGTGAGTTGCAAGCAATTTATCTCTCTGTGTAAAGGTACCCTTTAGGTACTGTCACACTCGGCAATTTTGCTAGCAATTTCTCTGGCAATTTGCTTGGTGCAGTGAAATCATGGACACATTGTTCTATTTTGTTGCCGTGTACAAATGGAACAATACGTCCATGATTTCACTGCAGCCAGCAAATTACCAGTGAAATTGCTAGCAAAATTGTGGCGTGTGACGGTACCTTTACAGACTGAATGGCCCAATCTCAAATCTCCCAGTACTCAGCTCTAGGCAGCCCTTATCCAGCCTGCCATACCCACACCTGCAATGCAGTGTTTTGAAGCAGCACATCCTCCTGCACAGACCTCACTGCTGTTAAACCTTTGTGTGCTGCAAGGTCTAGCAATCACCCAGATTAAAACAGGCTCATGTGAACAGGCTCTTGTGCTGTATGCCGGCCATGATGTCTGGCCATACCTCATAAAGCCCATGTGGTGCACCCCAGCCATGGGGCACCATGCCGGCCGTGCCTCACAGCGCCGATATGACATATGTGCTTGAAAATTACTGTTTGTACTCATGGCAGTGTTCGAAAGGTTTACCATTCGATTTTTGGAACATTAAATTGTCTCGATTTGTAAGCAGACACCATAATGCATTTGTAGAGACCCTGTAGAGAGATGTGCCTAAATAGTGGAAACCCCCCACGAGTGATCCAAATTTGAAAACTAGACCTCTCAGTGAATTTAGGTTTGTGGTGAGTACGTTCAACCCCAAGGTGCTTCACAGAATTTTATAACGTTGAACCGTGAAAATAAAACCATCACTTTTTTCTGTAATCAGAAACTACTTTTCAGGCACAGTGAAAATCTCAGAAGAGAAGGAGCGCCATATCGGATGCACATTTGGCTGGAATGGTTTTTGGGTGCCATGTCACATTGGCAGAGCCCCTGAGGTTCCAGAATAGCAGAATCCCCCAAGTAACCCCATTTTACAAATTTCTCCCCTCAATTAATTCATCTAGGGGTGCATTGAGCATATTGACACCACAGGTTGGTCACAAAATGTTTTACTATTGGATGGTGAAGAAAAAATAATTACATTTTTACCACTAGAATGTTGTTTTAGCCCCGTATCTTACATTTTCACAAAGGGAAGTAGATAAACATGCCCCAATTTGAAAATTACAACCATCAGGTAATTCATCTATGGACATAAAGGTGATTTTTGACTCCATGGATGTTTCCCAGAACCAAGCAGCAATGCATGTTGCAGAGTGAAAAGAGAACTCTGCTATGTCGTGCCCGTACATTATGTGCAGCTTGAGCTTCTGAAGACCTGCACCCCGTAAATTTAGCGGACTTCCTCACTACACATATGCCAAACGTGTGGATGTTAATTGCCGTTTAGGCACACTGTGGGGCTCTAAACAGAGGGGTGCATTTGGATTTAAGATTGCAGATTTCGCTGGCCTTCTTTTGGAGGGTGAGGAGCCATACTGCTTTCCAGAGCCTTTGTTCTACCAGTAATTTGGAAGCCTCCTTTTGTTAACAGCTGACGGACCTAAGTGTGGGCTTGTTTTTTGTGGGTTGAGTAGAAGCTTTTGTTTATAGTAATTCGGAGTACAGAGCATTTTTGATCAGTTCACACGTAACTACATGTATGCTCTACACTGAGCACTTACATCAGGGTTTCCATCTCAATCTGCAAAATATACAAAATACATTATTCAGATAAACCCCCTGACAAATCCATTTACTAATGAAGCAGCATGCATGCCTAAAAAAATGGGCATGACCAGGTCATACAGTAAGACAGAGTACAAGGTAACTCCCTCTGCCACATTATAGTGAATCTTCCAACAGGAGTTCCATCGGAATTGCGTATTTCAGAGTATTATATGTAATATCTGATAAAAGAGCTCAGCATAAAACGCAGGATAAATGTGAGCTGAGCCTTACTGCGATCTTTGGGAGGCAGAATGAACAAACCAACAGCAGGTCAAGAATTTCTTTTATTTATTTTTTACCCCGTTCACTTTGTAGTATAAATAATTAGACATCTTTATTCTTCAGTTCAGCGTGATTACAGTGATACCAGATTTAGGGCCCTTTCACATCAGCGTTTTTTTGAAATCGCGGCAGATGCGGTGAAAAAACCGCATCTGCCGCGATTACCGCATACCGGCTGCACTTGCGGCGCGGTTGCGGTTTTTGCCATGCAAAGTATAGGCGGACTTGCGGCAGGTGCGGCAAGTGCGGTTTTGCACTTGCGGCAGATGCGGCCGCGAAAAAAACCGCGGCTGACCGCGGTTTTTTTCGCGGCCGCACCTGCCACAAGTGCAAAACGGCACTTGCCGCACCTGCCGCAAGTCCGCCTATACTATGCATGGCAAAAACCGCAACCGCGCCGCAAGTGCAGCCGGTATGCGGTAATCGCGGCAGATGCGGTTTTTTCACCGCATCTGCCGCGATTTAAAAAAAAACGCTGATGTGAAAGGGCCCTTAGATCTTTTTTTGTTTGACTACTATCACACACTAAAAAACTCAGTAGCCTCCCTGGCGGTCTGTTTAGTTCTGGAAATTGTTGCCAAAAGCGGGCTACCCGCGTTCGCGGTAGATGCGGTTAAAAAACCGCATCTGCCGCACTTGCCGCATAGCTGCCGCACTTGTGCCGCACTTGCGGCGCTGTTGCGGCGCGGTTGCGGTAATCTGCATAGGAACCAACCACCTCTGATGACCCTCATACATTGTTAATATGTGCCCCTGCAGCCTAGTAAACCATTATCAGCACTGTTGTTGTGTGCTAAGTGGCTGCAGTAGAAGTGAGATAATGATGTTAGACACTTACATGCCTGCGTACTTGAGGGCGTCTCCCTGTGTGTGCTGGGACTTGTTGTGCTTTGCTCATCATGTCTGCTCTCCCCCTCCCTTATGCACGCCCCCTCTCAGCCTGCTATAGTGCTGTGAGGCTGATTGCGTCATAAAGGGGCGGGGCTACCGTTATGCCGCGATTTAGCCCCGCCCCTTTATGACGAGATCAGCCTCACATCACTATAGCAGGCTGAGAGGGGGCGTGCATAAGGGAGGGGGAGAGCAGACATGATGAGCACCGCCCACACGTCCCATCACACACAGGGAGACGGCCTCATGTACGCTGGCATGTAAGTTTCTCAAATCATTATCGCACTTGTACTGCAGCCACTTAGCACACAACAACAGTGCTGCTAATGGTTTACTAGGGTGCAGGGGCACATATTAACAATGTATGAGGGTCATCAGAGGTGGTTGGTTCCTATGCAGATTACCGCAACCGCGCCGCAAGTGCGGCACAAGTGCGGCACAAGTGCGGCACAAGTGCGGCACAAGTGCGGCAGATGCGGTTTTCTCATCGCATCTGCCGCGAACGCGGGTAAGCCCGAGCCTGACTCGGGGTTAACGCTTCTGGTAGTGAATGTTAACCCCGAGTCAGGCTCGGGAATAACGCTAGGAAGGTTAAAAAAAGGTTTTGCATCAGCATATTTTGAGAGCTCTAATTTTTCTATATTTCAGCTGACAGCTATGTGAGGTCTTGTTTATTCATTTTTTGGTTTTTTTTGGTACCATTTTGGAGCTCATAATATTTTTTTCATCACTTTTTATTACAATTTTTGGAATGCAGAGTGAACAAAACCCAGAAATTCAGAAATAGATTTTTTCAGAGTTTTTTTTTAATTCTGTTCACTGTGGGATAAAAGTGATACGATAGGATTATTATTCAGGTCAGGGCAGTTACAGTAATACCATATTTATATAAATATACGGTATATATTTATTTTTTTGACGCTTTTACACAATAAAAACAAATTCATAGAAAAATCATTGTTTGTAGATCTGGCATCCATAGCTTTTTGGACCGAGTTGAGTGGTTTTGTTTGCAAAACATGACGATATTTGCAGTGATACCATTTTTATTTACATTCATTTTATTGTTTGTGTTTTATTCCACTTTTATTTCTGAGATAGGATGAAAAAGCATAATATCTTGCCACATTTTTCATTTTTTTATGGTGTTCACTGCCGGGGTTAAAAAGTGTGATGGTTTTATAGATCGGGTCGTTACGGACGCGGCAATACCAAATATGTATACTTTTACTATTTTGATCACTGATCTCTTATACTGCAATAGACATGTATTGCAATACATGAGACCTGTCAGATTACACTGACAGAACTCCTGTCAATGTAATCTGGCTTTACAGTCGACTGTACAGGAGGTCATTGTTAGATTTCCAGGTGCCATGACAGCCATTGGCTCCCTGTGATTTCATCATGGGGCTGCCGATGGAGGTCCGAGATGGAGCACATTCCCTCCTATTACCTTCTGAATGTCAATATGATTGCTATTGATCGCGACATCTAGGACTCTGCTGTCAGCTTTGATGAGCTCGTGAAGTGATCGTGTCAGGAAGAACTGTTATTCAACACTTCTCTGCACGATCAAGCTGAGATTGGTCAGTCAGACTGACTAACCGATCACAGCGATCCGAGTGCAGGGAACACGGACACCTATTCCCATGCTGCTCAGCTGTCATTGAATTGTTACTGAGTATTTACATGCAATGCAGTGACAGTTCAAAGCCATGACTCATGATGTGCTATGTACGTCATTGTTCGTTAAAAGGTTAAAATGCAGTTTTCAATTAGGTTGCAAGTACAGGCCAGGATAAACGCAACGATATCGCTAACAATATCATTGCAACATCACCAGTTTTGTGACATTGCAGCGACCTCGTAGCGAAGGCGCTGCGTGTGACATGTACCAACGACCAGCGATCAGTTCACTGATCATTGGTAAATTGCCAGGGCCCTTTTTCAATTGTTGGTCTCCCGCTAGGCGGCCAGTATCGGCGTGTGTGACAGCGGGAGACAGTGATCAACGACCACCTGGCCGATGCCCAGCGCCGCACAGACATGCTGGGATGCTGGTAACTAAGCACAGCGCTAAGCTTAGTTACCCCATGTTTACCCTGGCTACCAGAGTTCTCACTGGTCGCTGATCGCTGGTGAGCCTGCCTGTGTGACAGCTCACCAGTGATCAGATAGCGATGTCCCAGCAATTCCGATCATTGGTCAGATCGCTGGGACATCTCAGCGTGTAAACCGGCCTTAAGACCGAGATCTAATAATCTTCATGGCTCTAAATTAATGATTAATTCTAATAAGATGCTTCATGATGAGAAGTGGGATAAGAGGGGGCTTATATCCCATTCTTAAACAGGGCCCTCTTATGTCTACTAAACAAATATAAATATATTAAATATGGAGATTTCACACTGACTGGTAAATCTTATATCTAAAGCAGCACAAACATAGTTTATAAAAGAGAGCCTAATAATATTAGCGTACATAAATATAAATGCTTCTGGAGCTTCTCAGATCTGGAAATAAGTGAGATAAAGTAGTGATCATAAGGCAAACATTGTCCTAGACTTCCTCTCAATAATCAAATTAAAGAACATTACAGTCAGCCTTTCCCTGACTGAAATGGCTGATAACAGGGAATAATAGATTGTGATCTGAAAAGTGTACGAAGATAATAGTGTAGTTGTGACTATTACCAAGACCCTATTCCCAAGGCAGTACAGTAAGAGCAGATAATATTTACGTTTTGCCCATCAAAATATATTAAAGCTCTTAATGCAGGCAACAATCACATAGCTGATTGGCCACAAGTAGTAAAAGAAAATCACAATTCAGATGATCATAAGCTAAATCGGCCGTATTTATTTTCTTCTGTATTGTCATCCGTATACAATTCATATACCATCAGTGTGTCCATTTTGTACATTTGTGCAGGAACAAGTTAATATATAATACAGGTCAGTTACAGTTTCCTATTATAATAATTGTAATGAATGAGTAAAAAACATACAGTATGCAGAGGTTGCCCATAGGTGAACTATTTTTGCGCACCCATTGACCTATAATGTGCAAGTCTGATCCAGAAACCTGATCAAAGAACAGCATGCTGTGACTTTTTTACATGAAGACCATCGGACTATGTGTAAAAACATTAATGTAAACAATAACCCCAATTCCTAAAATGTTCTGATGCTGTGTAAAATTTTAAAGGGAATCTGTCAGTCAAAAATCCACATGTAACTGCTATCATTTGCTAATTCCTTTCTCTAAACTCTCTCTATTCATGTACTTCTATTATTTATACTTCCTACCTATCCTCTGTAAGCTTCAAAATAAAAGATTTATTCCATCTGTCAATCACAGTGAATTCTCTGCTGTCCCCTTCCCAAAGAATGAATATTCATGCATCATTACACTGTCCTCTCTGGTCTGTATGTTGTGTGACTCATTGCAGAGCAGAAGGAGGGGGGAGGAGGTTTGTGATCTTAGAGAACTTAATTTATGTATCTGAGGCATGTGTGTAGTATGTGCAGTCTGAGATATTTCTATATGATTATAAGAACATTTGATCATTTGCTCAGCATATACACACATTACATGTCTGGATAAAAATCAATGTTCATATAATAGAAATCTTACAGACAGTGCAGGACAAAACACCTCCCCCTTGCCAGCACAGAGCACAACGGAGAGGGACAGAACACCAGCTAAGGTGGGCGTGGATATTTAAATAACTAGCTGTGAGCCCGATGCAAATGCATCGGGATTCTAGAACGTGCATTAATTTGATTATAGTAGTTATAGCTGTTAGCCTGATGCAAATGCATCGGGTATCTAAAATATGTTTATTGTTTTTTTAAACATTTTTAAATAATAATCGCATCATCAATAGCAATAATATAAGCCATAGCATTATTATTAGCAGTAATAGCAGTATTAATAGCATTATTAGCAGTATTATGAGCATTAATAACAGTATTAATAGCATTAATAGCATTATTATTAGCATTAATAGCATTATTAATAGCATTATTAGCATTAATAATAGCATTAATAACATTATTAATAGCATTAATAGCATTATTATTAACATTAATAGCATTAATAATAGAATTATTAGCATTAATAATAGCATTAATAACATTATTAATAGCATTAATAGCATTATTATTAGCATTAATAGCATTAATAATAACATTATTAGCATTAATAATAGCATTAATAACATTATTAATAGCATTAATAGTATTATTAATAGCATTAATAATAGCATTATTAGCATTAATAATAGGATTAATAACATTATTAATAGCATTAATTGCATTATTATTAGCATTAATAGCAATATTAATAGCATTAATAGGATAAATATTAGCATTAATAGCATTAATAGCATAATTAATAGCATTAATAGCATTATTAATAGCATTAATAGCATTATTATTAGCATTAATAGCATTAATAATAGCATTAATACCATTAATAATAGCATTAATAACATTATTAACAGCATTAATAGCATTATTATTAGCATTAATAGCATTAATAGCATCATTATTAGCATTAATAGCATTAATAATACCAATAATAGGATAAATATTAGCATTAATAGCATTAATAGCATAAATAATAGCATTAATAGCATTATTAATAGCATTAATAGCATTATTATTAGCATAAATAGCATTAATAATAGCATTAATAGCATTAATAATAGCATTAATAACATTATTAATAGCATTAATAGCATTATTATTAGCATTAATAGCATTAATAATAGGATTATTAGCATTAATAATAGCATTAATAACATTATTATTGGCATTAATAGCATTAATAATAGCATTATTAGCATTAATAGGATAAATATTAGCATTAATAGCATTATTAATAGCATTATTATTGGCATTAATAGCATTAATAATAGCATTATTAGCATTAATAATAGCATTAATAACATTATTAATAGCATTAATAGCATTAGTATTAGCATAAAGAGCATTAATAGCAATATTATTAGCATGAATAGCATTATTAATAGCATTAATAGCATTAATAGGATAAATATTAGCATTAATAGCATTAATAGCATAATTAATAGCATTAATAGCATTATTAATAGCATTAATAGCATTATTATTAGCATTAATAGCATTAATAATAGCATTATTAGCATGAATAATAGCATTAATAACATTATTAATAGCATTAATAGCATTATTATTAGCATTAATAGCATTAATAATACCATTAATAGGATAAATATTAGCATTAATAGCATTAATAGCATAAATAATAGCATTAATAGCATTATTAATAGCATTATTATTAGCATAAATAGCATTAATAATAGCATTAATAGCATTAATAATAGCATTAATAACATTATTAATAGCATTAATAGCATTATTATTAGCATTAATAGCATTAATAATAGGATTATTAGCATGAATAATAGCATTAATAACATTATGATTAGCATTAATAGCATAATTATTAGCATTAATAGCATTATTATTAGCAGTAATATCATTATTATTAGAATTGTTTTTTTTTATTATTTTTTTTTATTTAATTATTTATTATGATTTATTTATTTTTTTATTATTTTTTAATTATTTTTTTTATTATTAAATTTATTATTTAGGCTGAGACCCAGTTCTCATTCAGGTCCGCTGGAAGGGCTGATATAATTAGCATATATTTTTTTTTTTTTATTATTATTATTTTTATTGAATTATTGATAATTTTGTATTTTTTTTTTTTATTATTTTTTAATTATTTTTTAATTATTTTTTTTATTATTAAATTTATTATTTAGGCTGAGACCCAGTTCTCATTCAGGTCTGCTGGAAGGGCTGATATAATTAGCATATATTTTTTTTTATTATTATTATTTTTATTGAATTATTTAATAATTTTTATTTATTTTTTTTATATTTTTTAATTATTTTTTTTATTATTAAATTTATTATTTAGGCTGAGACCCAGTTGTCATTCAGGTCCGCTGGAAGGGCTGATATAATTAGCATATATTTATTTTTTTTATTATTATTTTTATTGAATTATTTATTATTTTTTATTTATTTTTTTATTATTTTTTAATTATTTTTTAATTATTTTTTTTATTATTAAATTTATTATTTAATCTGAGACCCAGTTCTCATTCAGGTCCGCTGGAAGGGCTGATATAATTAGCATATATTTTTTTTTTTTATTATTATTTTTATTGAATTATTTATTATTTTTAATTTATTTTTTTATTATTTTTTAATTATTTTTAAATAATTTTTTTTATTATTTAATTTATTTATTTTTTTAAGTCAGACTGAGACACAGTTCTCATTCAGGTCCGCATGTTTTTTTTTTTTTATTATTATTTTTATTTAATTATTTATTATTTTTTAAATATTTTTTTATTATTTTTTAATTCTTTTTTAATTCTTTTTTTATTATTAAATTTATTTATTTTTTTACTTGCGAGTGAGACACAGTTCTCATTCAGGTCCGCCTTTTTTTTCCCCATTGACATACATTAGTGGTGTGTCGGCGATTTTATGGCCGGCCACCTGGTTCTATTTGTCGGCCCTAAAATCGCGGACACACCGCTAATGCATGTCTATGGGCAGTCAGCTCGAATTCTGATTGGTCGGCGTCCAATCCGAAATCGGGCTGACTGCCCATAGACATGCATTAGCGGTGTGTCCGCGATTTTAGGGTCGACAAATAGAACCAGGTGGCCGGCCATAAAATCGCAGACACACCGCTAATGTATGTGAATGGGGAAAAAAAAGGCGGACCTGAATGAGAACTGCGTCTCAGTCTGAGGGGCTCTTCTGATTGGCTGAGGGCAGTATACAGCGACCAATCAGAAGAGGGCCTCAGATCTTATTAAGATAGAATGGGGGATTTTTTGTCCATTCTATGTTAATGAGAAGGAAGAGGACGTCGGAGATGGAAGTTAGCGAAAAGAAGACAGAAGATCCCCGGGGCCGGACGAAGAGGCGGAGATGGCGGAAAGAAGAGAGAAGACCCCCGGGGCCGGAGGAAGAGGACGCCTGGCCGGACGGACGATCAGATGACTTGAAGGCATGTAAGTGATCGACGGGGACGTTAGGTTAGGGGACGGCGGGGGCTTCGGGTGTAGGGCCTTAGGTGACAGCGGCGTTAGGTTAGGGGACTACGGGGGCTTAGGGTGTAGGGCTTTAGCGAGAGGGGCAGGGGGTAGACGGCGGGGCTTAGGGGGTATCGGCGGGGGCTTAGGATGCTAGGGGTCTTAGGGGGTAGGGGCTTAGGGGCTGCTGCGGGGCTTAGGGGAAGGCTGCGGGGCTTAGGGGGTAGGGGCTTAAGGGCGGCGGTGGCTTAGGGGGTAGACGGCGGGGCGTAGGGGGTATCGGCGGGGGCTTAGGATGCTGCGGGTCGGGGGTTAGGTGGTCGGGGCTGCTGCGGGGCTTAGGGGGTAGGGGCTTAGGGGCGTCGGTGGCTTAGGGGGTAGACGGCGGGGCTTAGGGGGTATCGGCGGGGGCTTAGGATGCTGCGGGTCGGGGGTTAGGTGGTCGGGGCTTAGCGTGTAGGGGTGGGGCGGACTTAGGGGGTAGGGCCTTAGGTGCGGCGGGGTGGTTTTGTTGCTGGGTGGTTTTGTTGCGGGGTGGGTGTGCGGACATGGGTTGGGTGTGCGGACATGGGGGTGGGTGTGCGGACATGGGGGTGGGTGTGCGGACATGGGGGTGGGTGTGCGGACATGGGGGTGGGTGTGCGGACATGGGGGTGGGTGTGCGGACATGGGGGGGGTGCGGACATGGGGGGGGTCTGTGCGGACATGGGGGGGTCTGTGCGGACATGGGGGGGGTCTGTGCGGACATTGGGGGGGCGAGTTGTGGGTAGCGGGGAGCGGAGGCGGCTGTGCCGCCTCCGCTCCATGGTCCCCGGGGAGCGAGTTGCGGCTCAGGCAGCAACTCGCAATGGCCTCGCGGCCATTGCTCGCGCTACCTGAGCGGTAATTCGCTAAGGTTGTAGCCAAGGCTGTGGATCGATTTTGGGGCAGCGGCTCGCAATGGCCGCTTCGCGGCCATTGCTCGCCCTGGGCCAGCGACTCGCAATGGCCTCGCGGCCATTGCTCGCGCAGCATTGGGCGCTTCGCGCCCAATGTTAAATTCGTGTCCACATGACCACGCCGGAAGTAGCGCGCGGAGGGGCGCTTTTCCGATTCGCGATTATATAATAGATATTATTACAACAGCCGGACTTTTCGGCTGTGAATACAGGTTGGGCCATTTATATGGATGCACCTAAATAAAATGGGAATGGATGGTGATATCTAGGGATGGGCGAATCTACTCGCTAGGACTCGTTACTCGGCGAGTAGTAAGGGACTCGCAGGACTCGGTACTCTGCGAGTTTCCCAGTGATTACTCGCGAGTCTAATGCAAATCAATATCAATCCTAGTTTTGTCAGAAACGCTGACAAAACTAGGATTGCCATTGTTTGCATTAGACTCGCGAGTAATCACTGGCTACTGTGCCAGTGATAGCAGGGAAACTCACAGATAACTGCTGTTTCTTTGCGAGCAGAGTCCAGCTGTCTTCTCTGTGCAGCTCCAGGGTCCTAGAGCCCGCCTGCTCACAGACATTATGTAGCAGTGCTGAGATTGTTCTCAGTCTGCTCATTCCCTGTGTACAGACATGAATGTCTGTGCACAGAGATGATGTAGCAGAGCTGAGATTGTTCTCAGTCTGCTCATTCCCTGTGTACAGACATCTATATTTATGCACAGGGGATGTAGCAGAGAGGACATCGCATTTTGGACTGCGTCGGACGGAAGAGGATTTTTTTAATTAAAGATGGAGTCCCTAATGGCTTTTTTTTTTATTTCTAATAAAAAATTTTCCTTGTGTTGTGTTTTTTTTAAAACAATTTAATAGAAATTCATGGTGGTCATGTCTAATATTGGCGTGACCGCCATAAATTTCGGGCTTAGGGCCAGCTGATAATACAAAGCTGGCCCTAACCTCTATTACCCAGCGTGCCACCGCTACCAGGGCCGCTGGAAGAGCGGGGTTCAGCGCCAGAGGATGGCGCTTCAATGAACGCGCCATCTTCTGGGGCGGCTGCGGGCTGCAATTTGCAGCGGGGGGTGCCCAGAAAGCTTGGGCATCCCTGCGCTGCGGATTCCAGCCCCCAGCTGCTTAGCTGTACCTGGCTAGACATAGAAATTGCGCGGAGCCCCACGCATTTTTTTTTAATTATTTCATGAATTTCAGAGTCAGAGTCTCAGAGTCAGAATCTCAGAATTTCATGAAATAATTAAAAAAAAAATGCGTGGGGCTCCGCGCAATTTCTATGTCTAGCCAGGTACAGCTAAGCAGCTGGGGGCTGGAATCCGCAGCGCAGGGATGCCCAAGCTTTCTGGGCACCCCCCGCTGCAAATTGCAGCCCGCAGCCGCCCCAGAAGATGGCGCGTTCATTGAAGCGCCATCCTCTGGCGCTGAACCCCGCTCTTCCAGCGGCCCTGGTAGCGATGGCACGCTGGGTAATAAAGAGGTTAGGGCCAGCTTTGTATTATCAGCTGGCCCTAAGCCCGAAATTTATGGCGGTCACGCCAATATTAGACATGACCGCCATGAATTTCTATTAAATTGTTTTAAAAAAAACACAACACAAGGAAAATTTTTTATTAGAAATAAAAAAAAAAGCCATTAGGGACTCCATCTTTAATTAAAAAAATCCTCTTCCGTCCGACGCAGTCCAAAACGCGATGTCCTCTCTGCTACATCCCTTGTGCATAAATATAGATGTCTATGCACAGGGAATAAGCAGACTGAGAACAATCTCAGCTCTGCTACATCATCTCTGTGCACAGACATTCATGTCTGTACACAGGGAATGAGCAGACTGAGAACAATCTCAGCTCTGCTACATCAGGCAGCAGGCGGGCTCTAGGACCCTGGAGCTGGGGCAGCCAGAACACAGAGAAGACAGGATCTTATCTGTGCGAGTCAGCGATTACTTACAAAGTAAACTAGCAATGCAAATAAATGACAAAACTAGGATTGCTTCAGGCTGAAGCTTCCGAGACACATCTGCGATTTGTAAATCTCACACTACTCGCTATTACTCGCTTCCCCATTCATTAACATTGGACTCACTAGACTCGCAACGAGTAGCGAGTCCTGGGCTCGGACTCGCTAGAGTCAAGCGATTCCGAGTAATTTAGGATTCGCCCATCACTAGTGATATCAACTTCCTGCTTGTGGCACATTAGTATATGGGAGGGGGAAACTTGAGTTCTGTTGTATTCCTCAAACCAGTGTTGAACAATTTTCACAGTGTAGCAGTGCACTTTATCTTGCTGAAAGGTCAGTGCAGTGCAATCATGGTTTGCAATCATGTTTAGGTTGGGGGTATCTTTTAAAGTAATTTCCACATCAGGACAATAATGGTTTCCCAGCAGAACATTGCCCATTGCCTTTGCTTCTTTCTTTCCACTATGCAAGCACTTATGACACTGGACAGTGGTCAGTTCTTGGCAATTAGTACTACAGTAACACTTCTATGGGTAGACCAGATGGGTTAGCCCATGTTTCCCAAGTACATGTGTGGCACCCCAGGAGTCCAGTTGCCACAGTGGCATTGCCTTCCTCACAGGGGGTGATGTCATGCCTGGAAGAAAGAAGGGGTACCCTTGTCAGGTAACACCAGCATCCAACACTTGTCCTGATTCCAGGCCAGAAGGGGGAGCTCTGAACCAGGTTTTAGGGGAACTTCTCTAACAGGGTTAGAAGAGAAAGTCTGAAAGAACGTCTTAGGAGAGACGTCCTGGGCATTGGAGCCGGTTGGAGCTCATCCCAGGACAATGGAAAGCTAGTGAGAGGGAAGAAGAGAGAAGTCAAGGAGAACCTGGGGAGTGGAACTGTGAGCTAACCCCAGAGGAAAGCACTAGAAAACGAACGCCGGAGTCGAAGGTTGTTTGGGCACTGAAGTCCCGGCAGCTAAATCTGGAGGGCAGAGAATTGCAAGTCCCCGCACCCACTAAACACTCGACGGCACAGCAGCATACCAGAGCCACTGAGGAGCGACACCTGTAATAGGCTTGAGCTGCCTGCCATACAGGCAAAGGCTAGACATGCAGGAAGAGGGCCGCAGCATCGCTTTAGGCAGAGAGGACCAAACAGCACCACGTAGAAGGAAGGAAGGCCTCTGAACCCACCTGGCTAGGTGGCTCCCTAGTTGCTTCCTGGCTGCCTAAGTCTCCACTACCATCTGTTACCAATGCCCCAGGCTGCACCCTCATCCATGAAGTAAAGGCAAAGGAAACTTCAGTCCTTGTGTCCTTCATTCATTCCTTGCGCATCTGTACTGCACTCTACCATTCCCTATCCCCTGCATAAACTGTTTCAACTGCCTTAGGGCCCCCTGCTCCACCCATGGGGAGCTACACCATTTCTGCTGCGTCACCAACTGCCCCAGGGGACCTGCACCGCAGCGTCAGCCATCCTAGCCAAGTACCATTGGTGGCGTCATGACCAAATTCCTTAGAAATATTTCCCATATATGGCATAGCCAGGACCACGGAGCCGGGTCACAGCCTGTGACCTTCCCAGAGAACTGCCTGATCCGGTTCCGAGTACCCCACGGCCCTGGTGGACGTGTCACATGAATGTACCTTGGGGACCCATGAACCTATTGAAGGCTTCACAGATTGTTTATTTTGACCACTTCATGAACCCTTCAACCATCAGTGGTTTCATTTTCTACAGCTTAAATCTCAATCAGATATTGAATATTTTTCTGGTATGCAAAAAATAAAACCGTTATTAAAACAAAATTACAATTCTTTTCCTTTCAACTACAATATTGAAAATGGACAGCACACAAATCAAAATGTGTGCTCTCTTGAATTAAACACCAACATATCTCAATTACCGTATATACTCGCGTATAAGCCGAGTTTTTCAGCCCAAAAATTGGGCTGAAAAGTACCCCCCTCGGCTTATACGCGAGTCAGTGCTGTATACCGATGTATACATCGGTACATACCGATGTATACATCGGTATACAGCAGCCCCCGCATCCCCAGTAATGCAGGGCCCCCCCAGGGTCTCTCCGGTCACCTGTAAAGCAAGCTATACTTATCAGTGTCCCGCTCGCACCCGCCGCTGCCGACATCCACGATCCTCCATCTTCATGCGACTCCTCTTCCTGTTTCTGTGCGCGTCGCCGGCAATGACGTCATTCCCGGCGACGCGCACAGGAAACAGGAAGAGGAGTCGCATGAAGATGGAGGATCGTGGATGTCGGCAGCGGCGGGTGCGAGCGGGACACTGATAAGTATAGCTTGCTTTACAGGTGACCGGAGAGACGCTGGGGGGGGCCTGCATTACTGGGGCTGCCTGTATACTACCGCTGGGGCTGCTATATACCTCTGGGGCCCTGTATACTACCACTGGGGCTGCTATATACCTCTGGGGCACTGTATACTACCACTGGGGCTGCTATATACCTCTGGGGCCCTGTATACTACCACTGGGGCTGCTATATACCTCTGGGGCACTGTATACTACCACTGGGGCTGCTATATACCTCTGGGGCCCTGTATACTACCACTGGGGCTGCTATATACCTCTGGGGCACTGTATACTACCACTGGGGCTGCTATATACCTCTGGGGCCCTGTATACTACCACTGGGGCTGCTATATACCTCTGGGGCACTGTATACTACCACTGGGGCTGCTATATACCTCTGGGGCCCTGTATACTACCACTGGGGCTGTATATACTACCACTGGGGCTGTATATACTACTGGGGCTGCGTGTATACTACCACTGGGGCTGCTGTATCTACCTCTGGGACTGGTGTATACCACACTGCTGGGGCTGTATACTTGTGCTAGGGTCCACCCTCGGCTTATACACGAGTCAATAGATTTTCCCAGGTTTTGGGGGCAAAAGTAGGGGGTCGGCTTATACACGGGTCGGCTTATACACGAGTATATACGGTATGTTCCGCAAAAAGACATGGTCGTATGAACAACCGCCTAGACTGAATTGAAAAACATGCAAGAACATATACTGATTCACAGACAGGCCTTGATTATATTCCAGCCCAGTAAAATTTGCTATGAAGTGGAAATATCTCATAGGTTCACAGTCCAGCCACAGTGTAGTAGACAGCACGGTTTCACAAAATCTGTCACCTTGTAAGGGGTGCACCAATGAGGATTGTCTAAGCACTGAGCAACCCATTTCTATAAAATTATTCATGAGCTTCGTCTACTAGTGAACTACCATGATATGTTGCAAAATTTTATGCCATGTTATACATTTATTGGCACAAAGGCTGTATTTATACAGAAACCGAATATATAAAAGATTCATTATGAACTGGACCCAGGGGCGTAACTACCACAAGTGCAGGGGTTGCGATCGCACCTGGGCCCGGCAGCCTAGGGGGAGGGCCCAAAAGTCTAGTTGGCCTATAGGAAAAGACTAATACTATTAAAGATTTGCAATAATTGGGGGTCCCGTAGGGGCTTTTGCATCGGGGCCCCTGGGCCTGAAGTTACGCCACTGACTGGCCCGTTAAGAAACTTGCCAGTACTTTATCACTGCTTTTACATGGCTCGTGCAGCAATAAAGGACCCAGGCTGATTCCTATGTCACAAATGCTGTTGTGTATATTTAGTGGAGGAAGAGGATATCATGTTGAATAGACAGCAGTACAGTAAATGTTAAGCCTTTTGTATTCAAAAATGTTTCTTTATTTTTTACAACGTGTTTCAGCACCAAACCGGACTGTTTATCAAGGTAAAAAAAACATATAGGCTCAATACAGTAACAGACGGGTTTAAAAAGCCTAGATGGGATATGAATTCACATTAGGATGGGAGGAGATTTGGGAGTGGAGACCTGGTGCATAAGGATAATAGATGATAGGAGCTGGATGATGAAAAGGAGATAGGGGAAGCAGAAGTAGGGATGATGTGTAAATGTCTAAATAAATGAAACAGAACAGGAAATAAGCGTGGACAGAGTAAGGAATAGAATGTGATACCGTGCAGCAGGGTAGTGATGTAAGGAAAGCAGGATCAATAACAAAGAAGGGAAAGGAAAAATTTGTTTTGCAAAAAAAAAACTCACTCAAAAAGAATAAAAAAAAGAAATAGGGAGGGACATAGATGGAAAGCCTCATACAATACAATAGCAACGCAGACACACTAAAACCAAATAAATATAAATGGTTAAAAATAACAACCTTTTAAAGTTATAACATTTATCTAAAAAATATCTAAAAAATATTTTTTCATAAATAAGTGTAAACTTTTTATTGAAAAAGTCTTTGACCAACTTCTGCAGAAACAGATCATGACCAAGCCTGTGAGTGAAGGGGGCCCACCAACCCCAGCGCTTTTTCAGCTGGATGTGCATCGTCTGTGTGAGTTAAGTCTTTTGTGTATTTTCTGAGTTGTTCTGCCAACATATTGTAGCTCACATTTACAATTAAAGAGAACCTGTCACCCCCCAATGCATTCCAAACTGAAAGCACCCCTGAATGCAGCGTGTCTGCTGCATTCAGGAAAGGGGTGCCTCATGTCTCTAGCCCCCCCTTTAAGTTGTATAAAACACTTTAGAAAGTGTATAGATAAGGAGTCCAGAGGGACTTACTCAGTAATGAGTCCTCACTGCTCTCTGGTGTCCTCCCTGCCTCCAACCCTCTCTGTGCCACCTCCTGCCCCCTCAGTAATGCCACCTTTATGTGTCTCCCCTCCTCAGCCGTTCAATGCTCCTCTGCATCTGAAGTCACGCAGACGCAGAGCTGAAACGCCTCCTGCCGGCGACCTCAGCACCGGAGTCCGCCCTGCTCCAGGTTATGTATGTACAGCAGGGTGGGTCTCCCATCTGGACTTAGGGGTCTTAGTATTTGGTGTATGCTGTTCCTGCTTGTATTTTGCATCCAGTCATTATGTGTTGGACTGTTCTGAAGTTTCTTTGCATAGTCAGCCCCTTGGGTCTTGTCTTGTGTGGTAGATCCCTGCTTCTATTGTGGCACCCCACTGGTCAGAAAGCCACAGGGTGTGTGGTATTCCTCTGACTAAGGGAACTGGGATGCTAACTAAAGACTCTCACAACACCCATCCACACACTTTAGAGCAGGGAACCATAGGGTTAACCCATTGCTAGAGAGACTCAGTCCCGGTGGGAGGAGTTTCAGGAGAGAGTTGTGGAAGAGCGAGAAGACAGTGAGTCAGAAAGTCTGTGAGGAGAGATAGAGGAGGGCACCTCACGAGAGGTGGTCCAGACAGAAAAGGAATCTAGTGTGTTGAGGTGCACCCGAATCCGGGCCGGTCAGTCCACTGGCAGGAGGGACCCAGTCCAGGAACGGAGAACTGGCTCCGAGAGTGGTGCGGGCATTTAGTGGCCAAACGGGAGGGACACGAGCTTCCCACGGGAGTTGTGGTCGACACCCGGAGTACACCCCAAAAGGTGCCGAAGAGGGTCCGGAGGTCCAGGAGAGGAGCCTCCCAGAGAGGATCCGTGGGAACCGGCTGAGGGCTCTGCACGTGGGAGCACTACGAAGAGGGAGGGCAGAGTTAGGGACATATGAAGGGAAGGGCAGGAACACCACCGAGGGTCCTAAGTGAGTCATCCCAGTTCCCTGGTGACCACCCAGGCCAGCAAGACCCGTAAGGCTGTATCACCTGTTTGTCTGCACTACAAACCTGCCGGGAAATCTGTTCAGAGATAAAGACTGTGTCGTGTACTTCATTTGCCTGTGTCTAATGAGCCGTACCCTTGCTGCGGTTAAGAGGACAAGTGACTGAGCTGTTTGGTAAGCTGCCTCCCTGTGTAAAGAATGTACATAAACTTTTACAATTGCCCCGGGGATCCCGCTCCACCTACGGGTTGCATAACCATCTAGCTGCCTCATCATCACCGTGGAGGTCTGCAAGCAGCACCGGTATCATTACCGGATACCGTAGGTGGCGTCACAAACTCTTTTTATTTTATTTTTATGTAAATGCCCTTTTTCAGTGACCATCAGGGCCACATGCCCGGGCACAGGCTACCCGTGACATCCCCTGTGAAACTACAGCCCGTGAACGGGTACCCTACGGCCCTGGGGTGGGTCATATGGATCTGGTACTTAGAGCCTGCTCCTGTACCGCTATGATTAGTGCCTCTGTGCTATCTTGGAGTCCAGTTTTCTCCAGCCATTGATAGAATTTCTATCAATGTCAGCCACCTCATGTACACTAATGCCAGAAGCCTCACCAACAAAATGGAGGAATTAGAATTGATTTTGTTGGAAAATAATGATGCCATGGTGGGGATTTCGGAAACATGGCTGGACGAGAGCCATGACTGGGCTGTTAATTTACAGGGCTATAGTCTGTTCAGAAATGACCATACAAATAAGCGAGGAGGAGGTGTATGTTTATACGTAAAATCATCCTTAAAATCCATCCTGCGTGATAATATAGGTGAATCTAATGGAAATGTAGAGTCCCTGTGGGTAGAGATAAGGGGAGGGGGAAAAAATAATAAATTACTTATAGGGGTTTGTTATAAGTCCCCAAAAATAATGGAAGTGAAGGAGAATATCCTCATAAAGCAAATAGATGAAGCAGCGACTCAGGGAGAAGTCATTATTATGGGGGACTTCAACTACCCTGAAATACATTGGGGAACAGAAACCTGCAGTTCCAGCAAAGGTAACAGGTTTTTGAAAACTATGAGAGACAATTACCTTTCACAACTGGTTCAGGACCCAACAAGAAGGGGGCACTGTTAGACCTAATATTAACCAACAGGCTGGACCGCATATCAAATATACGGGTTGGAGGTGTGTAGTAGAGGGGCTACAATGACACTAAACTTCAGGAAGGCAAATTTCCAACAGTTGAGAGATGATCTTAGTGCAATAAACTGGGACGATGTCCTGAGACATAAAAATACACAAAGCAAATGGGAGACATTTATTAGCATCCTGAATAGCACCTGTCCACAATATATACCCTATGGGAATAGGCATGCTAGAAATAGGGGGAAACCACTATGGCTAAATAATGCGGTAAGAGGCGCAATAAGTGACAAAAAGAAAGCATTTAGGGAATTAAAGCAAGTAGGTAGAGATGAAGCATTAAATAAACACAGAAAATTAAATAACATCTGCAAAAAGCAAATCAAGGAAGCAAAGATTGAGACAGAGAGACTCATTGCCAGAGAAAGTAAAAATAATCCCAAAATATTTTTTAACTACATAAATAGTAAGAAAATAAAAAATGATGGTGTTGGCCCCTTTAAAAATAGTCTGGGTGAAATGGTGGATGAGGATGAGGAAAAAGCCAATATGCTAAATGACTTTTTTTTCAACAGTATTTACACAAGAAAATCCCATGACAGACAATATGGTCAGTGATAACAAAAACTGTCAATTATATGTCACCTGCTTAACCCAGCAGGAAGTACAGCATTCTCTAAAAATCACTAAAATTGACAAATCCCCAGGCCCGGATGGGATACACCCTAGACTGCTGCAGGAATTAAGTACTGTCATAGATAGACCATTATTTTTAATATTTAAAGATTCCATAATAACAGGGTCTGTACCACAGGACAGGCGTATAGCAAATGTGGTGCCAATATTCAAAAAGGGGACAAAAACTGAACTTGGAAATTATAGGCCAGTAAGCTTAACCTCTACTGTGGGTACAATCCTAGAGGGATTTCTAAGAGATGCTATACTGGAGTATCTGAAGAAAAATAACCTCATGACCCAATGTCAACATGGTTTTACGAGGGACCGTTCCTGTCAAACTAATCTGATAAGCTTCTATGAAGAAGTAAGTTCTGCACTGGACCATTTTAATGCAGTGGATGTGGTGTATATGGACTTTTCAAAAGCTTTTGATACGGTGCCACACAAAAGGTTCATAAATAAAATGAGAGCAATGGGGATAGGGGAAAATATGTGTAAGTGGGTTAAGAACTGGCTTAGTGATAGGAAACAAAGGATGGTTATTAATGGAACACACTCAGAATGGGTCACAGTTAACAGTGGGGTACCACAGGGGTCAGTGTTTGGCCCGCTTCTTTTAAATATATTTAATAATGACCTTGTAGGGGGCATACAGAGTAGAATCTCAATATTTGCAGATGACACTAAACTCTGCAGGGTAATCAATACAGAGGAGGACAATTTTATTTACAGGAGGTTTTATGTAAACTAGAGGCTTGGGCTGATGAATGGCAAATGAGCTTTAATGGGATAAATTTAAAGTCATGCACTTGGGCAGAGGAAACAAAAGGTATAATTATGTGCTTAATTGTAAAACACTGGGCAAAACTATCAATGAAAAAGACCTGGGTTTATGGGTAGATGACAAACTCACATTTAGTGGCCAGTGTCAGGCAGCTGCTGCAAAGGCAAATAAAATAATGGGATGCATTAAAAGAGGCATAGATGCTCATGAGGGGAGCATAATTTTACTTCTATACAAGTCACTAGTGCGACCACACTTAGAATACTGTGTACAATACTGGTCTCCGGTGTATAAGAAAGACATAGCTGAACTAGAGCGGGTCCAGAGAAGAGCGGCAAAAGTCATTAGAGGACTAAGGGGTCTGCAATACCAAGACAGGTTATTAAACTTGGGGTTATTTAGCTTGGAAAAACGAAGGCTTAGGGGTGATCTTATAATAATGTATAAATATATGAGGGGACGGTACAGAGACCTTTTTAATGATCTTTTTACTCTTAGGCCTGAGACTGGGACAAGGGGGCATCCTCTACGTCTGGAGGAAAGAAGGTTTAATCATAATCACAGAAGTGGATTCTTTACTATAAAAGCAGTGAGACTATGGAACTCTCTGCCACATGCTGTTGTAATGAGTGACTCACTACTAACATTTAAGAAGGGCCTGGATGCCTTTCTTGAAAACTATAATATTACCAGTTATACATACTAGATTCTTTGATAGGGCATTGATCCAGGGAACTAGTCTGATTGCCATATCTGGAGTCAGGAAGGAATTTTTTTCCCCAATGTGGAGCTTAGTGTTGCCACATGATTTTTTTTGCCTTCCTCTGGATCAACATGTTAGGCTATGGGTTGAACTAGATGGACTTAAAGTCTTCCTTCAACCTTAAAAACTATGTTACTAAAACTATGTTACCTCCATTATCTGTCAATGATAAATACCATGCTGTGGCTTGTCTTGCCATGGCACTTCATGTTCCTGTTCTTCCTCCTAGGATTGTTGTTGTTGCTGCCTTAGACTCTCTTTCAGCATCTCATTTTTTGGGGCCATTTTTCTGACGTGTTCCTGGATTCTCCCTGATGATGGGTTATCAAGCCTCAACCACACTTCTTTCTGTTGGTACACAATGTTTGGGTGTAACAGGCAAAAACAACTGAGTCTATTGATTTAAGCTTCATGTTAATAGGCGTGTGGAAAACTCTGAAGTGATTAACCATGATACTGAAGGCATTTTCTACAACCCGACATGCCCTTCACAAGCGGTAATTGAAAATGTCATTCCTCCGTAAGAATTTTTTGGGGGAACGGTTTGAGAAGATTCGGATGAAGCAAGAAAGCTTCATCGCCGACAAACACAAAATTAAGGTTGCCTCTAGTCTCAGAGTTGGGAGGCAAGTGCAGTTCACAGTTGTTCAATTGATCTCCAAAACATGTGTGCTCTAAAACACCACCATCAGAAACCCTGTCGTTCAAGCAACATCAACATTTATAAATTTGTAATTGGCATTGTCACTACTCAGTACTCGCACGAATATCTCGGTACTCGGGGTACTCGGTGAGTAGCGAGTAATCTCGCGATACTCTTGCTATGCTCGGGGTCCACCTCCCTGCATGTTGGCGCTCTTTACAGAGCCAGCCCGCATGCAGGGATTGGCTGACAGACACTGTAATGCCACAGCGATGTTGGTTGGGGCATTACAGTGATTGGCTGGCCGCACAGAGTCATCAGGTCTTTATAAGACATGACCGCGCTGTGCTCGTCACTCTGCTCCACAGACAGTCAGTGTAGGGAGAGGTGCTGCTGATTGAGGGACAGATTTGTGGCCTTTCAGCTAGTGTAGGCGCAGGGCTGCCAATATAATTACAACAACAACCCTTCTGAGGACTAATAGAGCTGTATACAGGCAGGCAGTGAGGCGGGGTATATAGCAAACTTTGTTGTGCCGGTATACCAGCCTGCATCACATCTGGGGCTGGTGTACAGGCTGTAAATCTCATCCATCCATACCAAAACAGTGCTTTTAGAGATTAATTTAGCTCTCTATAAGCAGGAGTAGGTTGTAGTGTAAATTAGGATACGCCAAAAGACTCGGTATTCTCGTCAGCGTTTGTGTCTCACCAGTCCACCTGCAGGGCCTTAATCTCTAATCTCAGTGTCCAGCTAAAAACCAACTCTTGTCTGCATTCATTTGGCATTTTAGTGCAGCAGGAGGAGGTTGTAGCGTAAATTAGGATACACCAAAAGACTCGGTATTCTCGTCAGCGTTTGTGTCTGACCAGTCCACCTGCAGGGCCTTAATCTCTAATCTCAGTGTCCAGCTAAAAACCAACTCTTGTCTGCATTCATTTACCATTTGTGTGCACCAGGAGTGGGTTGTAGAATAAATTAGGATACGCCAAAAGGCTCAGTATTCTCATCAGCGTTTGTGTCTGACCAGTCCACCTACAGGACCTTAATCTCAAATCTCAGTGTCCAGCTAAAAACCAACTCTTGTCTGCATTCATTTACCATTTGTGTGCGGCAGGAGTGGCTTGTAGCAGAAATTAGGATATGCCAAAATACTTGGTATTCTCGTCAGCGTTTGTGTCTGATCGGTACACCTGCTGAGATTTAACCTCTAATCTCTAATCTCAGTGTCCAGCTAAAAAAAAAACTCCTGTCTGCATTCATTTACCATTTTTGTGCGGCAGGAGTGGCTTGAAGCTCCAAGTAGTAGACGCCAAAAACACGGTATACGCGTCAGCGTTTGTGTCTGACTGTTCCAGCTGTCGGGATTAAACCGCTGTAATGTGTAATCTCAGTGTGCAGCTAAAAACCCATCTTTTGGACGCCTTCATTTAGCTGTATACAGGCAGCACAACATTGAAAATGCGCAGGTCGGTGGCAAGGGACAAGGAACTGGACTTGATGGTGGTGCAGGCAGAGGCCGAGGCCGTGTGCAAGCTCGACAAACGCACACATCATCTTGCTCGACCTTCCTGTCCCAATTTCTAGGGGACTGTAGCAGTACACCACTATTAAACCAAGACCAGTGGCAACAGGTTGTTAGTTGGATAGTGGATAAAGCTTGCAGTCAGTTTGGCAACACCACAAACACCCTGTCTTCCACACGGTCAAGTGTCAGTAGCTGTGAGACTGGACCGCACATTCCACACCCTCATACTCCTTCCTCCCACCATGCCCAGTGCCCGGCCCCGGACATAACTGATCCCACACTTGGACACTCTAAAGAGCTGTTCACTTATCCATTCGTAGATTCTGGCCTCTCGCCAGCTCCAGCTGAAGTGGGTCATGAGGAGATCGTATGTACCAATGCCCAAATATTTGAGCAGCCACGGTCTCACGAAGACAACGGTGGGAACGTGTCTCAACAAGAGGTGGACGATGATGAGACACAATTGCCAGAAAGTCAGGAGGAGGACCAGGGTGCGGAAGTGGAAGACGACGTGGTGGATGATCCAGTAACTGACCCAACCTGGCAGGAGGACATGCAGAGCGAGGACAGCAGTGCACAGGGGGAGTTAGGCGTAGCATCACAACAGGCCGGAAGAAGCCGGGTGGTGTCTACAGGCAGAAGGCAGGCAACCGTTCCCAGGAACAACAACATGACAGAAGTTGCCAGTACAACTGTTAGGTCTTCCCGAGTCTGGCTGTTTTTTAAGGTGTCTGCAGATAATTCCAAAAAAGCCATTTGCAACACCTGCCATGCCAGCATCAGCAGGGGTAGCAAAACTAGCAGCCAGACAACCACCAGCATGATCAGGCACATGGCAGCAAAGCACCCGACTTTGTGGGATGTACAGCAGAGTCCAGGAGCAATGTTTGCGGGTGACACCACTGCGTCTTCCACTGTTGTGAGTGCAAGACAATCCCCTGTCTATACTGCATGCGAAGATGCCTCCTGTCCTTCACCTGTAGTTGCACAAGCAGAAATAGCACCATCATCAACCACGTCCTTGTCCCAGCGCAGCGTTCAGTTATCCATACACCAATCTTTGGAACGCAGGAGCAAATACGCTGCCAATGCCCCACATGCCACAGTTCTAAATGCACTCATTTCGCGACTGCTTGCGCTGGAAATATTGCCTTTTAGGCTGGTGGCGGCTGTCCCACGTTACTTGGTCCTCAGCCGCCACTATTTTTCCCGGTGTGCTGACCCCGCATTACATAAGCATGTGTCACAAAACATCATACATGCCCTTAACAACGCAGTTTTAGGCAAAGTCCACCTTTGCACGGACACATGGACATGTACTTGTGGGCAGGGCCGGTACATCTCTCTGACGGCACACTGGGTTAATATTCTGGAAGCCAGGACCCAATCTGAACTTGGGACGGAACATGTCCTTCCGACACCAAGGATTGCAGGCCCTAACTCAGTCAGAGTTTCACCCACAGTGTACAGCTCCATAATGTCATGCTTCTCAGCCTCCTCCTCCTCCTCTTCCACTTCACCCTCCACACCAGTCCCAAGCTGGAAGCACTGGAGCACTGCCTCGACTAAGCGGCAACAGGCTGTGCTGAAGCTAATATGCATAGGTGACAAACCCCACAACGCTGAAGACTTGTGGACAGCTCTGAAACAGCAGGTAGATCACTGGCTCACATCGCTGAACCTACAGCCAGGCATGGTTGTGTGTGACAATGGCCGGAACCTTGTGGCGGCTCTGAGGCGAGGGCGAGCTGACACATGTTCCATGCGTGGCCCATGTGCTCAACCTCGTGGTTCAGCGGTTTATTAAATCCTACCGGGAGCTGTCTGATCTGCTCGTCAAAGTATGCCGCCTGTGTGCCCATTTTAGAAAGTCACCTACTGCTTCTGCCGGCTTTGCAGGCTTTCAGTGGCGATTGCGGCTTCCGGCTCACAGGCTGGTGTGTGATGTCCCCACGCGTTGGAATTCCACACTGCACATGTTGGTCAGGATTTGTGAGCAGAAGAGGGCAGTTGTTGAGCACCAGCAACAACTAGGCCGTCGGTATACGGTTCAAACTCCACACATAAGACCTCAGGAGTGGACATGGATGTCCGACATATGTACCGTCCTCCAAAACTTTGAGCGAGCGATGACACCATCATTAGCGTCACCATCTCGCTTCTCTGTCTTCTAAAACGCTCTCTGCTCAAAATAAAAGACGATGCATTGCAGGCGGAGCATGATGAGTTGGAGCAAGACACCGTACTGGGTCATTACACACAGCCCAGCCTCATCTCATCCCAACGTGCATTGGAGGACTATGCCGAGGAGGAGGAGGAGGAGGAAGAAATAGAGCTACTTTCATGCGGAATTGACGGTAATACATGCACAACCGTCAGACCGTCGGTTCAGCTTGGATGGCCAGAGGACAGGGGAGAGGAAGAGGAGGAGGATGAGGCCAGCATGGCCAGTCATGAGGTTGGTGAGGACCCTGAAGTCTTGCCTGTTAACAGTCTGGTGCACATGGCTGACTTTATGTTACGCTACCTGTCTCGTGACCCTCACTACCCTCAACATCTTAGCGGACACTCATTACTGGTTGGTGACACTTTTAGACCCACGCTACAAGGAGAACTTCATTTCTACTATTCCTGAGGCGGAGAGGTCTACAAAAATGCTGTAGTACCAGAAGGCCATAGTCACAGAATTAGTCAAAAAATTCCCTTCTGAAAACGCTAGTGGCAGAGGTCACGATTCGGTAGACAACCAAGGCGTCCGGCTGAGAGTGGCACAAGTCCAATCCAGCAGAGGTAGGGGAACGCTCTCAAAGATCTGGGACACTTTTCTCGGCACTTAATGTACCACAGACCCTGAGATGCGGGGTAGTGTCACAAGGGCTGCAAAGTTTGCCAAGATGCTGAGGGAGTACCTTGCCGATCGTACTAAAGTGCTCCTAGACTTCACTGTGCCTTATAATTATTGGGTATCCAAGCTGGACATATGGCAGGAATTGGCTCTCTATGCCTTGGAAGTCCTGGCCTGCCCTGCCGCTAGCGTTTTGTCAGAGCGTGTTTTTAGTGCCGCAGGAGGAATCATTACTGACAAACGCACCCGCCTGTCAACAGAAAATGCTGACAGGCTGACTCTGATCAAGATGAACAAGGGTTGGATTGTGCCTGACTTCACCACAACACCACCAAATGATAGCGGAATTTAAATTTTGTGCCGGTAGATTGCCATGCACCTCCGCACACCCACACATCGGTACACACTTCATGTCTTTGGCTACTTGCTGTACTGCTCCTTCTTCTCCTCATCCGCCACCATCATATGATCAGTGCGACCGTGGTTCATGATGCCACAAAAACATAATTTTTTTACATCATATTTATGATGATGATGACCTTAACCGTTCAAAAGTTATGTAGTAGTTTCATGTATACCCCCCAGGGGTAAATGTTTTGGTCCATGCTTACAGAATGGGCATTACAAGTACAGGAGACCCGCTCCATTGCAATGGGAACAATATTTAGAGGCTCTCCTCCATGTTTCTTTCCAGGGGCATTGAAGTGCCTCCCAATTTTTGGCTGCCCTGCTCTCGGGCAATCCTACAAAAGACCCACTTCCTTAAAATGGGCACAATATTAAAAGAGGCCCTCATGCAAGTCTCTATCCAGGGGCGTAAGAGTGCCACACAATTTTTGGCTTCCCTGCCTAGGGCAATCCTACAAAAGACCCACTTCCTTATAATGGGCACAATATTAAAAGAGGCCCTCATGCACGCCTCTTTCCAGGGGCATCACGGTGCCTCCCAACTTTTGGCAGCCCTGCCTAGGGCAATACTACAAAAGACCCACTTCCTTATCATGGGCACAATATTTAAAGAGGCCCTCATGCACGTCTCTATCCAGGGGCATTGGGGTGCCTCCCAACTTTTGGCTGCCCTGCCAAAGGGCAATACTACAAAAGACCCACTTCCTTATCATGGGCACAATATTTAAAGAGGCCCTCATGCACGTCTCTATCCAGGGGCATTGGGGTGCCACGCAATTTTTGGCTGCCCTGACAAAGGACAATACTACAAAAGACAAAGTTCCTTAAAATGGGCACAATATTTAAAGAGGCCCTCATGCACGTCTCTATCCAGGGGCATTGGGGTGCCACGCAATTTTTGGCTGCCCTGACAAAGGACAATACTACAAAAGACAAAGTTCCTTAAAATGGGCACAATATTTAAAGAGGCCCTCATGCACGTCTCTTTCCAGGGGCATTGGGGTGCCTCCCAACTTTTGGCTGCCCTGCCAAAGGGCAATACTACAAAAGACCCACTTCCTTAAAATGGGCACATTATTTAAAGAGGCCTTCATGTACGTCTCTTCCCAGGGGCATGGGAGTGCCACACAATTTTTTAAAATAAAATCTTTCATGTATTTCAAAAAACTAACATACACCAACTCTGTCTCACAAGTGGGTATGAGCCCTTAATATTTTCTCCATGAAAATCCATTTTGGTTTCATTTTGTAACATTTTCTTGACAGTCCATAAAAGTGGCGCAATAGTCTGACAACATTGTTCACAGCAGTGACCTTGGAGTCTGAAATGCTTACAGGGGTCTTCCCCATGCTGTTCCCATGTCATTAGA
This sequence comes from Allobates femoralis, assembly GCA_033576535.1. Lineage (NCBI taxonomy): Eukaryota > Metazoa > Chordata > Amphibia > Anura > Aromobatidae > Allobates > Allobates femoralis. Next base: position 126,897,940 of record JARQOC010000006.1, read on the forward strand.
GCACTGTTCTGATACTTTTGTGACATTTTTAGGGTTTATCCATGCTGCCGGGGGTCATGCCAGAAAAATACTCGGGTCTCCCATAGGATAACATTGGGCTCGGTGCTCGGGCCAAGTACACGAGTATCTTGGGATGCTCGGCCCGAGTTTCAAGCACCCGAGCATTTTAGTACTCGCTCATCTCTACTGTACATGTTAAATATCATGGAAAACTGCATTCCATTCCATTAGCGAGCATGCCACAAAAAATAAATTGCCACATGTGCAAAAGAATGTGTATAGCGGCTGGGGAAAGCACAGCAGCGTTGCATGTGACTGTAGCACAGAGACAAAATGGTTACTGACGTTAAACAGTATGTGAACAGATAAAAGCACTGGCCTCCAGTATGGGTGTTTGCACACGAGACCCCCCCTTAAATGGCCGCCCATACAAAAGCGTATGTACACAGATAGAAGCCAAGCCCTCCATTTGCTTGCAAGTGTAGAAGCATGACCACAATACAGAATAGGGTTATGATTGCAGATGATTGGCAGGTGTCTTATAAGTAAAAATGGAAACGCTATAAAGATCCTAATTTGAGACTTCAAACAATACCTACCGTGCAAACGCAGTATAGCTGCAGGCTCGGTCTGGGCCGCCGGGTAACCGGTTTAAAACTCATGGTGGGCCCCCAGGCATTGTGATCCTGCCCCCTAGCCCCGCCCCCCAACAGGCTCGAACGGGTCCCCCTGGAGCAGGGCCGTATCTAGGGGGGGGCTGGGGGTGCATGTGCACCGGGCACAGCAGGCAGGGGGCGCTGTCAGGTCCCCTGCTGCAACACCCGAGGAGTCTCCTCCTCGGCCGCATGTTGCGCTCACCCATCCGGTGCGGGAGTCGGCTATTCTCTGCTCCCGCGGTCAGCTGACAGCGGGTGCAGAGAATCTGCAGCCACCGGCTCCTGAAGTCCATGTACAGGCATCTATCAGACGCCTGTACTATGGAAGCAGCGTCTTGAGCCGCTGCCGCCTTGTTCCCCGCACTTCCGGGTCCTCAGCTTAGTCGGCTGCGCCTGCGTGATTAGTTCACCCACCTGACGTCACAGCAGAGGCACCGCGGCAGAAGTCTGGAGAAGACCGCTCCACATAGGAGCTGAACTGAGCACTAATGGGGTAATTAGGGGAAGGGAGACAGCGTGGAGGGAGAGGGGGGTGGGTGAGCAGAAAACTGGGGGGAATATGAGCATGAAACAGGGGGGAATATGAGCATGAAACGGGGGGGGGGAAATATGAGCATGAAGCAGGGGGTTGAGCATGAAACTGGGGGGGGAATATGAGCATGAAACTGGGGGGAGAATATGAGCATGAAGCAGGGGGGTGAGCATGAAACTGGGGGGGGAATATGAGCATGAAGCAGGGGGGTGAGCATAAAACTGGGGGGGCAATATGAGCATGAAACGGGGGGTGAGCATGAAACTGGGGGGGGGAATATGAGCATGAAACTGGGGGGGATTATGAGCATGAAGCAGGGGGTGAGCATGAAACTGGGGGGGAATATGAGCATATGAGCATGAAACTGGGGGCGATTATGAGCATGAAGTAGGGGGTGAGCATGAAACTGGGGGAATATGAGCATGAAACTGGGGGGGGGGGAATATGAGCATGAAGCAGGGGGGTGGGGGTGAGCATGAAACTGGGGGGAATATGAGCATGAAATGGGGGGGGGGGGATATGAGCATGAAACTGGGGGGGGGAATATGAGCAGTAAGCTGGGGGGGAGGGGAGTGTGAGCAGAAAACTGGGGGGTGAGTGTGAGCAGCAAACTGGTGGGAGAGGGTGGGGGAGTATGAGGAGCAAACTGGGGGGAGATGATGGTGGGAGAATGTGAGCCAAACTAGGGGGAGAGGGTTAGTGGAATATATGTGAACCAAAGAGTGTAAATTTGAGGAACCAGTATAAAATTGAGGGGGGGGGGATCAGTGTAGACACAGTATGAGGAGTAAGGGGATGGCTGCAGCACTGTATGAGGAGTGAGAGGGGGATGGCTGCGGTACGGTATGTGGCGTGAGGTGGGAAGAGTGTGGACACAATATGAGAAGTGAGTGGGATGGCTACCAACACAGTATGTGGATTGAGGAGGAGTTTGGTGTGGACAAAGTATGTAGAGTGATGAGGGGATGGCTGCGGCACAGTATGTGGAGTGAGGGGGTATGGCTGTGGCACAGTACTTGGAGTGAGGGGGATGTTTGCGGCACAGTATTTGGAGTGAGGGGGATGGCTACGGCACCAGTATGTGGAGTGAGACAGGGATGACTGCGGTACAGTGTATGCAGTGAGGTAACATGTATGGTAACAGTGTGGACACAGTATGTGAAGTGAGGGGGGATGGCTGCTGACACAGTATGTGGAGTAAGGAGGAGATTGGTGTGGACAGAGTATGTGAAGTATGGGGGATGGCTGCTCACAGTATGTGGAGTGAGGGGGAGTGAGTGAGGTGGTGAGGAAACAGTAGGGGATGAGAAAAATCTAAGGGGGCTCAGAATAGAGAGTGAGTAGTTTGGGGGTGTATGGAGAGGGGCCAGTGTGTGTGGACAATGTGAGGTCACAACCAGGAGGGGACAGTATATCGAGTAGGGGGAGTGTGATGAGGGAGAACAGTATAAACAGTGGTCAGTATAGGGGACACAGTGTGAGAGGACAGTGTGACCAGGGACCCCAGTATGGGAAGGAGAGGGCAGTGTGGAGGGCATGTTCCAGAAGAGGGGCAGCATGTAAATCATATTATGTGCAGGGAACAGTGAGGAGGAGCAATTATTTATTCAGGGACAGTGTAAGGGTGCTTTCACATCTGCGTTTTTCGTAATTCGCGGCAGATGCGGTGAAAAAACCGCATCTGCCGCGATTGCCGCATAACCGTTCCACTTGCGGCGCGGTTGCGGTTTTTTCTATGCAAAGTATAGGCATACTTGCGGCAGGTGCGGCAAGTGCGGTTTTGCACTTGCGGCAGGTGCGGCCGCGAAAAAAACCGCGGCTTACTGCGGTTTTTTTCGTGGCCGCACCTGCCGCAAGTGCAAAACCGCACTTGCCGCACCTGCCGCAAGTATGCCTATACTTTGCATAGAAAAAACCGCAACCGCGCCGCAAGTGGAACGGTTATGCGGTAAACGCGGCAGATGCGGTTTTTTCACCGCATCTGCCGCGAATTACGAAAAACGCAGATGTGAAAGGGCCCTTAGGCAGATATTTTTAGATGAGATGGTGATGGGAAACGTCATCATGGTGTCTGGACAGGATGAAGAAAAGAAAAAGACGACTCCGATCAGAGACAAAGTCATCTATAAGGTACCAGGATGTAAATGATTATTTGTGATACTATTTCTCATCAGTGCTGTGGTTCCTGTATGGTCTGATGGTGACTGGTAACAACTCCCAGCAACTCCTTACCAATGTTAAGGATGTAGTGGGAGTTGTAGGTTCATGCAGCACAAATATGTATGGGGTTGACCTGACATTACAATTGTTTTACCATGTAATGATGAATTTCTGTACTGGTGAGGGTTGTAATGCTGTGTTTCTATAGTGAAGAGGGGTTATATGGCTGTATACCTGTACTGATGGGGGTTCTACTTATGTATTTCTGCTTCTCTAGTGGTTCTGATGATGAATTTTGTTATCGATGAAGGTTGTGATTTCTGCACTGATGGTGGTTCTAGTTATGTATTTCTCCACTTCTGGTGGTTCTGATGATTAATTTTATTACTGATGAGGGTTTTGATTATGTATTTCTGCACCTCTGGTGGGTCTGGTGATGTATTTCTGCACTGATGAGGATTGTGATGCTGTGTTTCTATAATAAAGAGGGGTTATATGGCTGTATACCTGTACTGATGGGGGTTCTAGTTATGTATTTCTGCACGTCTGGTGGTTCTGATAATGAATTTTGTTACCGATGAGGGTTGTGATTTATGCACTGATGGGGGTTCTAGTTATGTATTTCTGTACCTCTGGTGGGTCTGGTGATGTATTTCTGCACTGATGAGAGTTATGATGCTGTGTTTCTGTACTGATAGTGGTTATATGGTTGAATGTTTGTATCTCTGGTTGGTCTTGTGATGTATTTTTGAGCTGCTATTGGTTCTGATCCTGTACACATGTAACAATCAGTTATTGTAAGATTACGTTAGATATGGCTGTTTTGTGCCATGGTTACTATGATTATTTTTTAGGAGCATTAAAGGGGTTGTCCAAGCTTGTTATGAGTCTGCAGTCACTCTGTGTCCCTCTGTGACTGCAGACATCTGAATTCTCAGAGCGCACACTGCCTTCTGTCAGGATTCTCTGGTGCCGGTGTAGAGCGTGGTAGGTCATGAAACTGTAAGTATGCAATTTACATACATTCAGTCTTGTGCTGACTAGACATGCGTGGACTCGATCAATGAAAACGAATTGAGTGAACCTGGACAAGTCTAGTCAGAATGTGGCCAGAAGTATATAAATCATATACTTGTGCTCACACAACCATCCAATCTTACCATCAGCAAGAGAGAATCCTGACAGTGTGCAGTGCACGTGCTGTGAGAATTCAGAGGCCTGCAGTCACCTAGACGGACTACAGACTTTCATCTCAAACCTGGGCGAGCCCTTCAATTCAAACATTAAGCACTGGAGCCCAATTCTAACAGTGTGTAATATAATTTGTTTTTCACTGAACATTGAGAGAATTAGGTAGAGCAGCTCGTCGGCACGTGACTGTAAGTGTGCAAATCGCAAATGAAAGATCGGTCACATGAAGGCTACTCAGACTGCAGGGGCGGGTGGGGGGCGCCAAACTGAAGTCTTGCCCCGGGTGCCAGAAAACCTAGATACACCTCTGCACTACAGTAATGGTACATCGCAGTAATGGTGAGCGCAGAGTGATGTGCAGGAGTAACTGCTATAATGGGTATAACGGCTAACAGGTATTTGCATATAGCGGGTGAGTGGGCCCCTGGAGTCAATTTCCCTGGTGGGCCCCAGACACCCCAGTCCGACCCTGTATAGCTGTGTCAGAAGGCACAAACAGCAACAATCCCTGCAGCGCACTAGAGACTCTGACGGAAACGCTGAAGCAAACCGCGTGCCGAAATTGAGCTCTACTATGATCCGCAAACCGGCACGCGCTCAGGAACAAAGGACGGAAGCGTTACTATGTTGCCTTCTTTTCAGGCAAGGCCACCCAATCAGAACGCAGTAGTGGCCACCAATCGGAGCTGAGGGGGCGGAAAAGGCAACGCAAAATCACGCCTAGGTAGCTTCAGCATCAAACACTACACTCCTAATCGAGGTCTGAGTTGTCACACTAGCTGCTGTGTGTCAGGGTCCCAACGACCGCCGAGGTCGTTGTACGGGTCGCTTTATCATTGCTGCATTGTTGAGTAGATCTGACTGTTTGACATCTCACCAGCAACTATGTGGCGACGTTCCAGCGATCGTTACCAGGTCGTATCGTTGTTGGGATCGCCAAGTGTGACGGGACCCTTAGACTTGGGGTGGAGACCTCCATTCACCACCTGATGAAGACAGTCAGTGCCGTCAAAACGCGTTGTGGAGCTGTAAAGGGAACCATTGACCAATAAAGGTTTGCCAACTATTAATGTTATGTGCTATCAATCCCCTTCCTAAGTGCTTCTACTAGACTGCTGCATTTCTTTTCAATATCCCCCTTCCCTCGGCAAGGGAGCAACGGCAGAAGCAGCTTCGGGATTCCATCTCCCTGACTGAAGGACCTGGTGCCACAGTAACATCACAAGGGTTAACTCCACACACAACACTGGACACTGCACTAGCACCTCTAGGCCAGAAGGGGGAGCTCAAGCATCTCCCTTATATATTCTGGTCTGAGGAGGAAGTAGTTAGTTGATAGTTGACAGTTGAAAGTTCAGTTTAGTGCAGGGAGCACTAGGAGGAGGACCTGTAAATGGTAGCAGTGCTGAGCTCCTGACAGGGACCACTGACTACTTTCAGGGTCTGAGGAGAGGAGTACAAGAAACAGAGGAACATATCTGGGAGACTGAGTTACCTCATAACTCGCCCAAGAGGAGCGCAGAGACCGGATGACTAAAACACGCAGCACAGAAAACACCGGGATAGTGGAGGTTGTAGATCTATACTGTACCTCAGCGAAGCAACACGGCGGGGTCAGAAGCACACGGAAAGACTTAAGTTGCCTAGCAAAAGGGAGTACCTTTGAGGAAAACCAGGGCCAGCAGCCTAGCTAAAGCGGCAGCAGGGCCACACACACAGCGCAGCAGTGGGAAGCTGAGGACCCGGACAGGGTGGTAGCAACCCGTCCCCGGTACAGACTCCATGGACAGTACTCTGCTACCAACATCTGCAGTAAAGCCTTGGCAAAACTTCAAAACCGTGAGTCTGTGTGATCCTTGTGCTCAAACCCTGCGTGCCTGTACAAACTACCATCATCTCTACTACTACCCCTATCCTGCAGCATCCATAGGACCATCTATAGACTATTACTATCACTGAATTGGGGAACCCAGCTCACCTGCGGAGAGCCATTACATCCCCAGCTGCCCAACATCATTCCCGGAGGTTCTGCAGCAGCGGTGGTCACCCTGACCACAACCAGTGGGTGGCGTCACGACAAACTCCCCTGTAAATAACCCCCATTACTTGCGGAACCCGGGACACAGTCCAGATCAAGACCGCCGTGATATCCCCAGCAGTACCCCGGTCTGGTACCGAGTACCCTGTCCCAGTGGGCTCCACACTGTCATCTGAAGTTGCCGTTTAGAATTAGTATTTTCAAATCCAATATTGTGTGATCAGGCCTACAGAAATGCCTAATTTAATACAGGCTTTTCCATCCAGAGGGACGTAGGACACAACGTTTTTTTGTGTCCTACCCCCCAAGAAGCTACTCAGAAGCAAAATTACACACAAAAATTGAGTAGAAGCTTCAATTTGCATATTCAAGAATTTTTATCTTTATTTCTACGACAAGAACAAAAAACAAGGGAGGTGGTGTAAAGCACTCAGGATAGACACCACAATGGATTAGGAATTCATGTGCATTACTGACATATGTTCATGTATCTACATGACATTTGCAAAGTAACTGCTCCCACACCTACTGTATCTAGTTCTGTTGACATAGTCCCTTTTAACAAAGGCTAAATAACCATCAATATGCACATAATCTTTTTCAGTTACATATAAAGGGATTTATACTCCCAATCTGAGTATTTAATACAGAATTGTGCATTATGAAGGTACAAATGCCTATACCAGACAAAGACTAGGAGCAAAGAATCAGAAATAGGAGGCACACACTGTCTAGTACAGCGTTACCGCTGCAAATTTGGGGAAGTAACAGTGACTGGATAACTTCCCATACAAATCACCTAAACGCTGGTTACAGTACACAGATATAAAGTGACTAGTGCATTGACACTGTGCCCATATTAGCTTTTGCCCAAGTAAAACCCTATAAAACAATATTATAACTTGGTGGCATTAGATGGTTCTCAATGCCCGAACAGAGTCAGCACAATCATAATCATTTTCCCATACCATCAGTGGCCATCAGTCCAGGAGCACACAGAGGGGGGGGCAGCGCTGGACCACAGGACCCCAACGTGTTTCGTGACCCTGCGTCCGCCTGGGTCACTTCATTAGGGAATGTTAGGGGTCCCTCCACCAGAGATATTTGTATGCTTCTCGCATGTACACGTCACCAAAAGTGATGTTCCACTCGATCCCATGTCACCGGATATGATGTACTGCCCGGCCAGCCAATACTACACCACCCACCACGCCAGCGCTGTGACACGGGTGCACGTGCAGCAGCCAGGACACGTTACCATGGCAGCCGCTCATACACCGCAGCACAGACGCCGGCGCCAAGAGGGCAGGAGATCCTGCTGGGAAGCGGCACGTCTGGTCACATTATGCGGCGAAAAGCTGTCAAATGACCCACATATTGATTTGAAAATTGCTCAAGTCTGTATAACCATCTTCTTCACAGGTGGACATAATCTTCAGCTCAGCAAAAAGAGCGGGGTATCCTGTATATGGTGATGTCCGTAAGACATTGTCTCAGTGTGAAGTAAAGTGGATTGTGGCACTTGACACAATGTCACCACGCGGTCTTCCTCTGACTGCTACTACTTGGCAACCTTGGACTTATTTGCACCTCTAACTTGACTTTGTGTTAGATTTACTAACATGTGATGTTTTTATACTTTGTAAATTAAGGATTTTATAGGTCCCTTCCTCCAGGTATGGGATGAGATGCTGTTCTGCATGTTTGTTCTGCTATGATGTGGCCCCCTGAAGATTCAACCATCATATCCCATTTGTGTCCTTTGATATGCACGTGTGGACGCTAATACATCTTCCTAAAGGTGGAATCAAGTACAGCCAAGTGTTTGATCAACTATTGATTTGGACTTCCCCATCTTTATCTATGGTGGGGTAATGACATCGTATTAGCACCTTATGGGTGCTTTATTTTGGTCTATATACAGGATACCCCGCTCTTTTTGCTGAGCTGAAGATGATGTCCACCTGTGAAGAAGATGGTTATATTGACTTGTGCAATTTTCAAATTAATACGTGGGCCATTTGACAGTTTTTCGCCGGATAATGTGACCAGATGTGTCACTTCCCAGCAGGATATCCTGCCCTCTGAGCACCGGCGTCTGTGCTGTGGTGCACGAGCGGCTTGCATGGTAACGCGTCCTGGCTGCCGCGCATGCGCCTGTGACGCGGCGTCGGCATGGTAACTGGATGAAATCAGCTTTCTGGACACCATCATCAAACTACGGAACAATGAAGTAGAGTCATCCCTGTATCGGAAGCCAATTGACCGTCCAACATATCTTCAATGGGACAGTTTTCATCCAAAACACACAAAAAACTATTTTTTTATTCAGCCAGGTCATTAGATACAATCGGATATGTTCCAACCCTACAGATAGAGACGATCACCTTGAGGGCTTCAGAAAGACCTTTTTGAATCAGGGCTACCATTCAAGAGCAATCGAGAACCAGATTACAAGAGCCACCAGAATATCAAGAAATCATCTCCTACATTACAAATCTCAAGAGAAAACAACCGGGTCCCTCTTGTAGTCATCTACAATTCAAATCTGGAGGTGTTAAGTGGGGCTGCATGGAAAGTACAACCAATACTGCAAAAGGATGCCCCACTAAAATCAATATTTCCAGACCCCCCACTTCTGTGTTTTAGGCAGCCCCTGAATCTAAAAAACATCATTGTCAGAAGCTCCCTGTCCTCCCTAGCAGCAACAGAAACTAGAACAGGTGCAAAATCTGTCCATTTATAATGACAACGGGCAAGATAAAGATTCCTGGACAAGATCCCAGGTAACTTCAGCTGCACCACAAGCAATGTGGTTTACTTAAAGGGAACATGTCACCTCCATAAAGCCCCCCAGCCTATACTACCTGTCCCTGCATCTTCCTATTACTACTCTAGCTCTCCCTTTCTGCCCTAAATGTGCCCTGCGACTGTGTAATAAAATGTATTTATAAATTACTTATTATTATGATAATGATCCCGGGGACTAACGTTGCTTGCCCCCCTGGGAGTCCTCTCCATGTCCCGTGGCCACCTCCTGTAAAGTTTATCATGCCCCGATAGGCATGATATTGACTTCCAAATGCTCTCCCCTCAGCCTGCCTCTCTGCTCTGCAAAACAAAAAAATGGTTGGATGAGCATAGCCAGGGAGACAAGGATCCAAAAGGGTAACAATAAAATATTTATTAATCTATGCAAGCCTATGGTCCATTGGGGCATTAGAATAAATGACATGCTTGATGCAGATTTTTACAAAGAAGCTTGAATTTTGCAAAAGAGGTCTGATGAGAAATAAATCCGGAGGGATGCTTACATATGCACCAAGGAACTAAATAAAACGGTCTGTTTGAGTGGTTGTGAAATTGGTAAAACAAGAAAAGAGGATTCCAAAATGGCTAAGAAAATCAGTTAGGGCCACTTTACACACACCAACCTCTGTGACCAACTTCTGAACAGATCTCTGGTTGCAGTGAAATCATGGACAGATTGTTCCATTGTACACAGCCACAAAATGGAGCAATGTGGCCATGATTTCACTGCAACCAGAGATCTGTTCAGAAGTTGGACACAGAAGTTGGTGTGTGTAAAGCGGCCCTTATAGTTTTCTTACTACCTTTAATCAATCCCATAGGAATATTATAATTATATTACAAGTATTGGCCAATAATTAGAAGTTATCCTATCTCGGCAGAATATTGTCACCCTGTACCAGGGTATAACACAAAGATACAACGGGATGGAGAAAGATCTTGATGATAATGACCTCCTGACACAGGTTTGCATCTGACTTTAAAATGCCCTGTCATCCCAATGCATGTAATTACCCCCGCTGCTGTCATGTGCCCAATCCCTGACTGTCACCTCTAATAACCCTGGCAAGGATTTTGAGATGCTGTGTGAAGTAGTCATAGGTTGAGCATGAGAACATAGATTCTATTAGAGTGCTTAAGATCTCATTATGAAAAAGTGTTGGCGCACCAATTTCTGTTTTTGATACTGGTCTGGAAATTCTGAACTTCCCCGCAAATACAGTTATGGCCAAAAGTATTGACACCCCTGCAATTCTGTCAGATAATACTCAGTTTCTTCCTGAAAATGATTGCAATCACAAATTCTTTGGTATTATTATCTTCATTTAATTTGTCTTCAATGAAAAAACACAAAAAGAATTGTCCTAAAGCTAAATTGGACATAATTCCACACCAAACATAAAAAAGGGGGTGGACAAAAGTATTGGCACTGTTAGAAAAATCATGTGATGCTTCTCTAATGTGTGTAATTAACAGCACCTGTAACTTACCTGTGGCACCTAAAAAATGTTGGCAATAATTAAATCACACTTGCAGCCAGTTGACATGGATTAAAGTTGACTCAACTTCTGTCCTGTGTCCTTGTGTCCACATTGAGCATGGAGAAAAGGAAGAAGACCAAAGAACTGTCTGAGGACTTGAGAAACCAAATTGTGAGGAAGCATGAGCGATCTCAAGGCTACAAGTCCATCTCAAAAAGACCTGAATGTTCCTGTGTCTACCGTGTGCAGTGTCATCAAGAAGTTTAAAGCCCATGGCACTGTGGCTAACCTCCCTAGATGTGGACGGAAAAGAAAAATTGACGAGAGATTTCAACGCAAGATTGTGCGGATGGTGGATAAAGAACCTCGACTAACATCCAAACAAGTTCAAGCTGCCGTGCAGTCAGAGGGTACAACAGTGTCAACCCATACTATGCGTCGGCATCTGAATGAAAAGGGACTGTATGGTAGGAGACCCTAGAAGACCCCACTTCTTACCCCGAAACATAAAAAAGCCAGGCTGGAGTTTGCCAAAACTTACCTGAGAAAGCCTACAACGTTTTGGGAGAATGTTCTCTGGTCAGATGAGACAAAGTAGAGCTTTTTGGGCAAAGGCATCAACATAGAGTTTACAGGAGAAAAAAAGAGGCATTCAAAGAAAAGAGCACGGTACCTACAGTCAAACATGGCGGAGGTTCCCTGATGTTTTGGGGTTGCTTTGCTGCCTCTGGCACTGGACTGCTTGACCGTGAGCATGGCATTATGAAATCTGAAGACTACCAACAAATTTTGCAGCATAATGTAGGGCCCAGTGTGAGAAAGCTGTGTCTCCCTCAGAGGTCATGGGTCTTCCAGCAGGACAATGACCCAAAACACACTTCAAAAAGCACTAGAAAATGGTTTGAGAGAAAGCACTGGAGACTTCTAAGGTGGCCAGCAATGAGTCCAGACCTGAATCCCATAGAACACCTGTGGAGAGATCTAAAAATGGCAGTTTGGAGAAGGCACCCTTCAAATATCGGGGACCTGGAGCAGTTTGCCAAAGAAGAATGGTCTAAAATTCCAGCAGAGCATTGTAAGAAACTCATTGATGGTTACCGGAAGCGGTTGATCGCAGTTATTTTGGCTAAAGGTTGTTCAACCAAGTATTAGGCTGAGGGTGCCAATACTTTTGTCTGGCCCATTTTTGGAGTTTTGTGTGAAATGATCAATGTTTTGCTTTTTGCTTCATTCTCTTTTGTGTTTTTTTCATTGAAGACAAATTAAATGAAGATAATAAAACCAAAGAATTTGTGATTGCAATCATTTTCAGGAGGAAACTGAGTATTATCTGACAGAATTGCAGGGGTGTCAATACTTTTGGCCACAACTGTACAGCTTTATTCATACTTTGTGTATTTGCACTTTTACTTATGTAAGTTTAGTATGCTTGTCAGTCCTTTCTGTATGTACCATTCTCTGTGTTTTATAATAAACATCTCACTGCTAATAAAGTGTAAAATCATGTTTTTCAACTCTAGATTATCTAGTTGTTTTGATAGTTTAAACTGAGTTGTATTTACTAGGTGGTTGGGTGCATAGGCACTCGCTATCCTTGTTTTTGTTGAATATGGATCTCATTTTATTAATGATACTTTCATTCATGTGGTATATGTGGGAAGATTTTGTACAATTGACCCCTCTTTGTGTAACACTGTGAATACTAAAATTAGTACAGACTTAGAATTAGTAATAGACAAGGGGCTCATTATTCAATTGATCAGTGGGGGTCAAAAGTGCCTAGACCCCCATGTGAACTCCTAAGTATGTCTCTAATTCAATCAAACAGGAAAAATTAGTAAGTTAAGGGGCCACATAGTGACTAGTAGTATGCAACATCCAATGTTATGCCAATGCTTTGTGCTGCATGATCAAAAAGTCTTATATGTCTCCCATTCAGTTTTATTCTGTTCCTGCATCTGGTAAAGTAAGTGTAAGACAAGAATAAAGAATGTTTACTTAATTCTTATCCTTTTTTATAGATGACTTTGACTGATCCTGCCTTAAAAGTCACAAAGATAACAATCTGAGCATGTCGCCAGTTTTTGCAGATTTTTAAACACTGTTCCCCAAACACAAGGACGTTAAGTAATTGTTGTTTATTGCAGTATGAATTAATACATTACATGTGTTTGGATGGAGGGTCTGTGATGTTAGCAAGTACATGAATAAATAATATCATGAAAGTGACCATGTGGAATAAACGTACACTTTACAGCGATGCATTTTCCACATTTCACATTCCTTCCCTCACCGCAAAGTTTTTTGTAATCTTGAAATAAGTGAATACTGACAAAAAGATATCCATATATCTTAAAGAGAACCTGTCATGTGATGTGTATCTCCCAAACTGTGGACATAATGAATCAAAGTCTGGATGTACTATCGCAGCCAGTCATATATGTCTCTGAAACATTCTGGAGACAATAGCCGGAGACCAGACTAATCTGGCACCGCCCCGCACAGTGAGAGACCTGTCAATCACATTACCTCTACCTCCATGCTGGGAGGAGCTTGCCCGGGGTGGGAGGGGGGCACTGGACTAGTCTTGTCTCTGGTTATGGCCCCCAGGTGGATCTTTAACCCCTTCACGAGCTTGGACTTACTGGTACGTCCAATGTTGTATCCCTACCTTTAATGCAGGTTCACATGCTGAGCCCACATCTTTCACAGCTTATGAAAGCTGATCTGCATATGACGGCTTCTCCTCCTCAGCCTCCTCCTCATAATTATCACCTATTCTGCGCTAAGAAGCTGAGATGAGGCAGGATTGGGTAGCATCACCCTCCATCTACACCTGATGCGCATGCAAAGCTTCCTCTTTAATTGTAAGCAGTGAGCGTTTCAGTAGACACAGAAGTGGGATGGTTCAGTCATCGCAGCTTACTATCTTGGTTAATTCAAAACTCAGGATAGGGTGCTATAAAAGGGTATTCTGCTGAACACTGGAACACTAAAAATAAAGGAGACGCTTAGCAAATTTATTGGCCAATGCAGATGAGCCCGATAACTGTGTCAAGGTTCATCTCATGTATTGGGACCCTAACTGAAAATTCCTCTATGTGCAATCCTGGCTATAAAGGAAGGTGAATCTACTATGGCTAACGGGCGGGGGGTGCACAGACAGAAAAGACAGTGCATCTCAAAGAATTAGAATATCATGAAAAATAATGTAATATAGCCATGTTTCAGGGCATTTCTGAGAGCTCTGAAACACGTTGACTAATAAATCAATATAATCACTCTTTGATGTCTCGTAGAATACGGCAGTGCGATTCTTACCCCTTCATACTCCCTACTTTGATTTTCTGAAATAATGATCTTTGGGTTTACATTTCATCAACAATTACAGAAATAAAAACTTGATACATGACTCTGTTTGTAATGACTATATATTATATGCCCTTCTCCTTTTGTATTGAATTACTGAAATAAATTAACTTTTTGATAATATTCTAATTCATTTCTACTAGTACCTTGTTCACACACATTAGGTGTGCCAGTCAGTCTTTTTGTATTCAGGTTAAGGCGCAACGATCAGAATTGAAGACAGGTGAGCACATGCAGGTGCAGACAGAGTTTGGGAGGGCTCAGTGGGTATGGAATATGCAGGTGGGCGTTGGCAGAAATAGGTAGGTACTGGAAGGCACAGCAGGACAGGCAGGTGCTGGTAGTTGCAACAAGTACAAACAGTTTCTGACAGGCACATCAGGAGCAGTGGGCGGGAGCAGGAACACAGATACTGATTAGTTCACAGCAAATGCCTTAAATACTCTGTGCCTCTCAGCTATAAGCTGAGTGGTACTTCTAGGTTAGGCCACACTGACACTTTAAGATAAGGGATTGAAGCGTGACCGCTCGCAAGAGCACTGATGCAAATGTGCATGCCCAGGGAGTTGGCAAAGGAAGCAGAAGCCAGGGCTAACGGAGAAGAAGAGCAATAAGTGTGTTGTGTGCTGGGGCACTGACGGTATAACAGGTGTCACCCGCAGACACTGATTGTGGACCGAGGTGGGAGGACCATCTATTCGGGTGTTTTGATGACATGTGCTTGAGCATCCTAGTAATAGTTATGCTAGTAGTGGTCAGGCTTCTGTTTATCTTGGTATGGCACAGGTTGAAATTTACTTTTTTTATAGTGCATACATTCTTGAAAAAAGTGGCAGACAAGGGAATACCTAACACTTGACCTGGGAACTTGTGGCATGTTGATGCTCTGGGAACAGTTCCCCACCTTCTCCTTCTGGCCAGCTCACCACTGCCTCTTCCTGCCAGTTGAAGTGCTGCAGATCTCTCCTCTTCTGTGCTGCTGTCATTGCTCTGCGTGGCATCTCACCAGGTTTGGTCAGTGACTTCATTGTCCACTTGCGCATTGTCATCTTCCACTTCCACACTCTCATCCTCCTCATGACTTATTGACTTAACAATATGACTTTCTGGCAACTGTTTCTCATCTTCATCTAACACGTCAGTCAGTAATTGACATTTCCCATCATCATCTTTTTCTGACTGTGTCTTCTCAAATATTTGTACATCACTAAACAAAATCTTTTCATATCCCTCTTAAAATGTGCAGGGCGACAGGCCAGAGTCAGTACATGAATATGTAAGTTACTCCTTAGTGTGTCCGAGTGTGGGATCACTTGTCTCCTGGGACTCACCATGGTGGCAGGAAGGAAGATCAGGGAGAGGATTGTGTGGTCCAGAATCTTGACTAGTAAGACTGGACGATGTGGAAGACAGGATGCTGCTGGGAAACATACTGGAAGCATTAACTGGCGTTCAATTGATCACTTGTTCCCACTGTTCTGTCTTCAAGAGTGGTATTTCACACACCCCCCGAAAAGTGGGACAGGAATATAGGTCTCATGGATGAGCACGTTGGTTGTGCACAGTTTCACTTGGCACACGTCCTTGGCCTCTGCGTGCCTTGTCCACAGCACATCCACTTCCCCGTCCCTTACTGCACACCATGCATATAATACATTAGGTATGCAGCTAAGAGCATTTTTAACCGGGAGTAGAATGGATGTAGCCTTCAAAAGGACTTTAGGTTTTATGAGGCCACAACAAGGACTCTAATGCTCTAAATCTCTGCCTATATGCCTTTAATGCAGAACTAATACACTCTCTCATCTCAAGCAGCTCTCTCTACAATACATGGTGCTAAGATTGGTATTAATAGGGAATAGAATAGAATAAAATAAAATAGATGTATGCCTCGCAAGGGACCTTTGGTTTTATGTTGCAACAGCAAGGACTGTAGAGAACTAATCCAGGCCTATAGGCCTCTAGCGCTAAACTATCCCTTCTCCAGAAACTTGCTCAAAACTAAATACAGCTAAGAGTGGTTTTATTAGCGAATAGAATAGATGTACGCCCGACAAGTGACTTTTGGTTTTATGTTGCAACAGCAAGGACTGTAAAGCACTAATCCCTGGCTATGGCCAGGGTCACACATACCATCCGTTTTGGGCTTAAATCCGTTTTTTGGATCACTCTGGTCATTTTTTTTCAAAAACGCATATGCATGTGTGTTTGTGTTTTTCAAAAATGCATGCGTTTTTGTGCAGCATCCCAAAAAACGCTGCTAGCAGTGTTTTTGGGTGCATTAAAAAAACGCATGCTTTTTTTAACATGGGGCCCTATGGGAGACGCATGCGTTAACGCATGGTTCATATAGGCACCATGCGTTAACACATATGCGTTTTTAGTGAAAAAATGACTAAGTCCAAAAAATTCCAAAAAACGTCCAGGACCTCAGGGGGCACTGTTGGCACCCTAAATAAAACAGATCCGTTTTTCTAGGGGCTTAATAAAGTGGATTGGCATGTGTGACCCTGGCCTATTGGCCTCTAATGCTATCTATGGCTAGGGTCACACATGCCCATCAGTCTTTTCCCATTTTCAAAACTGGATTCTGTTTTTTGAAAATTACATTTTTGCATCTAAAAAACGCAATGCGTTAACTCATGCGTCTCCCATAGGGCCCATGTTAAAAAAAAGCATGCGTTTTTTTACTGTTAGCAGTGTTTTGTGGGATGCTGCATAAAAACGTATGCATTTTTGAAAAACGCATGCACACATGCGTTAACGCATATGTGCTTTTGGACTTTGAAAAAAAAATGAGAAAATGATCCCAAAAATGGATCTAAGCCAAAAACGGATGGTATGTTTGACCCTGGCCTATCCCTTCTCCCTACTCCAGAACTCGCCCCAAACTACATGCAGTTAAGTGTGGTATTAAGGGGAAATAGAATAGATGTACACTGGACAAGGGACTTCTGGTTTTACGTTGCAGAGCAAAGGACTATTAAGCTCTAATTATTGCCTATATGGCTTTATTGCAAAACTATTACATTTTCCCTTCTCCAGCAGCTCTCCCTGCACTATATGCAGCTAAGAGCAATATCATTAGAGAATAGAATAGATTTTTTATGTTGCAGCAGCATCAAGGACAGTAATGGAAATTATCACTCTAAGGCTGGGGTCACAGTAGCATTTTTCACATGCGTTTTTGGAGACCTGCGTTTTCAAAAACGCATGTAAAAAACGCACCCATAGGCCCCCATGTTAAAAAACGCATGCCCTAATAGCCAAAAAGCATGTGTGACAGTCCCATGCGTTTTTGGTGCTTTTCCAAAAACTCATGCGTTTTTTAATATGGGGCCTTATGGGAAACGCATGCAAAAACGCATGTACAATTAGTGCCATTCAAAAACGCATGCGTTTCCCATAGGAGCCCATGTTAAAAAAACGCATGCGTTTTTTTAACATGGGCTCCTATGGGAAACGCATGCTTTTTCGAATGGCACTAATTGTACATGCGTTTTTGCATGCGTTCTCCATAGGGGCCCATGTTATAAAAACGCACCAAAAAATAGTACATGCACAATTTTTGGGTGCAGATTCCAAAACGCAGCCAAAAACGCAGGGAGCCATCAGACACCTTAAAAAACTCATGATGGCATGAAAAACGCATGTAAAAAAGCATGCGTTTTTAAAAGGCACTAAAAAACGCATGTCAACTGTGACCACAGCCTAATTCACTATCCCTTCTCCAGCACCTCTCCATACATTGTTTCCAGGGTACAGTGAGCCAAGTGGTGTGTCACTTAGTATTAAATAGACCTAATGGCATGTCGTGGCAGGCCAATCACAGTGATGTCAGTAGCCAACATGACTATGTAATTACCACGATTAGGAGGCGATCACTGTATGTTTAGTGGCTGAAACGTGGACTCAAGCATAGCACTCGAGCACCAGGGATTCTCAATAGTGTATTGAGCATGCCTTTTCCCCCCTATGCTTGATCAAGTATCAAGCAGTGGCTAGCACGTTCAGCCATCACTAATCGTCACCCACAGATTGTATTACCATAAATGCAATCTAAACAGTTGCATAGGTGTTAATGCAGGAGAAGGGTTGGAGAAATAATTGGATCATGTTCCTATGTACTGGTTTTTACAGTAACAATCTGTTCTGATGATTTTGCAAAGTTCTTGTATTTTCTCCCTTTTTATCCACAGCATACATGTGAAATAGCATTTTATGTTTTTTTTAACTATTAATAGTATAATTGTGGTTTTTTACATACATATTTTAGGCTCCTGTTAAAAACCTATAGGGGAAAGACATGGTGAATTCCAGCGTAATGGATGGAACGTTTGCAAAACACTTTCAGTGTTAGGCCAGCTTCATACCTCGGCCAGATCCGATCCGGGGCTGTCAGGGGTGAACCTGACAGCCCCGGACTGGATCTGGACACAGAACCGGAGGGCCAAATATGCCCTCCGGTCTGGTGTGCAGCCGGATGCCTCAATTGCAGCCGCTGATAATTCAAGATCCTCCCTCCCTGCTAGCTGCGGTCCTGAAATTACAGCAGCGTGCAGCCGCAGTGTCCAGTTGCTGGATCCTCCCGGATTGGGGCAATCCAGCCCCATAGACTCACACGTTAGGGAGTGCCGAATTGCCCCAGATCCGGGAGGATCCGATTTGGGGAGAATTTTCTTCCCGTACACAAAAATACTGCATGCTTCGATTTTGTGTCCTGGAGAAAAATCCGATTCCTCCTGGAATTTCCTGGACACATAGAAACCAGATGGCAGAGAGCTGACATCCGGCTCTATCCGGCTCCATAAGATACTAAGGGGCCAAAATCCGGTCCAGTGTAAACCGGACAGCCCCGGATCGGCTCTAGCCGTGGTGTGAAGCCGGCCTTAGAAAACTAAATATTTGCTTGCATACAGCAGCTGAAATTTAAAAAAGTATTGCTATATACAGGTGAAATGAGGGTAATGTTATGTGGAAGGATGTCAATTTATCTTTGGGTGCTTTCACATCTGCAGTATTTGCAAATATGGCTGATCAGGCAAACCTAAACTTTTGAACTTCAGGTTTGCCTGATCTGCCGCTTTGCAAATCCAACGGAATTCCGCCTTTTTTCCATAAAGCAGATGTGGCACCCTTGCGGCACACGTGCACCAAGGTTGTGCTTTTGCTATTGCATTGTAAATGGACCTTCGAACATGCGTGGAGACTCACATTTTCCCCGCGATCCCACACTTCTGGCACTTCCAGCGTCGGACGAAAACCGCTGCAGCAGCGGTTTTCATGCGGCGTCAGAGGTGCACAAAGTGTCGAAAGTGCTGGGTAACTGTCAAAAAAGGAATTGTCCGCACTTGTCCATTGTATTTACAATACATTAGCAAAAGCGCAACCATTCCGCAATTGTGGCGCATTGCGTTTTTGCAAATACGGCGGATTTCTGCTGGATTTGCAAAAGCACAGATGTGAAAGCACCCTTTTTTGAGTAATGTATTTAATAGCATATAGGAAACATGGAAGCATGATCTGTGCTACATAGCAAATGCACAAGTTCCTATGAATCTAAATAGTATTTATTTAAATAATTTTTTTGGATACTTCCCCAAGTATGACAACAAAAAAGCAGCGATATATATTTTTTATATATATATATATATATATATATATATATATATATATATATATATATACTAGCTGTACTACCCGGCTACGCCCGGGCTAATAAATAACTGCTGTTAGCTATAACAAAATAGAATTTGAATATGTCATATTAATGACCTGTAGGAAAATAGAAGCTGAGCTGTGATTGGTTGCTGTAGGCAGCCTAATAAATCTCCAGCCAACAGTAAACCCTCCCCCCGGCCGGGCAGTATATATTACCTCACACATACACATAAAAGACAGCTCATGTGACTGACATCTGCCTTAATTCCCTATACGGCACATGTGTTGCACATTGGCTGTTTTTAATCAGATGTTTATTTTTGGAAATTAAGTATACCAGATGTATGAGGTGAGTTGTGTGAGGCGATTTGTGCACATCTGTGTCTGTCTGTGTGGTGTGTGTGTGTCCCTGGGTTGTGTGTGTCCCTGGGGTGTGTGTGTGTTTCCCAGTGGTGTGCATGTGTCCTTGTGGGGGGGGTCCCTGTGGTGTGAGACACACACCACACAGACACCCCCCCACAGGGATACACACACATACACTCCCTATAGGGACACATGCACTCACCCCACAGGGACACACACACCACAGGGATATACACACATACACACCCCACAGGGACACAGAGAGACACACACACACACCCCACAGGAACACACAGACACCATAGGGATGGGCACACACCACAGAGACACCCCTCCCCCCACAAGGACACACACCACAGGGACACCCCTCCCCCCCAAAAGGACACACACCACAGGGACCCCCCCACAGGGACACACGCACACCACTGGGACACACACACACCCCAGGGACACACACACCACACAGACAGACACAAAAGCCGTGATGTACCAACGATATCATTAGCAATGTCGTAGCGTGTAACGGGCCCTTAAGTCCTAAGTGTAAGGCCAGATCACATCCATGTTTTCTATTCTGCATGCCATTGAATATTACTTCCCCATGATCAGAATTGCTAGTTACAACCCCATAGTACTCCTGTGCATCATAGCAAACAACAACAAAGTCCCCATCCTTTACAGAAGCAATAGAAAATGTCAAAATGCTGATGTTAAAAATCAGTGACTGTAAATGACACAATGATTATGTTACATCTGTTATGTTGCATCAGTTACGACCCTTTCTATAGCGCTGCATGCATTAAACAAAAAATCATGATGACATGATATGTACAGAAAGCAGATAAATAGAACTTCTGTGACTGTGTTTTTCTGGTCTCCGACTATGCTGTTGTTACGATAAAAAATTGATCGAAATTATAACAGACATAACAAAGGATAACACAATGTTAATAACTGACTAATTCTCTAAGCACAAGATTTCTTGGATTATAAGTACACTCAATTTAAGAAGAGATATGTACCTTTGTACATTTATATATTACACTGCACTTCATTTGCACATTTTGTACTGATGGAACCTAAAACTAGAGCAAATTTTTTCACTCCCAAGCACCCATAGACATGTTCTCACAAAGTCCAAGATGGCTGTCTGGTCATGTGATTCGGGGTTGCCAATTGCACATTTTTAAACGGTTTAATGTGTTAGTAATATGAGTAACTAAATATCTCAAAGGCTAGGGTCACACTGGGTTTAGGACCCACGTTTCCAGGCAGCACAAATACCGGACAGCGTCAACGGCATGCGCTGCCTGGAAATGGAGGCCCCATAGCAACCCATTGCTTACCTTAGTAGTAGCCGCACACAGAGTTGCTGGACAGCCGCTTTTCCTCCATGCACAGGAAACGCAACCTGCAGCGTTTTCCTGTGTGTTCCTGAAAAGCGGCCGTCATGCAGCTCTGTGTGCGGCTGCTACTAAGGTAAACACAGGGTTTCTGTGGACCCACATTTCCAGCCAGCGCTTACAGTTAATGCTGTCAGGTTTCAGCACTGGCTGGAAACGTGGGTCCATAACCCAGTGTGACCCTTGGCAAACTTATGATAAATAATTGTCGTCGTCAGATTTCCTTTTTCACTGGAAAGCATCACACCTAAAAATGCACAGCTCTGTCCTAAATGCATAGTGAGCATATTGTTTCCATGAAATATCATCCTCCACCAATCCAACTTGGTTGTTCTTTCTAAAGGCCCAGTTACACTGGTACGATATCGTGAACGATATTGCTTAAACTTCATGGGTTTGGAGTCTTTCAAACAACATTGTTAGTACTTCGTTGTGTGTAACACGGAGATACGACTTCGAAAAATCGTTGGATCATTGATTGCAGATTTGAGAACATGTTCTCAAATCAAACGATCCTCGATCAGCCAACCTGCTGCATCGTTCTGTGTGACACCGCGATAATGATGTCGTTAACAACTTCGCCCATTCACAGCAATGAACAAGTATCGTTCGCTGGGTTGTGCGAACGATACCTGCTCGCTGGATCATTGGTGCGTCGTGCACGATATCTAGGCATGTGACATCTCACCAATGATCTCTAAATGATGCCCTAACGATTGCACGCCCCTGAGATCATTAGTGATGTCATTTCAAGATTAAAGCGTGTAACGGTGCATTGATAGAAATTCTATAATTTATATTGTGCACATTTTTCATCAATTTATATTACCGTATATACTCGTGTATAAGCCGACCCGTGTATAAGCCGACCCCCTACTTTTGCCCCCAAAAACTGGGAAAACTTATTGACTCGCGTATAAGCCGAGGGTGGACTCCAGCACAGGTATACAACCCCCAGCAGTGAGGTATACAGCAGCCTCCCCAGTGGTAGTATACAGCAGCAGCCCCAGTGGTAGTATACAGCAGCCCCAGAGGTATATACAGCCCCAGAGGTATATGCAGCTCCAGAGGTATATGCAGCCCCATATGCAGCCCCATATGCAGCCCCAGATGCAGCCCCAGAGGTATATACAGCAGCAGCAGCCCCAGTGGTATATACATCAGCAGCCCCAGTGGTAGTATACAGCAGCCCCAGAGGTATATGCAGCCCCAGAGGTATATGCAGCCCCATATGCAGCCCCAGAGGTATATGCAGCCCCAGAGGTATATGCAGCCCCAGAGGTATATGCAGCCCCAGAGGTATATGCAGCCCCAGATGCAGCCCCAGAGGTATATACAGCAGCAGCAGCCCCAGTGGTATATACATCAGCAGCCCCAGTGGTAGTATACAGCAGCCCCAGAGGTATATGCAGCCCCAGAGTTATATGCAGCCCCATATGCAGCCCCAGAGGTATATGCAGCCCCAGAGGTATATGCAGCCCCAGAGGTATATGCAGCCCCATATACAGCCCCATATACAGCCCCATATGCAGCCCCAGATGCAGCCCCAGAGGTATATGCAGCCCCAGAGGTATATGCAGCCCCAGAGGTATATGCAGCCCCATATGCAGCCCCAGATGCAGCCCCAGATGCAGCCCCAGATGCAGCCCCAGAGGTATATACAGCAGCAGCAGCCCCAGGGCTGTATACAGCCGCAGCCCCAGGGCTGTATACAGCCTCAGCCCCAGGGCTGTATACAGCCTCAGCCCCAGGGCTGTATACAGCCGCAGCCCCAGGGCTGTATACAGCCGCAGCCCCAGGGCTGTATACAGCCGCAGCCCCGGAGGTATACAGGCCCCCCCATCAAGTTCCAGGGCCCCCCCACCTTGCGCGCAGCCTGTAAAGGAAAATCATACTTGCCAGAGTCCAGTCGCGCCGTCCGCAGCTGCCGACATGACGATCCCGGGCTCCATTCAGCGTCTTCCGGCTTCCGACTTCCTGTGCGCGCGGGCAATGACGTCATTGCCCGCGACTACAGGAAATGCGGAAGACGCTGAATGGAGCCCGGGATCGTCATGTCGGCAGCTGCGGACGGCGCGACTGGACTCTGGCAAGTATGATTTTCCTTTACAGGCTGCGCGCAAGGTGGGGGGGCCCTGGAACTTGATGGGGGGGCCTGTATACCTCCGGGGCTGCGGCTGTATTTTTTTATTTTTTTTTATATACTCGCATATAAGCCGAGGGGGGACTTTTCAGCCCAAATTTTGGGCTGAAAAACTCGGCTTATACGCGAGTATATACGGTACTAAACATATATTTAATAGTTAAACTTAATGGGATTAGCACTCAGTTTCCTAGATAAAACTGCACTACCACCAGACTTTTATTTACAGAACATGTCTACACATGTTGTTGGTTCTTTCCTATCAATGTGTTGATATGAATTCTTATTATTTTTTTACTTGTTTTCCTATTTATCTGTTCAATGGTTTAATGTTTCAGGTTTCATGTTTGGTTTCATGTTTTAGGTTTACCAAGAGCCATAGAAGGGGGCGATAGATGCAAAAGAAGTGTCACGCTTCCTCCGTGAAGTGTGTCTCAGACACAATAGGGGTGTGTGCTCACGATCAGGAATTGCAGCATTTTGGATGCTACGTCCAAAAAAACGCATTGTACAGTAGTATCATAGTGAATGGTATTTCAAGAAATCCCATGCCCACTTTGCTTCTCCTGACCACAGCGTGTTTTCTGACTTGTTAATTTCATGCTGCGGAGTTGGAAGAGATAAACATTGGGTGCATGCAGGGAGAAGCCTTCCTGCACCCACTGCAGATTGTGAGTACAGGGTGACTGCGGTCTCCCTGTGTTCACTCACGGGCTTCCGGAAGGTCCGGAGGTGCTACGTCTAACACGCAGTGCCTCTGGATCATGAGCACAAATCCTTAGGTCGCATTCACACACAGCGTACTTTTTACATTTATGCAGCGCTATTAAGCGCAGCGATTTTTAGCTCTGCGTTAATGCCATGCACTGCAAAGCACATTCGTAAAAAGGATGAACATGTTAATTCTTTGTGCTTTTTTCAGCGCGCTTTGTACTCACCTAGCCACCGTACCCCCCGGAGATCTCTTCATACCGGCACCGTAGGACCTTGCACAGGACCTTAAACAGCACCATGTGACCAGGCAAAGTCACCGGTCACTTGGTGCTGCAGGGTCCTCAAGCCCATCGCTCACTGCAGGCCTTGGGGCTCAGAAGACACCAAGGGAGAGCGGTGAGGTAAGTATAAAGTGCAGGGGAGAAGCGCAGGCTCGTTCTCACACACAGAACGCTGCGTTCTGTGAGGATGCGCTTTTGGTGCAGTATTCCTCACAAATACACTGTGCGTGAATGCAGCCTTACAGTTATTGCTGTGTTTTGTGTCTGGTGTGCTTTGCTGTCAGTAGTTCATTGGGTTCTGGGAGGTGCTGTGATGCTGTATTCCATCTTCCCTTTAATTGCTTTGCTACTTTACTGTCCCAGAACTCTGCTGGTCCTATACATTTTAATTGAAGTGCTGTGTGACCTGCACTCCTGTGTCTGTTCTAATCTCTGTTATCTGACCCCAGACTATTGATTGATTTCCCTTTTGTCTGCTCCAAGTACTTGTTGTGATCTCCTTGTATTTTGACCCCTGGACCATTGCATTACCACATCTCTATTGACTCAGTAAATCCTCTTTGTGCTCTCCTGCAAACCTGGCCCTGGACCGTTGCATGACAACGTCCCTGTCTACTCCCTGAATACTAAGAGCTCTGCTAGAACCTGACCCCAGATTACCTCTGTTTTTCTGCTGTCTATATTTCTGTAAATGATGACTATCATACCTGAGCTATTAATAATGTCTAGCATCTCATTCATCCTATATATTAGAAGTGACTAGCGTCACATTACCATTGACCTGATTGTTTTTTCCCACCTATGGATCCAGTATGTACTCTCTGTGATCAGGTGGTGAATCTGACTTACTTGGTCCATGATCTAGCCTTTGAACACCAGAAATTAGAATTTTCGCAGACCCAGTTACAGGGGCAGGAGTAACAATTTGTTCAGTCCACTTTTTGGTGTTACCTCTTGTAAAAGTAAGAAATGTAGTGCTAAAGCAACACTTTTGTGAAAAAAAGAGTTTTCAATATGATTACGTATTGTTATCAAATTCTGTGAAGTGCCTGTGGGTTCAAAATGCTCACTATACCCCTGAATAAAATCCTTGAGGTGTGTAGTTTCCAAAATGTGGTCATTTGCAGGGGGTTTCTGCTGTTTAGGTACCTTAGGGGTCTTGCAAATGTAACATGGTGCCCACTATCTATTTCAGCTAAATTGGCTTTCCAAAATTCAAATATTGCTCCTGCCCTTCTGAGCCCTCCCATTTGTTCAAAAAGAAATTTTTTGTCTACGTGTGTGTGATCATTGAGCTCATACGAATTTGGGTAACAAAGTTTGGGGTCCATTTTTTGGTGTTACCTCTTGAAAAAGTGAAATATTTGGTGGTAAATCATCACTTTGTGAAAAAAAAGAAAATTTTCAATATGACGACCTATTGTTATCAAGTTCTGTGAAGTACCTGTGGGTTCAAAATGCTCGCTATACCCCTAGATAAAATCTTTGAGGGATATAGTTTCCAAAATGGGGTCACTTGTTTCTGGTGTTTAGGTACCTAAAGGCCACGTCACACGCTTCAATATCGTTAACGATATCGCTGAAACGTCACAGTTTTTTAATCGCTTAAACGATATCGTTTGAGCGTCGTTGCGTGTAACCGAGTGATCTTGCGGTGAAAAATCGTTTGATCACTCATCACAGATTTGAGATCCTGACCTCAAATCCATTGTGCGCTGTTCTATTAACTTACGTTCAATCTGCTGCATCGTTGTGTGTGACACCACGATAACGATCTTGTGAACGACTTCGCCTATTCACAACATTGAACAATGTTCCTGGGTTGTGCGAACGATAGCTGCTCGCAACATCATTGGCGCCTCGTTCACGATATCTAGACGTGTGACATCTCACCAACGATCGCGAAAGATTGTCCGAACGATCTTGTTCACGGGAGATCGCTCGTGCGATCGTTAACGATATTGAAGCGTGTGACATGGCTTTTAGGATCCTGCAAATGCCTGCCATTTATTTCAGCCAAATTTGCTTTCCAAAATTCAAGTAGCGCTTCTAAGCCCTCCCGTTTGTTCACATGTGGGATATCAGCGAGCTTAGAAGAAACTGGGTAATACATTTTGGCATCCAATTTGTCATGCTATCCCTTAATGAATAAATTGAGGCTAAAGCAACATTTTTAGGTAAAATATCAATTTATTTCTTTTTTCATTCCACTTTGCATTCATTCCTGTAAAGCAGCTGAGGGGTTAATAAACTTCTGTAATGTGGTTTTCAGCAGTCTGATGGGTGTTGTTTTTTTAATGCAATGACTTTTTGATGTTTTCTGTTATACAGGCCACTCAAAGCGACTTCAAATGTGATGTGGTCCCGAAAAAATGGTTTTATAAATTTTGATGTAAAAATGAGAAATTGCTGATGAACTTTGAACCCTTCTAACTTCCTAATGAAAAAAAATTGGTTCCAAACTTGTGCTGATGTGAAGTAGACATGTGGGAAATGGTGTTTATTAACTATTTTGTGAGACATAACTCTCTGGTTTAACGGAATAAAAATGTAAAAGTTGAAAATTGCAAAATTTTCAAAATCTTCGCCGAATTTCAGTTTTTTTTCACAAATAAACGCAAAAAATATTGTTCTAAATTTACCACTATCATGAAGTCCAACATGTCATGAAAAAATAGTCTTGGAATCACTTGGATCTGTTGAAATGTTCCATAGTTACTACCTCATTAAGTGACACTGGTCAGAATTGTAAAATTTGTTCTGGTCATTAATTAATAATAATAAATAATAATATTTATTCATTTATAATATGCTATTAATTCCATAGCACTTTACATACATTTGAAACACACTGTCCCCATTGGGGCTCACAATCTAAACATCCTATCAGTATGTCTTTGGAGTGTGTGGGAGGAAACAAGAGTGCCTGGAGTACCCATGCAAACGAAGGGAGAACATACAAACTCCTTGCAGATGTTGTCCTTGGTGAGAATTGAATCCAGGACCCCAGTGCTGTAAGGCTGCAGTGCTAACCACTAAGCCACCATGCCACATCATTAAGGTGAAAATTGACTCCTTCACTAAGGAGTTAAATTGTATGAAGCTAAAGAGTTGTTCTTAATTGCGAATGATAGTTCAAACATATTGTGTGTGGAAGTTTCTTTTGATAGTCTCTGATAGTGAAGGTGTAGAATGTTAAGGGTTATGGGACTCAGCAACTAGGTCAGTAGTTAGGATCACGGTGATAATGCCCAGTGCCATAGCCCTGGATCATATTGAGAAGGGAGAGTAAAAATGGAGAAATAAAAATATTTAGTAAAAATCAAGTTTGTGATGCTAGTTTGGATAAACAGCCAGTATGGCTGGCACTGCAGGAGATCCCTGGGAGATAGAAGGAGTGGCACTGCAGTTGTTAAACCTTTTTCAATAAGGGCTGGCTCCCAGGAGATGGTGAAGATGAGGGTGGTAGTAGTGGTGCAGGGTAGAAGAGAAATGAACAGCAGCAAACAGTATTTTGCTTTACATTTTACTGAAATTCTTGCACAGTGTTCAGGATAATGCAGCCACCACCAGGCAGGTGGCCTGACCAGTCTGATGAGAACTGTAGTACTCTCTGCTGGGTGAGAAATATAGCCTTCCTGCTGACTTCCGTAGTTCTTACGTTTCTTGGTGCCTGATGCTCTTTAGTACTCCTTCTTAGTTGCTCTGGGTTACCTCCTGTCAGGCTGCTAGTGCGGACCCTGCAGTTATCTGTGCCTTTCAGACATTCTCTGACCCTCTTCACTACTGGTGCCCCGGAAAGTTCCACGTAAGTGGCTTGTGAGCATAAAACCCCCAGAACCCTCCTGTTTCTGCCACTAGGCTCTGTAAGCCTGATTGGCCTAGGGACTGGAACCCTGCTTTGCAGATGGTTCCTTCAGGGCAGCTTTCCAGCTCTCTCTTCACTGAACCTTCTGCTTCACCTTACTCCATCTTACTAAACACTACATTCTAATCCTTCCCCCTCACCAGAGAGTGGGTCACATGCCCAAATAAGGCATCCAGTTCTCTGTCTCCTAATAAGCGATTAGGCAGTTTCTAAAGGCTTCAGACTTCCAGCAGAGGGAGCTCCAATTCTCTTCAGAAATGGCATTACAATCAATGTGGAAAAAATACCATTTGTGATAGCCAGACTGCAGGGGCACCCACAATGGGACTCTAGACTTTTTCCAGTTTGCCACGATAGCAGACTTAGTAACAAGAAACATATGAGAACATATTGATTTCACTTTGATGGGTAAATTGTGTAACTCTAAAGAAATCATAATTATAAAATCAAACCCCTTTCTCCAAATAGCACCAGATTTTGGACATTCCATATTACATAAGTTAAAATTCCTTGTAAACTACAATTTCTCTAACAAATCAGAATGATCTAGAATGCTTTATGAAGTCTGTTGGGGGTGAGGAACCATCTGATAGCGTCTTACAGCAAGATTCTTGTAGATTGGCATTAAAGTGTATCTGCCATTTAAATTTTTATCTAATGCTAATGTAGAGCAAGTGATTATAATAAACTTTCAAAAATACTTAACAAGTGAGATCTGGAATAAAACCTTTCAAAAACCTTGCAGAAGATGTCCCCACTAGGCTGTTTCTAAACCTGACACATACTGATTGTCAGGGAAATCCATCTTTAGCTCCGCACAAAAACAAGACCATATAAGGGGGTGGGCATGGGTCTTTCTTAATATTCATAATACAACTCATCAGAGATTCAGGTTACCTCAGGCAGGGACATTGCTGAACTCACACAGCTCCTGTGAACTCTCTCCATTCACATCGCTCTGCTCTGTGCAATCAACTGATGACCTCCACACAGCTCCTCAGCTGATTGCACAGAGCAGAGCCGATGTGAATGGAGAGAAATCACAGGGGTTGTGTGCTGATAGCTTGAGCTCAGCACTGTCCCTGACTGGGTAACCTGAGATTCAGATCAGCTATATTGTGAATGCTGTGTAGGTCCCACTCCCTTATACGCCATATTCATGTTTGTAGCTGAAGATGGATCTCCCTGACCACCACCATATGTCATGTTTATCAATAGCCTGAATTCTCAAATATGGCTTTGCTGTGTAAGGTCGTGTACTGACACTGCAGCTTTTGCTACGCATTTTTACAGAATTATATTTGATGGAAGATATTAACAACATAGTATTTCAGTTTTGGAGAACTGCTTTGATCATTTTTAGGCTGTATGGTAGATTAGCTCCAATTTACACCACAGCTTTTTTCCTTCTTATGTTCCCTTGTTACTAATAAATTGAATTCTGTGCTCCCCATATGTTATCCAAGAATACACATGTGTAAAAAATTGATACACTGCTGGAATATGTCTGGAGCCAAGAGTAAGGAAAGATCTAAACAAAAGAGTGACGAGGACTGTGTTCAGTCGTATAAATATATACATTATGGAAGTCTGAGAAATTCAGTGTCATTTATTTCCTTGCAATGGGATCTATCCAGGATGCTAACATTCACTGTTTTTGTTACAGCAGACACATTTGAATTTACATTTGGTGATGATTTACATTTAAACTAAAAAGGGAATCAGAAACAGCGGTTATAACAAATACCTCCAAAACACTTAATTCCAAAATGGGAAACAGAGTAGACGGTCACAAGATAATAGGAACATGGCTAAATTAACACAGATAAGTAGCAAGTAGATCAGGAATGGGGAACTCCAGGCCTGCAGGGCCGCCAAGAGGTTATGTTTTAAGGATTCCTTAGGGTTCCGTTACACTTGGCGATCCAGTGATCCCGACAACGATACAACCTGGTAAGGATCGCTGGAATGTCGTTACGTGGTCGCTGGTGAGAAGTCAAACAGTCAGATCTACTGAAAGACGCAGCAACGATATGGTGACCCGTATAACGACCTCGGCGGTCTTTGGGACCCCGATACACAGCATCTAGACCACAGAAAAAAACTGTATAACAAACGTGTTTTTTACTAAGCACTTGCTTTTTATTATTACCTTTTTATAGCAGTGTACTTCCACACGTTTGTTATACTGCTTTTTTTCTGTGATCTAGTTATGTGGTGGTGTGAACACAGTCCTACAGACCCGTTCACATTGTGCCCTGGCTCAGTTGCAGTATTACACAGCATCTAGTCTGATGACTCAGACCTACGTGGCTGAGTTCTGAGTCACCAACGAGGTTGTTGTTAAGGCGTCAAACACACCAATGCATGCTGGCCAGCGGGAGCCTGACGATCAAAAAATGCCCCAGGCTATTTCAACACGATCGGCGATGTCAGTGGGGGCCTGGTCACTGCTGCATGTCAAACATAGCGAGATCGCTGGCACGGTTGCTGTTGCGTCACAAAACCTGTGACGAAACAGCGATCTTGCTAACAATCTCGCTAAGTGTGACAGGGGCTTTAGTATTGCACAGGTGATAATATAATCACTTGAACTAGTAATGATTCCAACCCATGTGCAATTTAAACAAAAACAAATGAGCCATGCACACAGTGAACAAGTCTATAGGACAGTGTTCACACCACCAAAAGACTGAATCACAAAAAACAGTCAAACTTTTAAAAATACTCTGTTGTAAAAAAAAACACAGTAAAAAGCAATGCTGATGAAAAAGTACTAAAATACAGGGTACTTAGTTGATACGTTTTTTGCAAAAAAATGTATACTAAGGCGCTCTACCACTTCAAGGTAACCCATATCAGAGCAGTCCCTATCTGATTTATTAAATGAGCAGAATCCAGACAGGTCCAATGTCTGACTTGGACTGAATGCAGATGACGGCTTTTTATGTGCAGGGCTCAAGGGGAGGGGTGGGAGACTCCCCAATCTTGCAGAAACAAGAAACAAGTTAAACAAAAACAAATGAGCCATGCACACAGTGAACACATCTATAGGTCAGTGTTCACACCACCAAAAGACTGAATCACTAAAAACAGTCAAACGTGTAAAAATACTCTGTTGTAAAAAAACACAGTAAAAAGTAAGTGCTGTTGAAAAAGTAGTAAAATACAAGGTATTTAGTTGATACATTTTGTGCAAAAAACTAAGCCGCTCTACCACGTCAAGGTAACCCGTATCAGCGCAGTCCCAACTGATGTATTTAAAACCTGACCATGTGTATTGGTACCTAAATGAGCAGGATCCAGAAAGGTCCAATGTCTGACTTGGACTGAATGCAGATCATCTCCCACCCCTCCCCTTGAGCCCTGCACATAAAAAGCCATCATCTGCATTCAGTCCAAGTCAGACATTGGACCTGTCTGGATCCTGCTCATTTTGGTACCAATACACATGGTCAGGTTTTAAATACATCAGATAGAGACTGCTCTTATATGGGTAACCTTGAAGTGGTAGAGCAGATTAGTATACATTTTTTGCAAAAAAACGTATCAACTAAATACCCTGTATTTTATTACTTTTTCAGCAGCACTTGCTTTTTACTGTGTTTTTTTACAACAGAGTATTTTTACATGTTTTTTGACTGTTTTTTTTTGTGATTCATCCCATGTGCATTGCTAAGGAAATTCTGAAAACCTGACCATTGGTGACCGTCAAACCTCCCACCCAATCACATCTAGCTTCTCTCTCCCCGCCTTTGGACACATGAGTAATCAACAGGGAGTGAGAACTGGGCTGAATGCTCACTTAATGTTAATTACTCATACATCAGAAGGTAGAGAGAAAGAAAAATAAAAAAGAAACAAAATCCAGCTTCAACATATAGGGATATTCAAATTACAAATAGTAAAATCCAGGTTACAAAAATAAAAAAGGGGCCATAAAAGGTAATGCTGTTCACATAGCAAAATTGCATATATCTCCAGCCCAAAGAGACCAGCAAACAGCTACATGTTTCGGACATCTGTCTCCTTTGTCAAAGGACACAGTTGTCCTAAATGCATATCTGTTTGCATGTCCCTTTGGGCTTGAGATTAACACAATGTGACCAGGATTACCTTTTGAGTACCTCTCATTTTTGTAATCTGGATTTTATTATTCGCAATTACATTTTGGATTTTCTTATCCCTTTGTGTCAGAGTTGTATTTTGTTTCTTTTTTGTTGGTGTTGGCCCTGCTTTTACAGAGCGGTTCATCTGAGCTCTATGTTCAGTATACTGACTCAGGTTAGTTGGCTATTTTTCTTTCATTTTCTGCGACAGTGAGAAAAAAGCCAGCGGCAATTGGGTGCGTCCCAACCTCACGTGAGCCCCAGGATTGCCGACACCAGTCGAACAGCACCGGTGTAACAGGCCAGATTAGCCCCTGCCCAGAATATACCGGGGGTTAAACTATACCCCGGGGTATAAATTGATCTATGCCAGATTATATTTCTCCAAGCCAGGATATACCCGTGCTACTGTAGATCAGATTTTTCATGCTTATGAAAACCATTGAGTGATACACTCACCAAAGGGACCCCAGGCAGTTATCCCAGTGAAGGGGCAGTGATTGGGAATCTGATTATTCTCCCTGCCATTGCTGTAACCTCCTCTGGTCCCTCGTTGTGAGCTGTCATGGCGGGGATCAGCTAGTGACACTGCGGCTTCTCATTGTGGACCTTGGGAGGCTTTAGTTAAAGTATGTACATTAGATTGTGGGCCGAGTCTGCGCAGCTTGCGTAGAGAAAGCGGCGCTTAATCGTCTTGTCTAAACCACTTGGTGAATACAACTAAGCATTTTACTTAGCAAGCGTCCACAGTGTCACTAAGTAGCCAGTGGGTAGGAGCGCTAACATAGTCACTACCTAATTCTTAAAGGCTAATTACACAATTAGCGTAAATTTATATATAAAACAGGAACTCATTCTTTACTTTATTGTAAACGTTACCAGAGGGTTTCTTGGCCTATTTTTTGGTGGAAATTTTGCTGGGAGATCATTTTCTTTTTTGGTATTTTATTGCTTATAGTGCTTTAAATGTAAATTTTTATTTTTAAGACCACTTGGTTAAGGTTATAGCCTATATTGTAAATCATATCTCTTATATACTCAGTTTTAAACCTATTTTGTTACTATTTACCTATTCATACCAAAATAACTAAACTATAGCTACTATAGACTGACCTTATAGTTTAAAAATAGTTTGTTATAGTTTGTTATCTAGTTACTATTGTAAAGGGTAGTTTATACACCTTGGTATAGATTTGGCGTAAAGGTATAGATTTGGCAAGTGAGACTTAAATCTGTTTAATAAGTTTACACAACCTTGACAAAACATACTCTTTTGACTTCTACCTTAAATAAGATACAATATTATTTAAATCTTATTTTTTTAGGTGATAGCTGTCTATATCGACAAAACTACTATTTAGCCTCCAGTAGAATCATTACTAGAGTCTTGAACAGCAATACTATAATATGTATTTAATTTATTAGTAGAGATGAGCGATGTTCGATCGA
Source organism: Allobates femoralis (assembly GCA_033576535.1). Classification (NCBI taxonomy): domain Eukaryota; kingdom Metazoa; phylum Chordata; class Amphibia; order Anura; family Aromobatidae; genus Allobates; species Allobates femoralis. The sequence goes on from JARQOC010000006.1 coordinate 126,932,169, forward strand.
ACATGTTCGCCAATTTCAAATTTGACCTGTTTTGGGCTATGTTTGAGTCATTTGACGAATGCGAACGATTTGCTAAAAATTCAGTAATTTGAGGTTATGTTCGATAACAGTTCGTTGACCAAAAGTGTTACTGACTTTTCACAGTAATGCTTTTGTTCAACGTTATTATGAGTTTCAGCGTCTAGGAATAGTGGGCGGGAGAGAAGTCTGTGGTCAAATAATGCAGATCTCAATTTTTTTTTTCCTTCCCGCGCTTAGTATGGGTGCTCCGGTGTGTCAGCCTATCAGAACGCATAGAGAAATGTGCACTTTTTGCACACAAGGGTTTGTGTCATTGGCTGGGTATGTCATATGTCCTTGCCATACAAGAACCGCCCATTTTCCCCCCTCGTCATTTTACCAGTGTTGGAGCTCAATGTTATATGCCGCTGCTGCTTCTGTGTGCACTAGAAAGCTAGTTAGATAGCGATTCCATTCCAAGTTATATAGAGATAATAGGTTTAGGGACTAATTCCAAGAACAGCTCTTTTTAGGGCTTAAAAGCACTGTGTGCCAGGCAGGTCTATTCCAGTGATGTGTAAGCATTTTTACAGCATCTGGCCAAATCTAGCCAAGTAAATCCTTTTTGGTAAGTAGCAATGTGTGCCAGGCACTGGTGTAGCACTGTTGTGAAGACAGCTACACCTTCTATGTTTACTAGCCTTTTATTTTACTGCATCTAGCCAAGAAAATCCTTTTTGGCTAATAGCAGTGTGTGCCAGGCACTGTTGTAGCACTGTTAATAATAATAATAATAATAATAATAATATTAATTCATTTATATAGCGCTATTAATTATGAAGACAGCTACACCTCCTGTGTTTACTAGCCTTTTTTTTTGCACCTAGCTAAGCAAATCATTTCTAGCTAATAGCAGTGTGTGCCAGGCACTGGTGTAGCACTATTTTGATGAAAGCTACACCTGCTGTGTTTACTTGCCTTTTTTTTACTGTATCTAGCAAAGCAAATCCTTTATGGTTAGTACCAATGTTTGGATAGGTAGCTGTGGTGCAGTGTTCTGTTGAAATCTACTGCCACACAGTGCAGAAAACACTTTTGTATTGCATCTGCCCAAACCTACTTGCCAAAACCTATTTAGGGTAGTAACCTCAGTTTGACTAGATAGCTGTGGTCCAGTGTTCTGCTGAAATCTGCCACCACACAGAACAGAAAATACTTTTGTATTGCATCTGCCCAAAGCTACTTACCAAAATCTATTTAGGGTAGTACCACTATTTAGCCACTCAGCTCTGCTAGTTTTACATCTATAGTTTTTTTTTGCCAACAACAACAACAGAGTTGCAAATTAGTTACCCTCAAATATGAGTGGTAAAAGGTCTGCTGATGGTGGAAAGTGGAATAGGCGTGTTGGAAAGGGTAAAAATCTTTTTGACCGTGGGATAGGTGCTAAAGTAACAGAAACATCTGCTGAACAAATCAGGTAGGTCAGTGACCTGTTTAGGCCTACTAGTCCAGATAAACTGAAAGCTCATGCAAGCGCTCCCATCAATGTTTTGCCCTGCTACACACAGGTGGGACAACTATAAGTTTTGTGGCTAGGGTCAGATTTGCTTCATACATCCACTAAAAACATGCGTTATTTTCATGTGCACATGTGTAAAAACACATAGACTCTAATTAAATAAATGCATTTGTGGCACCCCTATGGGGAGGCGCCACAGGGAGGTACTGCATCCCAAACAGAAGGTGTAGTGCCTCCATAGACATGGATACAGGGTTTCATGCAGAGTCTGTCCTAAGCACCCATATAGTAGGCCACCTTAGCATAGGGACCGTATATTCAGTAGGTCCAGGGGGTGGACCCTAGAGTAGAGTGGGAGACTTGAGTGACAGTTGAGTTAGTTCTAGTCAGACAGTGCTGGGAAGGCAGCCAGAGAGGATGTGCCTGACAGTGTTCTTGACAGGAGGGCACCTCCTTGGAGAGGGGTGACCCAGAAATGGAGGGGACATTCCAGGACTGGTTGGAGCCGGCTAGGGAGTCCGGGGTCGACACCGGCATACCAGAGCCGAGGCAGTCAGAGGTCTATCCTTGACTGTGAACCGAAAAGCTGTGGGACCGACAGAAGGGAGCCATAGCGCCACAGACTGTACCTCTTCCTTAGTTTCAAAGAGGTCCAGGACACATTAGGGAATAGTCCGAATTCCGGTGGCGAGAGGATTTGCTCATTGTCGCTCCCATCCGTACCGGTAAGGAACTGACTGTACATAATAGTAACAGACTAGGGGACTGGCGATGGAGCTCTTCAGAGTGGTGAATGAGAGTAAAGAGGAACACAGACCCCGAATGTTGTGAGAGGGCACCACCGACAGACTCTGCAAAGTTACCTCAAATCTGTGGCTACATCCCCAGTAAACCAGACTGTACTGTGTTCCTGTTTTTGATCTGTAGATAGTAAAGAACTCCTTGAGCTAATCCGGTGTCTGTTCTCACTTGCTCTGCTGCCTGGAGGGCTCCTACAGCATCAAAAAGGTGAGGACTACTACTCCCCTCCTCTGCACCTGCTGCCCTGAAGTAAAGCAACACCTGTGGGGAGCTGTACTACTCTAAGCTGCACCTCCATCACCTCAGCGGCCGGCCGCAGCACTGGTATCCACGTTACCAGGTACCACAGGTGGCGTCATGTTACTATTTCCCCATCCATCATCATCATCCCCCACCATCCCCGCCACTAAGGGTCCAGGGCACGGAACCGATCAGCCGTGATCCCCCTATATAAGTGACCATCTGTCTAGGTATCCGTGTAGTTTTCCCCCCCCCCCCGCAGTCGACCGACTCAAAGTGGTGTCACGAACAGGATCCCGTGCCTGGTATAACCGGGTATTGTGTGCCTAGAATTGGACTTTATTAACTTCATGTTCACTGTAAAATCAGGCCTCCATTACTGCACCTCAGAAATTCAACTGCGTCACAGGGCAGGCAAAAAAGAGTGCGAAGATGAGCCCTGCCCCTCCGCTCTGCCGAGGTTTAACGAAGTGTAGTGGCGGGCTACTAATCCCCTCATCTACCCCTGCTGCCCTGAGGTGAAGCTCCACCTGTGGGGAGCTGTACTACTCTGAGCTGCACCTCCATCACCTCAGCGGCCGGCCACAGCGCTGGTATCCACGTTACCAGGTACCACAGGTGGCGCCACATTACCGTTTCCCCCATCCATCATCATCATCCCCCACCATCCCCGCCACTGAGGGTCCAGGGCATGGAACCATGAATCGACCAGCAGTGATCCCCCCATAAAAGTGACCATCTGTCTCGGTATCCAAGTACCACCCCTCCCTGTCGACTGACTCACATTGCTAAAGTGCAATGCGTTTGGCGCTATGCGTTTTTTGCAGCGCACATAAACGTAGGCTGCAGCGTTTTTGGGCCTGCTATTGAAAATGCATGCTTTTTTTTTTTACATGGGAGTATATGGGAAACCATGCATTAAAAATTAACACACATATCATGGGAATGGCAAGGGGGAAAAAAGCATCCTTTAATGCATTCCTCAAATAGAAGCAACATTCCAAATGTGACCCTATCCTTACAGGAAAAACTAGTCAAGTAGGTCAGTGACCTTCATAGGCCTAGTGGACAGGGGAGATTGACCAAACAATGCTTTTAAGGGCCCAAAAACCATTTATGTGTATACAGCACATTTGGCAAAACCAAATGGTTGTGCTAGAGGGGGTTGCATTAAAAACCTAGATTTTAACAGTCTAAACGCAGTGCTACTGCCATGGTAGTGCCGCGTTAACACTGCCAATGCTTACCTATGGTGACGCGGCCCCTAGCGTGGCTCAAACGCCGGCATCTGAGTGAAATCTCGTGCTTTTTCCTAACGGGAGAAAAGACACCTCAACACCATGACAAAATCTCCAAGGCATAAGTGGCGAGCTCAGACCATTTTCCCAGTATTGAAGCCCAAAATGCACAAGGGTCCAGTTTCACAGTCATGGCATCAATAATCAGCTGTAGATACTCCTGTACCATAGAAGGTCCATGTATCACCTTGCACCGGCGAAGGGCCACACCCAGGTTTGCAGCATTGTCCCACACGTTCTTCCCTGGCTGTAGGTTCAGTGGAGACAACCATTGATTAAACTCAATCTCCAGAGCTGGCCACAACTCCTCAGCTGTGTGATTCACATTTCCTAGACATTTTAACGTAAATACCGCCTGATGGCGTTGAGCCCTGCTTCCAGCATAGTAAGAAGGTGTGCTGGATTCCTTCTGCGTAGTTTGAACATGTGTCACATTACCAGACAGGCTTTGTGCGCAGGTGGAGGACCTAGAAGAGGTGGAGGAGACAGAAGCAGTGGAGGAACTTCTACATACAGAGGTTTGACGCGCAACCCGTGGGGATGGCAAGACTTGTACAGCAGCCCCTTTTCCTGCTATCACTAAAGTCATCAAGTGACCAGTCACTGACATGTATCACCCCTGTCCATGCTTACTCGTCCAGGTGTCTGTGGTGAATGCACCTAGTCACACAGAGTTTCTCAAGGAAGTAGTGATGTTGTGTGCAACATGCTGGTTTAGCGCAGGCACAGCTTTTTTCGAGAAGTAGTAGCGACTGGGCATCTGGTACTGGGGCACTGCTGCGGCCATAATGTCTCGAAACTCCTCTGCATCCACCAGCCGGAAAGGCAGCATTTCCATAGCCAACAGCTTGCAGATGGTGAAATTCAACCTCTTAGCTTTGGCATGGGTAGGAGGAAATGGTCTTTTAGTTGTTCACATCAGAGGGACCGAGGGCTGGCTGCTGTGCTGAGACAAGGTTGAATAGGGTATCCCAGACAAACTGCCAGACTGTGAGGGAGGTGCAGGTGGACATATTATCTCGCATTCATAAAATGGTGGTGCTCTCGATGTCTGACAGCGCTCAACACCAGCAGGAGTTTTTACTTCCAAAACAGCTGATGACCTGTCAATCACACTGGCTGTTGTGGGTAAAGAGGTGGAAGTTCTGTGGCCGAAAGCCTGTGTGAAAGCTATCCCCACAGTTACTGAGGATGAAAAAGCTGCAGATGCACTTGATGGGGCAGATGGTAGTTGGCCAGGCCCGCTAGGCCACATTGTAGCACAGTGAGCTTCCCACTGTGACTTATAGTTCATGTCCATGTGACGGTTCATGCATGAAGTACTCAAACCTTTGTTTTTTTTGGCTTCTACTCAGATTTTGTTTACAAATTTTGCAGATAACATGAGTTGGATCATCCTTTGCAATCTAAAAAAAGGCCCAGGCTAGGTAAGGCTTAGCGCCCATGCGGCCTGCAGAGCCACCACGGCTTCTGAACAGAGGCAGAGTTGTGGCTGAGAACGAAGTTGTTGACGTGCTTCCTGGACTCCGTCTCTGTCCAGGAAGCCGCAACTAACCTCGATACTAGCATCCTCCTCCACCTCCTCTACTAAGCTCATCAACTGCCTGCCTGTGGGTTGACACTAAGTGGGATCTCCAACCTCACCATCACCCTGTGTGTTCTCACACTTGTCATTCTCAGAGCCAACCTCTTCCTGCCCTGAGAGCAAAGTCAAGTTGTCTTTCCAATCATGTATCTGAGTCTCATCATCATCTGCTTCATTGTCTCCACCAACAGGTGTTACAGTTTGGGAATGAAGATCTACATTATGCTCGGACCATTCTTCATCTGGGCCTGGATCCGACTCACAAATATTTTGGGCATCGGTGCAGATCATTTCCTCATCTTGACTCACTAAAGCTTTGAAGGAGACCTCTGATTCCCATGCTATAGTACTTTTTTAACAAATATAAAACTGAAAAGTGGGGCGTGCAATATTATTCAGCCCCTTTACTTTCAGTGCAGCAAACTCACTCCAGAAGTTCAGTGAGGATCTTTGAATGATCCAATGTTGTCCTAAATGACTGGTAATGATAAATAGAATCCACCTGTGTGTAATCAAGTCTCCGTATAAATGCACCTGCTCTGTGATAGTCTCAGGGTTCTGTTTCAAGTGCAGAGAGCATCATAAAGACCAAGGAACACACCAGGCAGGTCCGAGATACTGTTGTGGCCAAGTTTAAAGCCGGATTTGGATACAAAAAGATTTCCCAAGTTTTAAACATCCCAAGGAGCACTGTGCAAGCGATCATATTGAAATGGAAGGAGTATCAGACCACTGCAAATCTACCAAGACCCGGCCCGTCCCTCTAAACATTCATCTCGAACAAGGAGAAGACTGATCAGAGATGCAGCCAAAAGGCCCATGATCACTCTGGATGAACTGCAGAGTTCTACAGCTGAGGTGGGAGAGTCTGTCCATAGGACAACAATCAGTCGTACACTGCACAAATCTGGCCTTTATGGAAGAGTGGCAAGAACTAAGCCATTTTTCAAATATATCCATAAAACGTCTCGTTTGAAGTTTGCCACAAGCCGCCTGAGAAACCCACCAAACATGTGGAATAAGGTGCTCTGGTCAGATGAAACCAAAATCAAACTTTTTGAGCACAATGCAAAATGATATGTTTGGCGTAAAAGCAGCACAGCTCATCACCCTCAAAACACCATCCCCACTCTCAAACATGGTGGTGGCAGCATCATGGTTTGGGGCTGCTTTTCTTCAGCAGGTACAAGGAAGATGGTTAAAATTGATGGGAAGATGGATGGAGCCAAATACAAGACCATTCTGGAAGAAAACCTGTTGGAGTCTGCAAAATACCTGAGACTGGGACAGAGATTTACCTTCCAACAAGACAATGATCCTAAACATAGCAAAATCTACAATGGATTGGTTCAAAAACAAACGTATCCAGGTGTTAGAATGGCCAAGTCAAAGTCCAGACTTGAATCCAATCAAAAATCTGTGGAAATAGCTGAAAACTGCTTCTCACAGATGCTCTCCATCCAGCATCACTGAGCTCGAAATGTTTTGCAAGGAAGAATGGCCAAGAATTTCAGTCTCTCGATGTGCAAAACTGATAGAGACATACCCCCAAGTGACTTGCAGCTGTATTCGCAGCAAAAGGTGGCACTGCAAAGTATTAACTCAAGGGGGCCGAATAATATTGCACGCCCCACTTTTCAGTTTTTTATTTGTTAAAAAAGTTTAAAATATCCAATAAATTTCATTCCACTTCATGATTGTGTCCCATTTGTTGTTGATTCTTGAAAAAAAATTAGAATTCATATCTTTATATTTGAAGCCTGAAATGTGGCAAAAGGTTGAAAAGTTCAAGGGGCCCGAATACTTTCACAAGGCACTGTACCTCTCTATTACAGTGCTGTGCAAATTAATTGGGACAAAGCAAATCTTTACTTGTTTTTCTTGCATTAGTTTTACTATTGCTGATAAGTGTTTTATCAGTTCTTGGTGTCATTTTCCTTTTTCTTGCACATTTCCCTTTTCGTTTAGTAGAAAACGATCCAGTTTCACTGTGTGTGCGAATTATTCTGAAACGGTAGATTTTCCAATACCAACGGTGGAAGCGATTTCTTTTATAGTCAGACTTGTATATTCATTAAGAGTAATAATTCTAGACCTCTTCCATGGAGTAACATCCATTTTTACAGGCACGCATCACACTGAGAGAAAAAGTACACTAAACACTCCTCACAGAAACAAGCTCTCAACTGAAGCTGAGGGGGCAGCTAGCTCTTATTTTCTGACTAAAACCAGTCAAACCACATTTTGTTACTCAAGGTTGTACACTCACACCTGTTAAAAGCAGTTAAAACTGGTTTGAATCACTGACTGGTAAACCCAACGTACGATTTTGCTTAAAAAATGCTTTGTCCCAATTAATTTGCACAGCACTGTATTTCCTGTAATACTCCACGAAACGTATATTTGTCCCACCTGTGTGTGGCAGGGCATAACATTGATGGGAGCGCTTGCATGATCTTTGAGTTTATCCGGCCTATTAGGCCTAAACAGGTCACTGACCTATCTGACTAGTTTTTTCGATAATATTCCAAGAAACTTGTAGTTGTCCCACCTGTGTGTGGCAAGGCATAAAATTGATGGGAGCACTTGCTTGAGCTTTGAGTTTATCCGGCCAACTAGGCCTAAATAGGCCATTGACTACTCCTCAAAACTTAGATTTGGTGAGCAATATTTAACCTTGAAATGCTAGTGTGATGCCCTGCTCACACAGGTAGCCACAGACTTCTCTAATGCACAGTTGGGTTTCCACAGCTACATGCAACATCTTCCACCCCGTCACAGTAGGGGGAGCTTCACTTGCTGACCTTAGGCAAGATCCCCTATAAATACTGCTGCTGGGGGAGGAGTTAGTAGAGTGTGCAGATGCTAGGAGAGCTGCGAAGACATCCTGGTGGTCTGTGCCGTGGTTAGGCCCGAGCCAGTGACCCAGAGTGGCCCTTCTACGTCCCGCAAGCCTAAGTGAGGACAGAAGGCGAGGAGCAGACAGCCTAAAGGGAGTGAGGAACTACTGGAAGTTTGCCCATAGAAGTACCAGACATCGGGGATCCGCACCTGTGGGATACTCCAGGACCACAGAGAACCCTGTCTCACCGTGGAGGCTTCAGCCACCCGGTTCCCCTGTGGGTCAAAGAGAGGGAGCCAGACACAGCAGTACACCACCGCAGTGATCAGAGAGGGTAACCCGTGGACCGCACAGGAGGAGAGAAAGCAGATAGCAGAAAGCAGGAAGAGAGAGGAGGCCAGTCTGGCTGCATGCAGGCTGGGCTTCAATCACTTAAAAGGAACAGAGGAGGCCTAATACCCACTTGCTGTTCCGACCCACTGTGCAACCTGTTCACCTGTCAGTGCCCTAGACGTATTTACCCTCCGCAACAACGGTAAAAGAGACTTTTGCAGTGTGCGTGTGTTATTCCTCTCCGTTCCCGGTACCCCTCATAGCCTGCTCCAACACTCCCTATCCTATCTACAGCTCCACTATAAGCTGCCCCTTCACACTACGCTGCCCCGGAGGTACAGCCCTACCTGTAGAGGACTTTGCCAAACTAGCAGGATTACCATCTACCTCCGGAGGACTGTGGCGGCGCTGGTGACATCTCACCGGAAACTACAGGTGGCGTCACGACAAACTGTATATAAACTCGCCTGTAAATATAACCCTTTTTTGAAGATATAACCAGGACACGGGATCAGGCGCGGCCACCACTCACCATGACACAGGAGTGTTAACCCCTTGGAGCCTGATACTCGAGTACCCCAAAGCCTGGGCTCAACACTAGGCCAGGTCCTGTTCCAGACCTTGTGCCATGCAGGCAGGCTGGGCCATTCAGCAATTTTTGGTCTGGAACAATTGATGCCATTTTGCTGTGGTCTGAACCTTTGGGAAGAATGAGGACTCTTGTTGGGGTCCCCTTGCTGTGTGGTACATGATTTGAGCAGGGCTTGACATGCCTATACCTGTGTCTCATCCTCCTTTTACTCCTACACCTCCTTTTACTTAATGTAGAAAACTACTGTCACTTTTCCCCTGTAACTCATCCCTTTGTCAATTCAAAATTATATAAGGGAAGGGGGAGCGCACAATAGAGCAATAAATGTGGATACCAGGGGTTAATGTCGCAGTATTTCACTCACCTACTCAGGTTGTGAAGGGTTCACAACCAACCTTGTAAATGTAAAGGGTCGCTACAGATCCCGTCCAGGATAAGAAAGCAAGGTTTTTGTATTACAGGGAATCCTCCGCGCTGACCTCAGGAGACAATTTTGATTTAATTCTTTATTCACCACACTCACCAAACAGAAGGAAGCTGACGCGTTTCGTAGCCATATGGCCACTTCATCAGGGCATTAGTTACAGAGTTACAGAGAAAGGACTTTATATATACACAAACTTATCATCCAAAAAAAAAAACAGCATCATGATGTCATTCCCTGTGGAAACATACCCTTTGTGTTACAAACAGATAAAAACACTCATAAAAATGTATAATCAAAATTTACATTGCATAAAAAAGAAAAAGAAAGAGCCCCACAAATAAAACACAAATTTGAAAGGCATAAAAAAAAATTTTTTTCTCAAAAAGTTATTTGCATTACGTTCGAACTCACTCAAAAGTTGAGTCCTGCATCTTACCGCTAAACTACCGCCACCTCAGACCATTTGCCACTTTTAACCTAATAATCTGGATTCCCTGTCGGACAACTTTATTTAAAAAGTTTTTTTTTCATCAAGCAATTTACCCAGAACTCAAACTCCCTCTCAACCCAGGTTTCACAGGTAGTCATGAGGCTTACCTCTCCACCGCCAAATCCTTAGGCTAACCCCTGACTCTACATAAATAAGAACGGGATTAGATCAAAAAGATTCTCCACATCAGAAGCAATACCTCAAAATTCAATTTTGGATTTTTTGGATGAACTCCTCTGGTTCATTAAATCCAAAATTGATTCCCACTGCGACTTATGCTTCATATCCATGTGACGGTTCATGCATAAAGTACTCAAACTATTGAGGTTTTGGCCTCTACTTAGAGATTGGTGACAAATCTTACAGATGACATGAGTTGGGTGATCTTTTACTATGTCAAAAAAAAGGCCTAGGTTAGGCAAGACTTAGCGCACATGTGGCCTGAAGAAGAACCACCACGACTTCTGCTCAGAGGCTGAGGATGCAGTTGTTGTTGACATCCTTTCAGTACTCCGTTTCTGTCCAGGAAGGCGCAACCTAACCATGACAAGAAACCAGAGGAGTTCAAGATGATAGCTTACTGTACCGGCAAAGCGGTCATTTTAAACTTGCCGGCTTCAACAGCCGGCGAGTTTAAAGTGTTTTTGGTGGGACACTCACACTGTGTGCTGTGTGGGGCGAGAATTTCTCGCCCCCATACACTTGCATTGTGCTCACGCGCATCAGAATCACGTGCAGTCGCAGCATGCTGCAATTGCACTCACTTCTGACTCGCAATGCGAGTTAGGTGCGGGGGACTCGCACCAGTGTGCCCTGCCTGATAGGGCAACACTGGTCCGAGTGCAATGCGAGTTTCCCTTGTATTGCACTCACACGAGTCCCTCGCCCAGTGTGCTTTCAGCCTCAAGAGTCACTTTTTACCAGATGACTAGAAATAGGATAACAGATCTATGTATAATGTGCAATGAATTTAATGATAAATAACAGTTATAGGTTGCTTAATAATTATGTACATCCATTTTGTGCCTACCATTGAGTTATGTCAAAAATAAATAAGCTCAACACTATTGGTACCTAAATAAATAAATTTTTTAAGGCTAGGGTAACATACCGTATTTTTCGCTTTATAAGACACACCGGATTATAAGACGCACCCAGATTTTAGAGGTGGAAAATAGGGAAAAAAATATTTGTAGCAAAAAATGACTTTGATATGACACTCAGGCCCTGCGACCAGTCAGTGTTGGCGTCTGTTTCCTTCGGATGCAGGTGCAGCATGTGAGCAACACCAATGACTTCTGCTCAAGTGTTTGTTGGCGGGGAGACAGACGCCAGCACTGACTGGTCAGAGGGCTGAGTCTCATATCAATGTCACATGGGACATGACTATGCAACTTCTGACAACGTTGGAACTGCTGCAGCATCAGGGGTATGGGTGCGTGCACACGATCAGTATACGCAGCCTTTTGGACGCAGCGTCTTGCTGCTGTGTCCAAAATGCTGAGTAGTACAGTACAAGCATAGTGGATGGGATTTGTAGAAATCCCATACTCACTATGCTTCATCCGACTGCAGCATTCTGACAGATGCGGTGTGGGTTGCCACCATTCCGCTCCTTCTCAGCATGTTCATTTCATGCTGTGGAGTTGGAAGCGGCTGCCATTGGGGGACTGCAGGGAGAAGCCGCCCGCACCCGCTGCACATGGTGAGTACAGGGCGCCTGCGGTCTCCCTGCCTCCACATGCGGCTTCACTCATGTCCGGAGGAGCCGCGTCCAACACACAGCTCCTCCCGACCGTCAGCAAATAGCCTTAGTATGGTCTTTATTACTTTTACAAGGGCCAACAAGATGAGTGAGATGGGATTTGTTCATGTAGTAACAATCCCTTTAAGAACTATCACTCCCAGCATGTACTGTAGATCCTATAGCATGCTTGGAGTTCTAGTTAAGCACAGTATTGGTAGTGTTAACTTTACTTTATTAGTGGTTATGTTACATATACATGTGCACTCACTTTATTGTGTCCTGCTTTGCCATCACCCTGCTGAAATGAAGGAAGTGGCCAGTCTGTATATAAAGTTCTGATGTGATGTACTGTATGAGGGAGGGCCAGGGAGGAGGGCTCTACACTGCTGAAATACCATGCTCCAGCCCTGTCTCCTAATTACAAGTCACCACAGAGCTTGACCTGTAGATGCAGGGCCAGGGGAGCTGTACACTGCCATTCATTATATGCAGGCTCCAGCCCTGCTCTAATACACTGAAGCTCCTGAACTGCAGACCGAGCTTCCTGGATTTCTGCATGGTGTCAGGGCTCAGCAGGACACATTACACTGAGCAGACGGAGTGAGGCACAACACCGACAAGGTACCTGTGATAAGGTGCCGATCTCCCTGCTCTGCCCCTGTCTTGACATGGCAGTGAATCAGCACAGAACTCAGTGCTGATTCACTTGCTGCAGCTGCACCCGGCTCCTCAGTTCTCACTATCTCCAGCACACAGTCTCCCCAGACACTGCAGGAAGCTGGGGAGAGACCATGTGTGCCGGCTAAGCAGCTTCTCCTGCTCCCCGTGCTCTCACCTCTCATGCTGTCTTCAGTGCAGAGAGGTGGGTGGGGACTGGGAGCAAGTGAAGTGAATATTTAAGTAGATAATGAGCCGGGGACACGTGGTGCTCCTGCCGCCTGGATTCTTCAGCAGGGACCATTCCCTGCCACTTCTGACCCCACTTCACCGCTGTCTCCCCCTCCCAAGCAACTGAGGATGATAGAATGTTATGTTCCTTTTATAAGATGCACCCCCACTTTCCTCCAAAACTTGGAGGAAAAAAAGTGCGTCTTATAAAAGGAAAAATACGGGTATGTGTTTAAATTTTGGAAACCTGATATGGCTTTGAGCTTTCAAAAAGCTCAAAACCGGAGCAGGAACTGCTCCCCATAGGAGCCCATTATGGTAAACGGATTGCTCTACATGCAATCAGGTTACCGGCTCCGGATCTGCAGCCTGCGCTAAAAATCATGCATGCTGCAGTTTTTCGGAGCGGTTCTGGCAACCGCAATGTGGTTACCGGATTGTTCCGGTTGTGTAATCTGGAGCAATGCGGTAACCACATTGCAGTTGCCACAACACATTTTTGCTAACAAATGTGTGTGGAGGCAATTGCGGTGACTGCATCCGGATCTGGATGCGGTCACCGCAATTGCCTTAACAAGCGTGACCCCAGCCTTACTGTATGTAATTTTAACTAACAAAGAAGTTACATTTGTAAACATGGTGTGAATTCCCTTATACCACCTATATGTGCTCCTGGTGGAGATTACTGTTGGGAGGTTTTTGAGCTGTAGATTATTAAGCACAGATTATAGAATTGCACATTTGTGTTTAGACACTGAATAAATCAAGATATTTTGAAAAATGTGTTTTCATTTTGCAGATCATTAGCCTATCTGACCATCCTGTGATTTCCATAACTTCACCACTTTTCCTTCTTGATATTGCAATTTCAAAAATATTGAGTGTACAGTGTATACACATTACAGTCATGATCACATGACTGTGACATCATCACAGGTCCTTTATCATCTTGTAAATCAGAGATTATCTGTGGGGATTCTAGCGAGAAAAAAAGCTAATGGCTGACATGTGAACTGGAGCAAAAGGCACCGTACTACTGAGCGTTTTGCTCCAGTACACACTGTGCATTGATACATGTCAGCCATTAGCTTTTTTCTCGCTAGAATTTCTGATGTTGGTGTGCAGCAGATATTTATCTAGTAGCGTTATGTATTTTTCCAGCTAGCACCCAACATAGAGGTGTGCCAGCCATCTTTAATGTTACATAAGATTATCTGTGGGGAGGCTTGAGGTGGGGGGCAGTAGTCTGCGGGTGGCATGTGGAGTGGTAGCGTCGGGTGCCTGTGCCAATGCCAGCTTGCTCCATATTAGCATACTCATTACTTGGGTGTGCTAATATAGCGTGGCTTCCGGCAGTTGAAGTGGATTCTGGGATTCATGGACATCACCCGGAAGTCCATAATGGATGCCAGTAGGTGATTGTATATTAGATAAGATGAAATGCAATTCAGAGGCTGACCAATAGGGAATATCTCATTAGTAACATTAGTTCAACGTTCCCTACAGCCAAAAGGAATAATTTGACAACATAAACATGTATGCAAGATACCCAATTACGTTTAGAAGTCTCCAGTGGATGGTAATCAGGATCTCCACTAGTTTTATTAATCAACCTATTAGTACTTATATCATTTTTACTATTTATATTGCTCATACTAGGTGCTATATAATTCTTCAGATTCCTATTTTATCCAAATACTATATTGGATTTTTTTGTAGGATAATGGAAAGAATAGGGTCATTCTGTAGAATGAACCAATATTTCTGTTCTAATTGTATTGTGAGACTTATTGAAAATTTTTATAAAATAATTTATAGTGCTCCCCATCCTCAACCCTTTTTATTTGTTTCTTAGTACACCTAGAAGCTATTTTGGCCAAGCATTCATCCTGGTTCCCTGGTTCTCTAATTATATCTGGATACTATCTACCGTAATTAATTAATGCTATTGGCCATTATAATCTCAGCAGAAGCTATCTGTAGTTTTCGCTATATGTAGGAAAATCTATAGAAAAGTGAGAATTTAATTCCAGTAACTGACATTTATAACAACATTTATAAAATTAGTAATTCCCAAAGTAGTGTAAGCTTGTTAGTATTACAGGCACATGAGCTTCTGATTTTGAGGATTTATTTAGAGTTTTTCCTTTGCTATAAATGTTTATTTTACTTTGTTATGAACATTTATGATTGTTTTCAGATGGTCAAGAACTGTGCAGTTATACAATGTGTATGCACTGAACCATCACATGTGACTGCTATATACTGTAGCACACTACATGACTGTAATGTGTATAGCCTGTACACTCAATATTTTTGAAATTGCAATATCAAGAAGGAAAAGTGGTGAAATTATGGAAATCACAGGATGGTCAGATAGGGAGGACCTGTCACCAAAGCAGGCATGGTGATCTAATTACAGCACTGGATACAGCATGTCTGCAGCATCCGGACAAGGGGTCCCCCAGCACTTGAGCAGCCCTGTACCCCGAGATAATACACTTAGAAAACTTACATCGTCCAGCCATAAAGGAGGTGGCTAGAGGCTGGAGCCAAAGGGCAGATTCACGCCCCCTGCATGTGTAATCTGCCCACCGCTGCCAATCATTCTCTCCCTGTCTGCAGCATAAAACATAGTTTTTTTTTTTTTTTTTACAAAATGTCCGTTTAGCCCCGCCCCCTGCAGTGACGTCACCGCTTATACCCACCCTGCTCTATGGTTAACATGGAGCAGGGCGGGGAAAGGTGTTGATGTCAGAGCAGGAGGCCGATCGCCCCGCCTCCTGCAGTGACATCACCGCTTATACCCGCCCTGCGCTGTATTGTTGACCGATGCACAGTGATACCATCTGCAGCAAGATGATGCTGCAGGTCTATGGAGGTGGTCTGTGGATTGTTCTTGACTGTTCTCACCATTCTTCTTCTCTGCCTTTCTGATATTTTTGTTGGCCTGCCACTTCTGGCCTTTACAAGAACTGTCCCTGTGGTCTTCCATTTCCTTACTATGTTCCTCACAGTGGAAACAGACAGGTTAAATCTCTGAGACAACTTTTTGTATCCTTCCCCTGAACAACTATGTTGAACAATCTTTTTTTCCAGATCATTTGAGAGCTGTTTTGAGGAGCCCATGATGCCACTCCTCAGAGAAGATGCAAATAGGAGGACAACTTGCAAGTGGACACCTGAAATAGCTTTTCTCATGATTGGATACACCGGGCTATGAAGTACAAAGCTCAATGAGGTTAACAGACCAATTTAGTGCTTCAGTAAGTCAGTAAAAAGTAGTTAGGAGTATTCAAATCATGAAAATCAGAAGGGTGCCCATACTTTGGCACCTGTCAAATTTTGAAATAATGCATATTTCATATTTTTGGTTATTACAATAAAACCTCATTTCAATCCTGAAATATTACTGTGTCCATCAGTTATTACATACTAGCTGTGAGCCCGATGCAAATGCATCGGGATTCTAGAACGTGCATAAATTTGCTTGTAATAGTTATAGCTGGTCTGAGTACTTTTTGGGGGGGTGTGAGGACTTTTTGGGGGGTGTTGAATACTTTTTGGGGGGTGTTGAATACTTTTTGGGGGTTGTTGAATACTTTTTGGGGGGTGTTCAATACTTTTTGGGGGGTGCTCAATACTTTTTGGGGGTGTTGAATACTGTTTGGGGGGGTATTAGATTAATTTTTTTAATTTAATTAGTTAATGTAATTAATATATTAATTTTATATATTATTTTTTTTTGTTGTTTTTTATTATTATGTTTTATTTTATTGTGTATTATTTTTTTTTTTTTTTTTTTAGTATTTTTATTATTATTAAAGTTAAAAAACCGCACTTGCTGCACCTGCCGCAAGTCCACTTATACTTTCTATGGGGATTACCGCAACCGCGCCGCAACCGTTACACTTGCGGCGCGGTTGCGGTAATCCCCATAGAAAGTATAGGGGTACTTGCGGCAGGTGCGGCGGCTGAGGTAGCGACTCGCAATGGCCTCGCGGCCATTGCTCGCGCTACCTCAGCGGTAAATCGCTAAGTTTGTGGCCGAGCCTCTGGTTCTATTTTCGGCCAGCGACTCGCTGAGTAAAACAGCTGAGTGTGAGTGCTGAAGATCCGATACATTCATGAGCCTAATGAGCGGCTGAACCTGTGAGGATGAGTGCTTTGCTGGGCTAAACCTGAATGGTGCACAGGGGGTTAATCACATGTCAGGTCTGTGTGTGAGTGAAGATGTGCTGATTGACTCACTGGGTTGCAGCTGGGAGTGAGTAGGCTGGATAGGAACCTGCCAGGTGTCTGAGTGAGGAGAGGACGATTCAGAAGTTCAGAGCACTGCCATGTGAAGAGGTGCTGGAAGTGATCCGTCCTCAGTGGGTAAGTGATGGGAGCCTACCAGCTGATGTGCATGGCAGCCAGTGTCCAAGGGCCAGGCGGTCACAGCTGACTTTGGGACGTAGTAGTAGTAGTAGTAGTAGTAGTAGTAGTAGTAGTAGTAGTAGTCCCCATACAACGTATAGGGAGACGTGCTGTGATAGCGACTCGCATGGATCCCCAGTCTAAGTATAAGGGGACATGCGGCAGCTGACGTAGCGACTCGCAATGGTCTCGCGGACATTGCTCGCGCTACCTCAGCGGTAAATCGCTAACCCTGTAGCCGGGCCTCTGGTTCGATTTTCGCCCAGCGACTCGCAATGGCCGCTTCGCGGCCATTGCTCGCTCGTGGTGACGTCACAGTGTGACATAGCCACGGCGTTTTCGGGGGCCGACACGAAAATGCCTACGGCAATTATAGAGTAGATATCACACTGAAATAGCTGTTGCAAATACCCAATTTTAAAAAAAAAATTAGTAAGATTAAGAGGGGTGCTCAAACCTTTTCATATGACTGTAAGTGGTATAAATGAATTCACACCATGTTTACAAATGTAACTTCTTTATTAGTTAAAATTACATACAGTAAGGCTGGGGTCACACTTGTTAAGGCAATTGCGGTGACCACATCCAGACCGCTCTCCCCCTTGTGTGCGGTCTCTCCTCCCTGTGTACTTTCTCTTTCCCTTCTGTGCTGTCTTCTCTCCTCATGTGCTCTCTCCATTGAGCTATCTTACTCCTGTGTGCTCTCCTTGCTGTGTGTAATGTATATAAATAAATGCATTTTTACTTAAAAACCTGCTTCTGTGTTTATTTTTATTAATAAAGTGTTTAATTTTCTTGTAATAAAAATGTGTTGGGCTTCACTGTATTGCCAGCACTGGTAAACCAAGCAGCTACTGGCTGCCAACCCCCGTTGTCTGGTGTTACCCTCACTGGCAATGAAAAACACAGGGGAACCCTATTTTTTTTTAAATTATTTAAATAAATAATAAATAAAAATTTCCATGGGCTTCGCTGTATTTTTTTATTGCCAGCCATGGTAACCCAGGCAGCTTGGGGCTGGAATTCTTAGTGTGGTAAGGCTCAAGCATTCTGGGCCCCCATGCTGAAAATTGTGGCCAGTAGCCATCCCAGAATTGGCGCCTCCATGAGAGATGCCAAAACTAGTGATTATCTCGGTCTTCTAGCTGCTGTGTAGCGGTAGCAGATTGGGTAATAAAGGGGATGATGTCAGCTTTTTTTGGCAGTTGACGTCAAGCAGTATTTCTAATGTCAGCCATCAGTATGACAACCAGCAATTAGCAATACTTTCAGTAGAGAGGAAAAAAAAAAACACACACACAAAGAGAGAAATCTTTTATTACCGTATATACTCGTGTATAAGCCGACCCGTGTAAAAGCCGACCCCCTACTTTTGCCCCCAAAACCTGGGAAAACCTATTGACTCGTGTATAAGCTGAGGGTGGACCCCAGCACAGGTATACAGCCCCCAGCAGTGTGGTATACAGCAGCCTCCCCAGTGGTACATACAGGCCCCCGCAGTGTTACAGCAGCCTCCCCAGTGGTATATACAGCAGCAGCCCCAGTGGTAGTATACAGAAGCAGCCCCAGTGGAAGTATACAGCAGCAGCCCCAGTGGTATATACAGCAGCAGCCCCAGTGGAAGCATACAGCAGCAGCCCCAGTGGTATATACAGCAGCCCCAGTGGTAGTATACAGCAGCAGCCCCAGTGGTATATACAGCAGCAGCCCCAATGGAAGTATACAGCAGCAGCCCCAGTGGTATATACAGCAGCAGCCCCAGAGGTATATACAGCAGCCCCAGTGGTAGTATACAGCAGCAGCCCCAGTAGTAGTATACAGCAGCAGCCCCAGTGGAAGTATACAGCAGCAGCCCCAGAGGTATATACAGCAGCCCCAGTGGAATTATACAGCAGCAGCCCCAGTGGAAGTATACAGGAGCAGCCCCAGTGGAAGTTTACAGCAGCCCCAGAGGTATATACAGGCCCCCCCATCGGTATACAGGGCCCCCCTCCCTGCTGCCACAAACCTGTAAAGGAATACATCATTATACTTATCCCTGTCACCGCCGCCGCTGCCATCGCGCTCCTCCGGCTTCATCCGGCTTCTTCCGGCTTCCTCCTCTGGTGCACAGACAATGACGTCATTGCCTGCGCCCACCAGAGGAGGAAGCCGGAAGAAGCCGGATGAAGCCGGAGGAGCGCGATGGCAGCGGCGGCGACAGGGATAAGTATAATGATGTATTCCTTTACAGGTTTGCAGCAGCAGGGGGGGGAGCCGTGTATACCGATGGGGGAGGCCTGTATACAGATGGGTATATGACTCGCGTACAAGCCGAGGGGGGGACTTTTCAGCCCAATTTTTGGGCTGAAAAACTCGGCTTATATGCGAGTATATACGCTACATACAAAATAGACAGAGACACCTCGTTATCCACTTTATTAGCTCCCACCAAGTTCCCCTCTGATGTAATCCTGTAATTACTGTAATCTTGCAGTGGGGCGGTGTTAATAGTCACGCCGCCGCCATCTTTTCATACTCTAGTGCCCAAAGATTGTGTGTGTCCCTACCATGTTACATGACCCACCACGCGTGTATCTGTTTGTATATATATGTATGTGTATATATGTGTGTGTATATATGAGTGTATATATGTGTGTGTGTGTCCGCTGCATCATGTGACATGCCGTGTGTGTATATACGTGTGTACATGTGTCTGCGTATATGTGGACCTGCTGCATCACATGACCCACCGAGTGTATGTGTGTATATATATCTGTGTATATGTGTATGTCCCTGACATGTCACCCTCCGAGAATATGTGTATATGTGTGTGCATATGTATGGGCTTAGGTGTGTATATGGGCATGTGTGTATGTCCCCGTTGCGTCACATGATCTGCCGTGTGTGTATATGTGTGTTTATATGCGTATATATGTGTCTATACACACGTGTGTGTATATGTGGACCCACTGAATCACATGACACGCTATGTGTGTATATATGTGTGTATATATATGTATGTCTGAATGTATGTATATGTGTATTTCCCTGCCGTGTCACGTGACCTGCCGTGTGAGTATGTGTGTGTGTATATGTGTGTATATATGTGCATGTGTATGTGTATATCTGTATGACATGACCCACAGTGTGTGTGTATATCTGTGTGTGTACATACTGTATGTGTGTACATATGTGTATGTGTGTGGCGCCTTGCTCACACAGGTAACCACAGCTCACCTACAGCACGGATGGGTTTCCACAGTGGGTACACAGACACAAACAACAACCTTCCACCCAGCACAGTAGGGGGAGCCCAACTTGCTGCCCTTAAGCAAGATCCCCTATAAATACTGGTGCTGGGGGCAGAGTTAGTTAGAGTGTGCAGATGCTACAAGAGCTGTGAAGACGTTCTGGTGGTCCGTGCAGTGCAAGGCCCGAGCCAGTGACCCTGAACAGCCTTTGAAGTAGTCCTGCAGGGCCCAAGAGTAGGGTCGGAAGGTGAGGAGAGAAGAGAGAACAGAGTGGGGACTGAGGAGCCATTGTTAGGTTCACCCAAACAGTACCCTGGACACCCGAGTCCGAGTCTACTGGAGAGCACCTGACCCAGTAGAGAATACCGTTCTACTGTGGAGACTTCAGTCTCCCGGGCATCTTTGCAGCCACCAATCAGGGAGCCAGGCACCGCAGAGAGAGGAATAGCAGTAGTCCATCGAGGGTTTCCCAACGACAGCACAGGTGGTAAGAGAGCAGAGAAGGCCAGCCAAGTTTCACACGGGGCAGGGGCTTCACACACACGGGAAAAGAGACAAGGAGGCCTTATACCCACTCACTGTGGAGACCCAGATGTGCTTCCTGAACACCCGGCAATGCCCTGGACGTTTACCTGCAATTCCACCAGTAAAAGGTAAAGAAACAACCAGTGGTGTGAGTGTCAGTTCCTTACCCGCACCCCTGCCATCCACAGAGACTGACCCGTTATCCAACAGCCCGGCCAAATCCCTGCTCCATCCCTCATCATCATCACCATACTCCCCAGGGATCCAGCTCCACCTGTGGGGAGTTCAACACCTAGCTGCCCATCCATCATCCCTGGAGGCCCCACGCAGTGCTGGTGCAGTCACCAGATACCACAGGTGGCGTCACGTGAACTTTGAACTTTTATTGTCATTTCAACTACCCTTTTTTTTTAAAAGCAGACCGCCAGGGCCACGAGTCTGGGCCGGCCACCAGTGACCTCCACAACTGCAGCAGAGGGCACAGACACCAGAGTTCCCATACCCTGTGGCACGTCATGTGTATGACGTGACCCAGCACTTGAGTGTATACATGTTTATATGTTTGTGTGTATACAGTTGTGTTCAAAAGTTTACATACCCTGGCAGATCTTTTGCTTTCTTGGCCTTTTTTTCAGAGAATATGAATGATAACACAAAAACCTTTTTTACACTCATGGTGATTGGGTGAAGCCATTTATTGTTAAACTACTGTGTTTTCTCTTTGTAAATCATAATGACAACCAAAAACATCCAAATGATGCTAATCAAATGTTCACATACCCTGGTGATTTTGGTCTGATATCATGCACAGAAATTGACAGAAATGGGTTTGAATGGTTAATAAAGGTAACATTCTCACCTGTGACCTGTTTGCTTGTACTCAGTGTGTGCATAAAAGCTGAGTGAGTTTCTGGGATCCAGACAGGCTTTTGCATCTTTCATTCAGCCACTGAGGTTTCTGGATTGTGAATCATGGGGAAAGCATAAGAATTGTCAATGAATCTATGGGAAGAGATAGTTGAACAGTATAAAACAGAAAAGGGATACAAAAAGATATTCAAAGAACTGATAATGCCAGTCAAGAGTGTTCAAACTGTGATTAACAGATGGAAAATCAGGGGCTCTGTAAAAACCAAACCACGATCAGGTAGACCAACAAAAATTTCCGCCACAACTGCCAGGAAAATTGTTTGGGATGCAAAGAAAAACCCTCAAATAACATCAGCTGAAATACAGACCTCACTGAAAACTAGTGGTGTGGGTGTTTCAAGATGCACAATAAGAAATCACTTGAAGGAATACAGGCTGCATGGTTGAGTCGCCAGAGAGAAAACCATTACTGTGCAAATACCACAAAGTATCTCGCCTACAATATGCCAAACAGCACAGAGACAAGCCTACAAACTTCTGGAAGAAGGCAATTTGGAGTGATGAGACCAAAATCGAACTTTTTGGCCATAATCATAAACATTACATTTGTAAAGGTGTCAACTAGGTCTATAATGAAAGGAACACCATTCCTATTGTACAGCACAAAGGTAGATCACTGATGATGTGAGGAAGTGTGAGCTACATAAGCACAGGAAACTTGGTCAAAGTTGATGGAAAGATGAATGCAGCACATTATCAGCAAATACTGTAGGCAAATTTGCACTCATCAGCCCGGAAGCTGCTCATGGGAGGTACTTGGACATTCCAACATGACAATAATGTGTGTGTGTGTATATATGTGTGTGTGTTGTGAGGTAGTGCTTGCTGAGTGTGTTGGGAGACGCTTGCTTACTATGCAATATTCAGAAACACCGCAACAGTTCTTATAAAAGATAGTCCAGTACGGTTTATTTTCAGTCATAAACCATTTGGTGCAAACTAATCCATACTCCAACCTTTGTCACTTATACCATGAACAACATACAGTTCATTATTTTCAGAGGGTATACTAAACACATTAGGGAAACATTTGTGACCACTAGTCAGTTTCAATCGTGGATATCCCACACTTTTCATTTACTGAACTCAGTCAGCACATATCGTTGGAGCCCTTCATATGTTTTTTTTTTTTTTTTGCAAACTCTATCCGGGTTTTCATATGTCTTGCACTGAGGAGAGGCTTCCATCAGGCCACTCTGCCATAAAGGCCCGACTGGTTCAGGGCTGCAGTGATAGTTAACTATGTGGAACGTTCTCCCATCTCCCTAGCGCATTTCTGGAGCTCAGCCACAGTGATCTTAGGGTTCTTCTTTTCCTCTCTCACCAAGGCTCTTCTCCCACGATTGCTCAATTTGGCTGGACGGCCAGGTCTAGAAAGATGTCTAGTAGTCCCAAACTTCTTCCATTTAAAGCGAACCTGTCACCCCCCCGGGCATCAAAAGCTATAATAGCCACCTTCTGCAGCACTAAGGCTGCATTCAGGGAAGGTGGCTATAGGCTTTTGATGCCCTTTATACTATGAAATATGAAGTTAGGTAAATGCTCACACTTCTGAAGACCATAGACCGGGAGGCGGGGTTTCACGCTCCTCTGACCCGCCTTCTCTTGTCAGTCATGGTGCTCGCCTGCTGTGCCTCCCCTGACTGTGTAAAATGAACACGCACCTCCATTCTCCTGCACAACGCCGCGCATGCGCTGTGCGCCCGGTGTCCAGGAAGTCATCGGCAGCGCGCACAGTGCATGCGTGGCTCCATACAGGAGAACGGAGATGCGCGTTCATCCTTCCCTGAGTGCAGCCTTAGTGCTGCAGAAGGTGGCTATTATAGCTTTTGATGCCCGGGGGGGGGTGACAGGTTCGCTTTAAGGATTATGGAGGCCACTATGCTCTTAGGAACCTTGAGTACTGCAGAAATTCATTTGTAACATTGGCTAGATCTGTGCCTTGCCACAATTCTGTCTCTGAACTCCTTGGGCAGTTGCTTTGACCTCATGATTCTCATTTGGTCTGACATGCATTGTGAGCTGTAAAGTCTGATATAGACAGATGTGTGCCATTCCAAATCCAAAACGAGAACAATGCATACAAACGCACAGATGTATAACACACAGATTCGTACACTTTAACAACAATCCGTTTCTCATAGTCTTCAATGTTAAAAAACGCAATGCATTTACAATGCATTTCTACAAATGCACCTAAAAACGTTGTAGGGCACGTTTAGGCTTGCGCTGCGAAAAACGCACCGCAAAAACGCAACACTTTGGTGGAACATAAAATGCATGTGTTTCAATGCGTTTTTTGAATGGTGGTCTATGAGTGTGTTAACGCAATGCGTTCATATGCGTTTCTAAAGCAAAATGCATGCACTCAAACGTAACAGAACACAAGATGTGAAACGGCCATTGTTCTTCCTAAAGAGAGACTTGGTCCCATTGAGTAAATATTTTCAATGACTTGCGCATTGACATTCTGTGAAGTTTATATTCTGTTATTTTAGATTTTCTCACTGTGCAGTTTGTCGTAATCAGTAGTATATGATTAGTCTATTTTCAATTGTCAATCCAAAGTTATGGAAGAGGTATGTCTTCTCCCATTTTGCTTTTTTACCTGCTTTAACTGTCCCTTTGTATGAATGAGATTTAGCACTAGAAAAGGCTATTGTGAGTTCATGATCATTGTGCTACCCCCTTCAGTTTGCAATGATCTTGATCTGAAAGGTGAGAAACTGGTCTGGGATGGTCTGCATCCTGTGTCTGGTGCCTCACTAATTAATTGAGATGACCTCCTTCTCTGCAGGGAGTAAATTAAGGAGACAAGTCTGCTCAAACCTTCACGTGTAAATGTTCAGTATCATTAATTTATAGCTCCAATCACTGTATGTGCTGCAATTAGAACAAAATAACAATTTAGGAAAGTGCAAACTGACCAATTAGATGGAGTTTGGAACATTTCATCAGGTATCTACTGGATATTGCAAGTAGTGGTTAAACGGAAATAAGTGTTAGAGGATCATGCTTTTGTCGACTAGTGGTAGAATAACGGTAAGTAATCTAATTGTACAATGTGAATGTTATAGAAAAAGTTATGAGAAGTATAGATTGTTTTAATGTCCAATCTGATTTCTTATGCTTGTGTCTTTTTATGCGATAAATGTTGCAAAGTGGTTGAGCTAAATATTGCCTCAACAACAAATACCAAAAATGTAAAAGTTCTTTATGAAAACTATAGTGATCCAAATGTGCCCCCCAGCCTATCCCTCCCTGTCCCTTCACCTTCCCATTACTACTCTAACTATCCCTGTCTCTCCTAAATGTGCCCTGTGGCTGTGGAATAAAACGAACCACTCATTTGTAGTATAATGATCCGGGGGGCTACCGTTGCTAGCCCACCTGGGCGTCCTCTCTATGTCCCTCTCGCTGCCTTCTTTACTGTTTATCCCGCCCCGATGGGCGTGATATTCAAATCCAAATGCACACCCCTCCAGCCTGCCTCTCCGCTTTGCTGAGTGCTGGGTATGACGCTGAACGCGTCATTTCCGGAACTCCGTAGCTCATCACAGATGAGCTGAGGAGGTAATGTGCTCCATGAAGCATGCGTACTGCGCAGCCTGAAGGCTGCTACGGAGTACCAGAAATTACACGTTCGGCGTCATACCCAGCACTCATTAGAGCAGAGAGGCAGGCTGGAGGGGTGTGCATTTGGATGTGAATATAACGCCCATCAGGGCGTGATAAACAGTAAAGAAGGCGGCAAGAGGGACACAGAGAGGATGCCAGGGGGTTAGCAACAATAGCCCCCTGGATCATTATAATACAAATGAGTGAGTGATTAAAACATTTATTCCAGTCACAGGGCACATTTAGGAGAGACAGGGATAGTTAGAGTAGTAATAGGAAGGTGCAGGGACAGGTAGTGATAGGGCTCTATAGAGGTAACAGATTCCCTTTAAGCTGTTGGCCGAATAGTTATTTGGCTAACTTTCTCGATTGCTTACTCCATAGATATGTACACTTAACTGGGAGACCTTGCATATGTGCATTTCAGTTAATAGAGATAGACAAGCTGCTTTAAAGCCAGCGTCACACATGTGAATGTCTTCAGCGATCTGATCGCTGGCGACATTGATGGCTGATTGCTGGTGAGCTGTCACACAGGCAGACTCACCAGCGATCATTGGACCAGCGACATCGTGGAAATTAATTAAATATCGTTTCCACGATGTCTGCAGGCTGGAATCCATTGTAAACTGCGGGTAACTAGGCAGCATGTGCTGCCTAGATACCCAATGTATACCTTGGTTACCCGCCTTCTACGCTCACCGTCTGGTATCCAAGGGTAGTTACCCGCTGTGTACCTTGGATACCAGCCGATGAGCGGAGAAGGCTGGTAACTAATGTATACATCGGGTATCTAGGCAGCGCACCCTGCCTAGCTACACACAGTTTACCATGTATACCAGCTCCCAGTGCTTGCTGAGAGGCACTGGGAGCTGGCTGATCGTGTCTCCCGGTGCAGCGATGCTGCGTGTACACCGGGCGACCATTGGCAGGTTTTCGGTCCAGTCCGAAAACTTAGCGACCATCAACCTGCGATTTATCGCTGGTTGATGCGCCCTGGCACACGCATCAATATCGCTGCAACGTCACGTGCAGCAGCGATATTGACAGCGATATTGACGCATGTGACGGCCCCTTCATATACTCATCATGGGTTTGCAACTGATCCGCTCTGAAAGCCTCCTGAAAAAGTGCTCAGAAAACACTCAATAATATACTATTTATTCATGTATATTGAAACCGCACTTGCCGCGTCTGCTGCACACTTACCGCAAGCCCCATAGACAATGCATGGGGCTTGCTGCAACTGTGCAGCGAGTGCAGCCGGATTCCTGAAAAAAATGTTGTTTGAATGTACTCTAAGGCTATGTGCCAATGACTGTCTAACCGCAGTCTCCAATATCATGTCCGCTCTCGATCTGAAACTCAACCTTTCCAAAACTGAACTTCTTCTGCTCCCACCCTCTGCCAACCTCCCTAAACCTGACATCTCTCTCTCGGTGTGTGGCACCACGATAACGCCTAGTCAGCAGGCTTGCTGTCTCGGTGTTTTGATGGACACTGATCTCTCTTTCACCCCATATATACAATCTCTCACCCGCTCCTGTCGCTTGCACCTGAAAAATATCTCTAGAATCCGCCCCTTTCTCACCATGGAAACAACTAAAACCCTCACCGTAGCCCTGATTCATTCCCGCCTTGACTACTGCAATTCTTTATTAGCTGGCCTCCCCCACAGTAAGCTTTCCCCTCTCCAATGCAGCAGCCAAGATCACCTATCTAGCAAACCGTTACTCAGACGTTTCTGCTCTGTGCCAGTCACTACATTGGCTACCCGTTCACTATAGGATCAAATTCAAATTGCTCGTTGTCACCCACAAAGCTATTCATGGTGCGGCACCTCCTTACCTCTCCACCCTCATCTCTGTCTACCACCCCACCCGTCCCCTTCGTTCTGAATGTGACCTCAGACTAACATCAGCATTAATCCGAACCTCCCATTCCCGACTCCAAGACTTCTCTCGAGCTGCACCAAACCTCTGGAATGCTCTACCCCAAGAAATTAGGACCATCCACAACTTGCATAGCTTCAGACGCTCCCTAAAAACACACCTCTTCAGGGCGGCCTATCCTTCTCCCTAACAGTAGTCACCTAAACATAAGATATTCATTGTTATAAGCCCCTGTACTTTGTGTTCCCATCCCGTCTTAGATTGTAAGCTCCTTCGAGCAGGGTCACCTTCATTTTTTGCCTTTTTATTGTATTTCCTGAGTTGATTCTATGTTTATTGTATGTAACTACTGTTCTGTATTACCTTTCTGTACCGTATATTTTTCTTATATGTACCATTGTACTGTAAAGCGCTGCGGAATATGTTGGCGCTATACAAATAAAGTTTTATTATTACTATTATATTATTATGCTGCATTTTTGTGCTGCGTTTGTATGTACACTAATGCAGCAAATGCAGCGCAAACTTTTGTGCTGTGTTTGTGCACATACAAACGCAGCACAATAAGGGGACACCAAAACACAGAAAGACACACAAAGAGACAGACACAAGCAGATACACAGACACTTTCTCACCCTCCCCAGCGATCCCAATGTGATCTCTAGTGATTCTTCCTCCGTGCAGTAGCGGGAGATGTCTTTATCTACCTGCAAGATCCTGCACACCATGTGACAGGCTGAGTCACATGGTGCAAAAGGTCCTATTACATAGATAAACACATCTCCCACCGCTGCACAGACGAAAAGTCACCGGTGATCACTGTGGGATCAGTGGGGAGGGTGAGTATTGCAGCATTTTTGTGTTGGAAATCGCAAGGAAGAAGCACCACAAATGCACTATGGGAATACCAATCCATTTGTGGTGTTTTTTTCTGGGGGTTAGAATGGACTCTATGGGGAAAACACAACCCAAAAATGGGCAAATTAATTGCAAACATAAAAAAACACTAGCGATTTCTGCAACAAAAATGCACATGTTAGCACAGCTTTTGGGAAATCACATTGACTGTGGGTGCTGCGTTTTTGGTGCAGTAACACAGCAAATAAATCTCAGCGGGCACATACCGTTTGTCATAACAACATACGTGTATCCTTCCCCCAGGAAAGCCTATGAAAATTATGAAGTGCTGTGCCAATTATGCTTTTTTTTCCTTGCAGATTTGCAGCATTTTTTTGTCCAGAGAAAAAAATGAGCATGTCAATTCTTTTGGCATATGTGGTGCCCCACTAGTCAGTGCACAAAAGTAGGGGTACTGCACCCACAATAGAGTGTGCAGTATTCTTGTCGCAGGGGAGTGTAAAGTTGACATGAGGCTCCCATCCCAGCACTCGCACACTCTAGAGCCAGGGATGATGGGGTTAAATCCTTAGGCCAGAGACCCAGTTCCAGTGGGTGGAGTTAAGTGAGGCGGGAAGTTCACACAGTTGGATGTAGTCCAGACTGAGGAGCGAAGAAAGGAGGGAGCTAGAGAGAAGTCTCCCAGGGTGGACGCCTGAGAGGAAAAGGCGACCCAGGAGGAAAGAAATGGGAAACTCAGTGCCAGACCAAAGTACAGGTCTGGGGGAATCCCAGTCCACCAACGAAGTGTAGGCTCCGAGTAACAGTGCAGGCGAGTTCACCCCTGAGCCATCAACACCGGCCAGTCGAGAGACGAAATATCAGCCCCAACTACCCCCCCGTCCAAAACGTGCAGCCCGACCAGGATCATCAAACCGGATTGAGTCCCTTAGATGAGAAGAAGGGTACCTCATAGCACCCAACGAGCATAGTAGACAAGCGGGCTATGCAGGGCAGTGCAAGGAAAGTGAGGAGGGATGCGCAGGTTAAAAGAATGGGACAGAGAAAGACAAAAGAAGGTATACTACGGGAGCATCAAAGAGACTTTATCCTCCCCAGCGACTACCCGGCCAGCTACCCATTCAAAGACAGTGTAAGCTGTAACCTAAAGTGCCATCTGAACCAGTTCCAGTAAAGTACCAGTATAGAGTCACAAGGCCGTAGTGCCTCTTTTTTACACAAACCGCTGCGGGGCTGTGCTGCCTACATCCAGCACCACAACAACAAGTGCAGTGCTATCCTGCCCCGGGGGATCCAACTCCTCCTGCAGGGAGCCATACCAACTAAGCTGTGATACCATCACTCCCGGTGGTCTGACAGCGGCCGCTGGTGAACATCACCAGAATATGCAGGTGGCGTCACGACAAACTTTTATTCTTTTTATTCCCTTTCAATTATTCCTCCAATTTTCAGTTGACCACCAGGGCTACGTGTCCGGTCGAGCCACCAGTGACATCCCCCTCAACTCCATGCCCGGATTCCGAGTTCCCATAGACCCCTGGGTGAATCACATACGAGCAGTGTTTTTCTGCCCTCCCTTCCATTTAGAAGAGTGAAAAAACGCAAGACCAAAATCTGCACCAAAAATACAACAAATCTGCACCAAATATTCACCAAAAATGCATTGCGTATTTAAAGGAAGTTTAAGGCCACTTTACACACACCAACTTATCTGTCCAACTTCTGACCAACTTGCTGGTTGCAGTGAAATCATGGACACATAGTTCCATTGTACACAGTCACAAAATGGAGCAATGTGTCCATGATTTCACTGCAACCAGCAAGTTGGTCAGAAGTTGGACAGATAAGTTGGTGTGTGTAAAGTGGCCCTTACAGCAGTCCTCATATGAATGGGAAGGGGCAAGTGAACCAGGCATAGCTCGCAATTAAAACCTTGTGTGGGAAAGATGGGTCCTGGCCGCATCGAACCATCTTTCCCACACAAGGTTTTAAGTACGATCTATGCCTAGTCTCTTTTCCACTCCCCATTCTGATGAGGGCTTGTTTGGCACATAGAGAGTTAACACTTTTAGTGTTGGGGTCCATTTATATTTAGGTACACATTGATGAGGTTGTATAGCTTTTGCACTCTCTTTCATCAAAAAACGCTAAGTATCTACTTAGGTTTTTTAGATTTACACTAATACTGAAGTTCATGTATTCATTGATCGCAGAGTGCTTTGGTTCCAAATGTATGTCTGTATAGTGACCACACAGCAGATATGTGCACATGGACATTCATTTAATACTAAAGGAGTGCGTGCCCTATATTTTTCCATTGTTATAGAGCAGGTTCTTAATTTAACCTAATGGGTAATTAAAAAGCATCAATCACATTAAATAACACATCCTTGGTTAAGGGTCCTTTTACACGCTGCAACTTTCCAGCGATCACAACCACGATCTGACCTGGCCGTGGTCGCTGGTGAGATGTAAAACAGTCAGATCTGACCAGCAACGCAGCAAATATACAGCAGTCGTTGGGACCCTGTCACTTTCAGGCGTAGTATTGAGGTCGTTGTCCCTGTGAAACACAGCAATGCACGCTACCCTTCAGGTGCACAGCGACCAAAAAATGGTCCAGAACGGTTTGTAACGATCAGTGATCTCACAGCGGGGGCCTGATCGCTGCTACGTGTCACACATAGCGAGGTCGCTGGCGAGGTCGCTGTTACGTTACAAGCCTGTGATGTTGCAGCGATATCGTTAGCGATATCGTTGTGTGTGAAGTGCCCCTTACGCTAAATTTTAGAGAGTAGATAACATATCATCTGTATTGTTACAATGATGACAGATTGCCATACTTATTGGCAAAATCCAATAGAGTAGAAGATGTTCCAATTCATTCTTAATATATCCCAAAGTTGCTATTTTCTCCTAATCGCAGACAGGTGTTCATATGCAGCTTTGGACACTATAAACACACTATTTTCCTGTTCTGCATCTATTCCATACATAAGTCTCTTACCTTCTCTAATGCATGTATACAAACACAATGAAGGTGTTACTTTTTCCTTAGTTGCCAATTGGCTTAGACAGGCTGACTACTTAATAGACGTTTGAATATGCATTAGCCATTCAAGTGGATCCCAATAAATAGCCAGTAAACACTGCATCCTGTCAGATACCAACAGCACCTTCACACATATACATTAGGACAATGGCTGCCTCCTCCTGTGGCATTATCCTCCTACTGCTGATACCTGGAGCAATCTGTTATTCAGTGAAAAGCTACCTTACATCGGATTCTGGTCCTCTAAAGGTATTTGCCAACAGAACTGATGGGGCAGATATCAAGGATAGCGGCTCACCACTTCTGCCCAATTTCATGCTCGGCCTCTACCAAAGTTTTCATCGTTTGGAAAACAAGTATGGCGTAGACCTGACCCCAGTCGCACCACTTGGCTTTCCTTCCAGTCAACAAGCTGATATTATCAGGAGTCTTGCAGCTAAAAGTAAGCACATATACTCCATTTAGTCTCACCTAAGACCCTAGATTTGTATCTGTATTTCTTCTTTCTATCACAATTATATGTAAGAATCTGTTTTTCATGGTTTTAGTAGCCGTGACTGAACATTATATTTATGTATTAGATTGTCTGTGCCTTATACCGACACAATATAATAGTATCATACCAATCAATAACCATTTCATCAATACTTAGCCCTGTTCTAAAAGGATTTCAAAGAACAGGGACTGATCTAGAAACCTCATCAAAGATATTGCTTTAATGAGGAAATGTGTGTGTTTAAGCCCTGACACAGACAAAAATGGGCCCAGTGCAAGAACAATATATGGGTCCTTTTCAGTCTAATAACTCATCAAAATGGACAATGCCACCTGCTTTGAGGCAGAAATAGGTTCCCTTCCCTCGTGGTCCCCTGTGCAGCCGGACAGGCTGATCCAATGACATGTCTGCCTTTGTGTTGGCTTTGTTCACATGCTCACCATTTATGTAATGACAGGAATGTTGAGTTTAGATGCAAAATGATACCAACAACCACATTGATTTAATGTACAGGGTGGGTCATTTATATGGATGCACCTCAATAAAATGGGATTGGTTGGTGATATCAACGTCTTGTTTGTGGCACATTAGTATATGGGAGGGTGAAAGCTTTTCCAGATGGGTGGTGACCATGGGGGCCATTTTGAAGTCGAATATTTTGGATCCAACTTTATTTTTTTCAATGGAAGAGGATCATGTGACACATCAAACTTACTGAAAATTTCTTAAGAAAAACAATGGTGTGCTTGGTTTTAATGTAACATTATTCTTTCATGGGTTATTTATAAGTTTATGATCACTTATAAAATGTGTTCAAAGTGCTGCCCATTGTGTTGGATTGTCAATACAACCCTCTTCTCCCACTCTTGACACACTGATAGCAACACCACAGAAGAAATGCTAGCACAGGCTTCCAGTATCGGTTGTTTCAGATGCTGCACATCTTGTATTCAGATGAGTGATGAGGCGAACATTTTTGTGAATGGTGAAGTTAACAAATAAAACCACCGCTATTGGTCTGACACTAACCCACAGTGGATAGATCCCTCCAAGACTGTTGGAACACAAAAATAGATGGTATGATGTGGTATATGGGGTACAAAGATAGTGGGGCCATTCTTCATCAATGGAAACCTCAATGCCATTGGATATCTGAATCATGTAGCAATTTAAGATATCCATTGGCATTGAGGTTTCCATTGATGAAAAATGCCCCCACTATCTTTGTACCCCATATACCACACCATACCATCAATGTTTGTGTTCCAACTGTCTTGGAGGGATCTATCCACGGTGGGTTAGTGTCAGACCAATAGCGGTGGTTTTGCCTGGACCCCTTCCAGGTATATATGTCCCCCACTCTGGTATATATGTTCAGTATTCTGCCTCTACATAAAAAAAAAACTAAAAAAATTCTACTCACCTTCTTTCACTCCCCTGCTGCCTGGTGTCCTTTTCTATAGCCAGCGCAGGAACAGGAAGCTTACATTGGAATGCCGTGCACTGTCAAGGGCATTTCAACATTAGCTGCCGGCCTTTGATCAGTAGGCAGCATGTATTGTGGCAGTGACCCGATGGGTATATACATTTCACCTGAATGTGCATCACGTCCTGAAATGCACATCCAGGTAAAGTATGTGCTGAGGCCTGTGGGCCCCCCTACAGTTTGGGCCCAGTTGTGATCTCTGTAACAGAATTCATTACATCCCTGCACAAGCAACTGAATTCCTCTAATTGAACTTTCTAAGCGAATGACAAACCAGAATCATGTTAGATTGCTAACAATATAAGACAGCTCCAGTAAGGGAGCTTATATTTTGTAGTTTGGTAATGATCCAAGCTACATGAATCCACTGGTCGATCTAATACCATATGCCAATGAGATGTGTACCGGCACTAAAAAAGATATTTACTTTAACTGAATAAGCAACAACCTTCTTATTCATAGTTATTAATATAAATGTTCATAATAGAGACACAAACCATTCACAAATTTATTAGGGCAGCTATGGTAGTAAAATGTATTGTCTGCTTCCCAAAACTTTGTCCTTTAATTGCAAACCAAATCAAGGAAATATTATAAATATTCAAATGTCAACTGTAAATGTACTCCAATAACACCATTTACACATATGATACTGTAATATTTAGGGAACTGTAAAGACAAGCTAATTGCCTTTTCCTTCAGTCAAGCTTTATGGCATTGTAATTTGCATATCTGGATCGGCAATTCCCAACAGGATTTTGATAAAACCTAATTAGTAGTTTGTCTGATAAAAAAAAGTCTGAGTTGGGTTAATGGCAGCAATGATGATGTGTGATAACAGAGCTCCAGGAAGTTGCTACTGTGTATAGATCTAATCTATTCACATAATTGCCTTGTGGCAACAATATGGTATAACAATATGACGTCCGCTGGCGGTAGTGCTGCCTGCCACAGCATGCGCAGTCAATGATCCCGCCGCCATCTTGGAGTTCTTTGAGATCTTAACTGCACCTGTGCTCCTGTCACAAACGGAGGCGCAAAGGACTCCAAGATGGCGATGGGAACCCGCCGCGAATGCACAGTTAGTCATCCTGCTTCCATCTTGGAGTTTCTTGATGGCTTAACTGCGCCTGCACTCTATCGGACACCCACACTTCAGAATCCTGCATCCATATTGCAGTTCATGATCCCGCCAACATTTTATGCAGCACAAGACTAGTGAGAGATAGCATACAAGTGAAGAGGGCGGATTAGTGGACAGCAATGGACGCTACTCCCAGTGCCACACAGCACACCCTCATCGTCACATCACCACCCTCCCGATGCGATAGCATTGGGCCTCCATCTAATTATATATTTGGCTCTTTGTTTTTCAATGTTTAACTTAGAATACTACTTATAGCACTGTTCTTAGAGTTATTGTAAAGACTATAGCTGCTAATTCATTATTTACTTTTTTTCTCTTCAGTGACTTTTGTTTTATAGCATTAACACTGATAAGTTTTGCACAATATCAAAGATGAGCATCTTTTAATTGCCTTTTATCTTTTCTAGTGCCTTTAAAGAGCAACATTATTTTTCTATTTTCAAATGCCTCACATTAGTATTCAACTGTGCAAAAATAAAATTTGGACATCTAGTATTCTGGTAAGTTAATGGAGTACAATTGCACAAAAAAATTGCAACATTTTTTAAAAGTTGCAAATGATCAATTAGGTTAAAACATCTGGGTAAGGAAAATCATACCCACAATGTAAAAAATACAATTGAAACCAAGTAAAGTTAACTTAAAAATAGGGCAAATGAAATAATGTATAAATGAAAAGTCACTATTAGAACCACTTTATCAAGTAAAGAAAGGTGAGAATAAATGAGCTCATACATTTAGTTCATTGTGTTCCTTTCAGGTTTTGAAATGCTTAAGAGTAGAAACTGCTAACAAAAATCCAAAGATTGTTCATATTCTTCTTTTCCTTTGATGTGCTTACTTTGATAAAAGTCTAGTATAAATCTCTGAACCAGACACACTTTAGTGAAGACCTAACACAGCACTAATACACATCCTTCTATTGGACCCATCTGGATGAGGTCTCCTCAGAAGACTTCTGCTAACCTTTAGCCCCCCAGGAGTCCTCACCTATTGTTCTCTTAAAGACTAAAGAGAAGTCTATTAGGTGAGGGTCAGACAGTTCTATAGAAATCTGCTGTACTGCAATCCACATCTGAGTACATTAAATCAGCAAGGACATGCTTGGATTAGATCAGTAAAAGTCCTCTCTGCTCTACTCTGAAACAAGTGCCTAATATTTTTATACTTTTATAGCTTAGTTTACACTTCATCTTTAAATAAAAAGTTTACCGTAATTTCAATTAACCAATTTCCCATCTGCTTACTGAACATTTAAGTGTTGGAATATTTCGTTTTGATGTATTGCAGGCTTTTATTGAATACCTATAAAATTATAGATGCCTCCATAGATAGTCTTAAGCACATAAGAAATGTAGTATTTGGTAATTGGTAATATTAATGTTTTATATCAGTAATAGTATAATATACTGATTGTCTTGGACTAAACTTTTAATGGCCAAACAATGGAATAGGTGATCAATATGAGATTTATGTGGGTCTGACTAATCAGATGAAATCTGACCCAGCAGGGTCCAAATATAAGCAATGAAAGAAGCAGAACCCCCACAGCGCTATACGATGTTTACTGGTCGTGACCTAGTGCTGCATTTTTATGTTGTTTTCAACAAAGCAAACATCAGCTGATTGTTGGACGTGTCAGGTATTGGACTCCACTAATCTTATGTTAATGACTTAACCTGCCCATCACATGGTCATCAATAGTTTAATCACACACAACCTTCTAGAAGTAAGTCTGTTGAATAAGTTTTAATGCATGTAGTCTTAAGGGGGTGTCACACGCGTCAATGTCGTCAGTGAGATGATCGCTGACGACATTGACGGCTGATCGCTGGTGAGCTGTCACACAGACAGACTCACCAGCGATCAATTGACCAGTGACATCATGGAAACGATTTAAATATCGTTTCCACGATGTCCTGCTCCCGCTGCCAGCCTGCTGGAAGCGGGAGCAGCCTGGTCTCCAAGGTACACTGCGGGTAACTAGGCAGCGCGCGCTGCCTAGATACCCGACGTGTACCTTAGTTACCATTCTCCTCCGCTCACCCGGTGAGCGGAGGAGGCTGGTAACTAAGGTACACAGTCGGGTATCTAGGCAGCGCGCGCTGCCTAGTTACCCGCAGTGTACCTTAGTTACCAGCCTCCTCCGCTCACCCGGTGAGCGGAGGATGCTGGTAACTAAGGTACACAGTCGGGTATCTAGGCAGCGCGCGCTGCCTAGTTACCCGCAGTGTACCTTAGTTACCAGCCTCCTCCGCTCACCGGGTGAGCGGAGGAGGCTGGTAACTAAGGTACACGTCGGGTATCTAGGCAGCGCGCGCTGCCTAGTTACCCGCAGTGTACCTTGGATACCAGCTCCCAGCGCTTGTGAGAGGCGCTGGGAGCTGGAATATCGCTAGTCCCGGTGTCACACGCAGCGATGCTGCGTGTCCACCGGGCGACAATCGCCAGGTTTCAGAGCTGGTTCTGAAACCTGGCGATCATCAACCAGCGATTTATCGCTGGTTGATGCAGTATGTCACACGCGTCAATATCGCTGCAACGTCACGTGCAGCCGATATCGTGCAGGCGATATTGACGCGTGTGACACCCCCTTTAGCGATTAGGGTGTACATGGAATAATGAAAAACCATATGGCTTGCATAAAGAGACGTTCCCCAGGCTTCTTTGGTCCCATAACCATATGTTACCGGGTGTCAGAACCTATGTAAAACTGGATTGTTAGCCAATAATCATGGGAAGTGTGTCAAGAAGTAAACAAAAATCATACCTTTTTGTGCTGAATGGTAAGAGCAGGTATCAAGATAGGGTTCCATTTATATTCTTGCCACATAGGCAAATTCTCTACCCATAGACGTTGTTCTCGACAGTATAAGTTCTGCTTGTACAGGAGAATGTGCTACCGAGAGCATTGATTTTTAGCCAACCCTAAAGGAGTTGTCCACTGCTTGGACAATGCCTTCTCATTCCCCATGATTGGCCCCATTTAAAATAAAAAAGCTAATATGCATCTCTGGTGCCAGCACAGATCCAGCAGTGCTAGCCTTTACATTCCAGGGGCTCATGTGAGTTTGTGACATTACGTGATTCCTGCGTCTAATCACTGCCATATTCGCTCTCCTTGCTTTTGACCTCATGATTAAACAACATGGAAATGAGAGTTGCAGCTAGTCGCTCACTTCGTGTGGATTACTTATACGTCTGAAGGCAAGGATAGAGAAGCCGGTGGCGATTGGGGGTAGGGTTCATGTGATGTCACAACATCCCATGAGTCCTGGAAATGCGAGTACTGCTGAAACTACAACAGCACACAAGGTGAATATGAGCTTTGTTAGTTGAATTTGGCCAAACATGGGGGATTAGAAGGGTTGTCCTAGTAGCGGACAACCCCTTTAATTGCTCACCACACTGGCCGATTATTGGAAAATGAGTATTCTTAAATAGGTTGTCCTCAATTGGGACAACCCCTTCTGATTCCCCATGTTTTCCGCAGGTAAAATAAAAAAGCCTAAACTCATCCACTGCGCGGGTGCCATTCCCGCTGTGTCATTACTTGCAATCTTGAGGCTCATGCAATGTTGTGACATCACATGAGCCATCCTCACCTTCGGACAAATGAGTTAATCAACAGGAAGGGAGCCCAGCAGCTTCCACTCACTTCCTATTGATTTCTCCTGTGTCTGAAAATGGGGAGAGAGAAACCATCAGTGATTGGAAGTGGGCGTGA
Organism: Allobates femoralis; assembly: GCA_033576535.1. Classification (NCBI taxonomy): domain Eukaryota; kingdom Metazoa; phylum Chordata; class Amphibia; order Anura; family Aromobatidae; genus Allobates; species Allobates femoralis. The sequence continues at coordinate 126,970,317 of JARQOC010000006.1, forward strand.
CATCACAGCATTATGTGAGCCATGGGAATGTGAGTACAGAAAACTGCTGGAACAGCACCGGCATGGAGGGGAGTATAAGCTTTTTTAATTTACCTGGTGGAGACATGTGGAATCAGAAGGGTTGTCCTAGTAATCGACAACCTTTTCAAGAGAACTCATTCTTAATAACTGACTAGTGTAAATGCACCTGTCCCTGCACCTTGCTAGCTCATCCCTCTCTGACCTAAAACTGCACTATGAAGCTTCTGGAAAATGATTTAATAACTTACATGCAGTCTACATCTGTAGACTGGGATGAGCGGTCTCCAGGGGTCCATTCTCCCTCCCCGCTGGGCATCATCATTCCGTCTCCTGTGTTGAAATTCCCGCCTCTTCCATACAGTATGATGTGCACATGAACATCAGTTCTGGTCTGGTGAATTGTGGGGGCTTATCAGACATACGGGCAGCTTCAATATGAGCAGAGTGCGCTGCCTAGATACCCAGTGTTTATCATGGTTACCTGCGTCCTCCCGCTTAGCGCAGCCTGTGACGGGAGGACGCTGGTAACAATAATAAACACCAGGGAACTAAGCGCTGCTTAGTTACCTGGTATTTATCATGGTTACCAGCGATGTGGAGGTGGCTCCCTGGTTGCTCAGGAGATCTGCCTGTTTGACAGCTTCCCAGCGACCACACAGCGATGTTCCAGCGATCCTGGTCATTGTTGGGATCGCTGGAACATCGCTGTGTGTAACGGCACCCTAAGGCCCCTTTCACATATGTGTTTATTTGTGACAGATGTCGCCGCATCTGCCAGATCTGCCGCATAATGGCCTACTTGCAGCACCGATCCGGCAAGTCCCATTCATTCTCTGTGGGTCTTGTGGTCAGGTCACTGCTAGCAGTGTTTTTTTGCAGTGCCGCAAGCGCAGATTCAGAAATACCACACTTGCCGCACCTTACTGTAAGACCCATAGAGAATGAATGGGGCTTGCCGGATCGGAGCCGCAACCCAGCCCGCTGCCGCAACCCGGCCCGCTGCAGATCCGGCGTCATCTGATGGATCTGCTATGAATTATAATAATCGCATAAGTGAAAACAGCCTAAGTTGCATATTGTAAACTTAAAAAGATGGTTACGCTTTAAGTAGAAGATGGATTCATTAAATAACCCCCCATTTTCTGGCATTTGAAACTGATCCTTTTCATTTGAAAAAATGGCTATTTAATGGATCCATTTTCCATAGACTTCAATTAAAAAATAACAAAAAAACAAATCCAGTTGAAATCATTTTTTTTTATGCCAGACAAAAAATTTTGCATGTGCACAACTTTTTTTTGTCAATAGATTACCACTAGATGTGTTCAAGCTGAGGGCCACTTTACACACACCAACTTCTGTGACCAACTTCTGAACAGATCTCTGGTTGCAGTGAAATCATGGACACATTGCTCCATTGTACACAGCCACAAAATGGAACAATGTGTCCATGATTTCACTGCAACCAGAGATCTGTTCAGAAGTTGGACACAGAAGTTGGTGTGTGTAAAGCGGCCCTAATAATGATTACTGGACTTGTGAACATAGCCTCAGGCATTCATCTGTTCAATACTGCTTAGGTATGGTCAGTTACAGTGTCTGGACTGCATGCACAACATCTACATAAAGTGTACCATCATTGTGTTTTCTGGAAAGATTAGTTAAGTGACCACCACTTTGTCAGTTATTTAAAACTTGTTTGCCACTTGGGAAGAAAGCAAGCGTGAAAGCAAACACTGGAAGCATAAATTTACATGTTGTGAAAATCAAACTAACAAAATCCTCAGCCACTAATACAAACAAGGGAATGGTGAAATACAACAGGGGGTTTTTGAAGTTGGTTGATCCTAAAGGTGGGGCCCACACGGGCGATCTCGCCCGCGACATCGCCGGCCAAATGGCGTAACAGCGATGTCCCCGGGCGAAAATTGCAAGTGAAATCGGTTTTGGTGTGACAGCGCGACGCAACTGCAAAAAAAATCGCTGGTCGCAGGTTGACGGGTTTTAATGAAAAATTTCTTTAAAACCTGTCAATTTTTGGGGGACCACCCTTAGGCTGGATCGCCCGTCGCCACTGTTGGCGGGGGCGATCCAGCCTAAAATCCAGCGTTACTGAGCCATCGCTCGCTGGGCTGAGCCCACCCACGAGCGATGGCTCCCCCCCACTTTCGCCGCCGCGTCCCCGGGCCCAACGTCGTGCCGTGTGACAGCTGGCCTGAAATTGTGGGAAAAGCGAGGGGCACCCCACGCATCGCTTCCGAAAACGCAGGCCCAGATCGCCGGGGTTTTGACCCCCCCTTTTAAAGGCTCAAAGCAATTTTTTTGTAAAATCCCTTACAAAAGGGTTCCCCCCCCTTGAAAGTTTTTCCAGAAAAAGAAAAATTTCTCCCAAAAATTATTACATTTTTCACATTTTTTTTTTTTATCAAAAAGTTTTATTTCTTTTTTGTGATTGGAAACAAAAAAAAAATTTGAAAAAAGGCTGATTAGACATCTTTTAAATTTCACAACAAAACTCCAGAATTTTGGGCATGACAAAATTGTTGGGACCTCTATTTAATATTTGGCTGGCCCCACCCTTTGAACAAGGCCCCAAAACCCCGACCTCGAGGGCCGCCAACAGTGCGAATTTCAGGATTTCCTTAGTAAATTTAAAAGGTGTTAATGTGATTAAATGCACAAGTAAAAGATTCCAACCCCTGTGGGAATACTAAGGAGTTCCTGAAAAAATGCACTTTTGGTGGCCCTCGAGGTCTGGATTGGGGGCCTCTGCTTTTAGAATAAAGGTTTCCGTTACACCTTCAATGTTGAAACGATATCGCTAACAATCTCGGTGGCGCCCGGGCGTTAGGACATCGTTTTGACATCCCTTGGTGAGAATCACATGGGATAGATATCATGGAGGGGTGCACCAACGAAACCCTTTAGCAGGGATCGGTCGAACAAACCCAAAACGATACCCTTTTCATTGATTTTTGAATGGGTGAATCGTGAACACATCATTTATCCCCGATGTCCAAAACACAATGATGCAGCAGGGGTTTGGGTGACGTGGATCGTTTGGGTTTTGAGAACATGTTCTCAAAACTACATCAAAGGGTCCAATTTATTTATCGTAGTCATATCTGGGGTCCCCGCAACGAGGTCCTAACGATGTTGTTTCAACGCCTCCAAACCCGGACGTTTTTTAACAATATCGTTCACGGGTCTTACCGTATAACGGTACCTTTTAAATAACTGCAAAAAACGTTTTCCCATAACCATCAACACACTTCTTACACCTCTCAAAAGGAATTTTTGGGCCACTCTTCTTTTTCAAAATGCTCCCGGTTTTCTAATTTTTTGAAGGCATCTTCCCCAACAGCAAATTTTTAAAATCTCCCCACAGGTGTTCAACGAGATTTAGTTCTAGACTCATTACTGGGCCCCTTCCCGGGCTCCCAGCGCCTTGCTTCTATTTCCCTTTCTAAAGGGAAAAACATGAAGTATGTTTTGAGGTCAATTTTCCT
>JARQOC010000006.1:126973946-127079431 GCA_033576535.1 Allobates femoralis
AAGCGGGGGGTGCCCAGAAAGCTTGGGCATCCCTGCGCTGCGGATTCCAGCCCCCAGCTGCTTAGCTGTACCTGGCTATAAATAGAAATTGCGCGGAGCCCCAAGCATTTTTTTTAAATTATTTCATGAAATTCATGAAATAATAAAAAAAAGGGCTCCCCTATATTCTTGTGTCTGGCCAGGTACAAATAGGCACCTGGGGGTTGGGGGCAGCCCGTCGCTGCCTGCTGGATCCGGCTGGTTCCAGAAATACGGCGAAGCCCATGTAATTTTTTTTCTGAAAAATCAATAAAACAATCCTAAAAAAGGGACTGCATCTTTATTAACCCCTCGCCCATGGTCCAGCGGTTAATAAAGATGCAGTCCCTTTTATTTACATTGTTTTATGGATTTGTCAGAAAAAAATTTCACGTGGGCTTCGCCGTATTTCTGGAACCAGCCGGATCCAGCAGGCAGCGACGGGCTGCCCCCAACCCCCAGGTGCCTATTTGTACCTGGCCGGACACAAGAATATAGGGGAGCCCTTTTTTTTTTTAATTATTTCATGAATTTCATGAAATAATAAAAAAAAAATGTGTGGGGCTCCGCGCAATTTCTATGTCTAGCCAGGTACAGCTAAGCAGCTGGGGGCTGGAATCCGCAGCGCAGGGATGCCCAAGCTTTCTGGGCACCCCCCGCTGCAAATTGCAGCCCGCAGCCGCCCCAGAAGATGGCGCGTTCATTGAAGCGCCATCCTCTGGCGCTGAACCCCGCTCTTCCAGTGGCCCTGGTGGCAGTGGCACGCTGGGTAATAAAGGGGTTAATACCAGCTTTGTTATACAAGCTGGTATTAAGCCCGAGATTCTTAATGTGAGGCCACGTTTGACCCAGCCACTAAGAATCTCCAATAAAGGGTTAAAAAAACACAACACAGAGAAAATTTTTTATTAGAAATAAAAAAAAAAGCCATTAGGGACTCCATCTTTAATTAAAAAAATCCTCTTCGGTCCGACGTAGTCCAAAACACGATGTCCTCTCTGCTACATCCCCTGTGCATAGATATAGATGTCTATGCACAGGGAATGAGCAGACTGAGAATAATCTCAGCTCTGCTACATCATCTCTGTGAGAAGGCGGGCTCTAGGACCCTGCAGCTGCGGCAGCCTGCACAGAGAAGACAGCTGGACTCGGCTTGCAAAGTAACAGCAGTTACTCTGCGAGTTTCCCTGCTATCACTGGCACAGTAGCCGAGTCTAATGCAAGACAATGGCAATCCTAGTTTTGTCAGCGTCTCTGACAAAACTAGGATTGCCATTGATTTGCATTGGACTCGCGCGAGTAAACGCTGGGAAACTCGCAGAGTACCGAGTCCTGCGAGTCCCTTACTACTCGCCGAGTAACGAGTCCTAGAGAGTAGATTCGCCCATCCCTAGACACAACCAGTCATCTCAACTTTGCGTTTGTGGGGGATGAAGCATTTTCACTTCATGCTCACCTACTACAGCCATATCCCCAGAGGACTGACTTCTGAGCAACGCATTTTCAATTACAGGCTATCCCGGGCATGTCGTGTGGTTGAAAATGCATTTGGGATCATGGCCAATAGATTCTGCGTGTTTCATACACCTTTGAATATGAAACTGGAATCTATAGATATAGTAGTACTGGCATGCTGTGTGCTGCATAACTTCCTGCGTCGTAGGGATACTGCATCATACATGCTGGTAAGTTATGTGGATTCAGTGGACTCCACAACTGGGTAAGTCGGTCCCGGGGCGTGGCATGCAACCGACCTAGGTCTGGCACTACTTCAACCGCTGAGCCAGGGTCGGAGTCCGCAGGATGCCAGGAGCAGCAGGGATAGCTACTGCTCCTACTTCAATGGCCCTGGGACAGCGTCCTGGCAGCAACAACAGGTTTAGGGTGGCTGGGCTTGTGATGTACCACTACCAGGAGGAGGGTGTAGTTACCATTGTGGCTGCACCAGGAGGAGGGTTTTTTGAAAATTTGTGTTTTGTGCACCTTTAAATTTAATGTATTTAATTGACCTTTATTATTTTTGTTATAGCCATTGTGTGAGCTCATATTTTTATTATTTGTGTGATGTTAACACTTGAGTTTTTGTTCTATATGTTCTTGATTTTTTTTTTGTGCACAAATGGAACAAAAAAATCTGATCAGAACAACCTGTGTCTGTGTTTACTTTTAACTACAGGGCAGTTGCACATAGCATTATGCTATGCAGAGAGGTATGTAAGACCACAATGGTCGTTGTGGGTCCCTGCAGCATTGTCTGCTAATGTCCACTACACAGGTCCAGCCCTTGGGCCAACACTGTATGGTCAGACTGTGTCTCCATGTCCATATTATATTGATTTAAATATGGGTATGTCTCCACACATATGAACATTTGTATTGTGTTTGTTGAGGATGGGGGTAATCATCAGTATGCACACACACGTCTGCACACACATAGTTCAGCCAGGACCACACACAATCCTGCCACATATGTCCAGAGTGTTGTTTGGAGCTTACCTACGTGAACAACAGACGCACACATAGCCATTCATGGTGTAATCCTGTGTGGCACTTTGGCGACGTCAAAGTGCCTTTTGGAAGCCGCAACACATGACATGAGGGTGCAGTAACGAGATAGTAGAAAGGGCACATGTGTCATGTAGTGCGCAGACATCCTGACAAAGCTGACCAATGGAAACCCAGTTGTGTCAGCCAATCGGAGTGGTAGGGGTGCGGTGAAAAACACTCTGGCACGCCTTTCTCCTCGCCGTACTCACACTCTACACCCACATCGCTGATGAGATGGTGGCGCGTGACACGCCGATGTGTAAAAGGGAAATTGCTTCCGGTCTTCTGCAGGCGATTTTCGGAACACAGGATTGCCGTAGAAGGCAGGCGAGATCTCTGTGTGTGACAGGGCGACAGCGATGTGCAAAAAAGTTCACGAAACGTGCGCGCTCACGTTAAATTGCCGGCGTTATGGAAGCCATATTGCTGCTTGTGACGGTACCTTTAGTGTGGGGAACAGGAAGAGGAGAAGGGAACTGTATGGGGTACTTGAGAAGGAAAATTGTTGAAAAATATCAACAATCTCAAGGTTAAAAATCCATCTCCAGAGATCATGATTGCATTTGTCTAGGGAGCGCAACATCATCAAGAAATTTACAATCCATAATACTGTAGCTAATCTCCTTGGATGTGAATGGCAGAGAAAAATTAATAAAAGGTTGCATAGCAGGATAGTCTGGATGGTGGCTAAGTAGCCTCATTCAAGTTCCAAAGAACCTCAAGCTGTCCTGCAGGTTCATCTGTTTCATCAGGTGCATCTGTTTCAGAGCAAATTATCTAGCAACATTTGAATGAAATTAAATGCTATGAAGGAGACTCAGGAGGACCCCATTGCTGACACATTGACACAAAAAGCTAAACTACTGTCTGCCAAAATGTATTTGTGTAAGGGTGGTTTCACACTACGATTTTTCTAAATCCGATGCTGTCCGATGAAAATCGGACAGCATCGGATCCGAATTTGGCCCCATGCAGCCCTATGGGCATCGGACCGAATTGGATGTGCACTAAATGCCATCCGATTTGGTCCGATCCGATTGTCCGATTTTATTATCGGTGCAAAAATCGGAGCCTGCTCCGATTTTTGCACCGATAATAAAATCTGACAGAATCGGATCGGACCAAATCGGATGGCATTTAGTGCACATCCGATCTGACCCGATCCCTATAACATGGGGCCCTCTGGAGAAGGGTCCGAGGAAACATCTGATGTCTCCTCGGACCCGATTTTAGTGTACTGAGCAAGCTCAGTACACTAAAATAGCTCCTTAAGGTGAAACAAAGGGTTAAAAAAATAAAAAAAATCTATACTCACCTGTCCACGAGGCCCCCAGCGTCTCCGGTGTCTCCAGGTGTCTTCCGGTATCTTGCTGTTCTGTCTTCTGTGCTGCCAGGACCTGCCGTGATGTCACAATCACATGACTGCCGGCTATTGGTTACTCGCAGTCATGTGATTGTGACATCACGAGAGGTCCTAGCAGCACAGAAGACAGAACAGCAAGATACCGGAAGACGCGCGGGACCGTGCAGGAGTCGTGGACAGGTGAGAAAAGATTGGAGAGGGGGAGGACACATGGGGGGACCCGGAGGACACATGGGGGGACCGGGGGTGCAGAGAGGAGGACCGGGGGCCAAGAGGGGAGGACCGGGGGTGCAGAGAGGAGGACCGGTGGTGCAGAGAGGAGGACCGGGGTTGCAGAGAGGAGGACCGGCGTTGCAGAGAGGAGGACCGGCGTTGCAGAGAGGAGGACCGGCGTTGCAGAGAGGAGGACCGGGGGCCAAGAGGAGAGGACCAGGGGAGAGACAGTGACAGCTAGGGAGCGATCTGACAGGAGGGCGGGCATCCTATTTTCTGTCGGAATCGGATGCCTATTTGGCACCCGATTCCAGTCATCAGAGGAATCCGATGCTGTCCGATTTATATCGGACAGCATCGGATTTTAAAAAAATCGTAGTGTGAAAGTAGCCTAAGCCAAAATTTTTCTGGGAAAGCATTTTCTTGTAAACAGATGAGACCACAATAGAGCTTTTTGATAAAGCACATCATTCTACTGTTTACTGAAAATTAAATGAGGTCTAAAAAGAAAAGAACAAAATACCTACAGTAAAATATGGGGAGGTTCAAAGGTGTTTTGGGATTGCTTTGCTGCCTCTGGCACTGGGTGCCTTTACTGTATGCAAGGCATTATGAAGTCTGATTATCACCAAAGAAATTTGGATTGCAATGTAGTGCTTAGTGTCAGAAAGCTGGGTTTGCATCCTAGATCATGGGTCTTCCAGCAGGACAATGACCTCAAACATACTTCATGAAGTTCCTAGAAATGGATAGAAGCAAGGCGCTGGAGAGTTCTGAAGTGGCAGTAATGAGTCTAGAACTAAATCCCGTTGAACACCTGTGGGGAGATCTTAAAATTGCTGTTGGGGAAGATGCCTTCAAATATTAGAGACCTGGAGCAGTTTGCAAAAGAAGAGTGGTCCAAAATTCCAATTGAGAGGTGTAAGAAGTGTGTTGATGGTTATAGGAAACGATTTATTGCAGTTATTTAAGGTACCGTTATACGGTAAGATCGTGAACGATATCGCTCAAACGTCATGGGTTTGGAGGCGTTGAAACAACATCGTTAGGACCTCGTTACGGGTGACATCACGATAGGACTACGATAAATCATTGGATCGTTGATCGTAGATTTGAGAACATGTTCTCAAATCAAACGATCCACGATCAGCCAACCTGCTGCATCATTGTGTGTGACATCGCGATAATGATGTCGTTCACGACTTCACCCATTCACATCAATGAACAAGTATCGTTCGCTGGGTTGTGCGACCGATACCTGCTCACTGGTTCGTTGGTGCATCATCCATGATATCTATACGTGTGACATCTCACCAATGATGTCAAAACGATGTCCTAACGACCGGGGCGCCACCGAGATTGTTAGCGATATCGTTTCAACATTGAAGCGTGTAACGGTACCTTTATTCTAAAGCAGAGGTCCCCAACTCCAGACCTCGAGGGCCGCCAACAGTGCATGTTTTCAGGAACTCCTTAGTATTGCACAGGGGTTGGAATCATTACCTGTGCATTTAATCACATTAACACCTGTGCAATACTAAGGAAATCCTGAAATCCTGCACTGTTGGCGGCCCTCGAGGCCTGGAGTTGGGGACCTCTGTTCTAAAGGGTGTGCAGCCAAATATTAAACTAGAGAGTGCCAACAATTTTGTCATGCCCACTTCTGGAGTTTTGTGTGAAATTACAGTATGTCTAATCAGCCTTTTTTCAAATTTTTTTTGTGTTCCAATACACACAAAAGAAATAAACATTTTGATAACAAAAAAAAAATGTGTAAATGTAATAATTTTCTGGGAGAAATTTTTCTTTTTCTGGAACACTTTCAAGGGGGCCAACACTTTTGTAAGTGACTGTACCATTACAAAAAAATTGCTTTGAGCCTTAGGATCAACCAACTTCAACCTCCTGTTGCATTTCACTATTCCTTGTTTGTATTAGTGGCTGAGGATTTTGTTAGTTTGATTATCACAACATGTAAATTTATGCTTCCAGTGTTTGCTTTCACGCTTGCTTTCTTCCCAAGTGGCAAACAAGTTTTAAATAACTGACAAAGTGGTGGTCACTTAACTAATCTTTCCAGAAAACACAATGATGGTACACTTTATGTAGATGTTGTGCATGCAGTCCAGACACTGTACCTGACCATACCTAAGCAGTATTGAACAGATGAATGCCCGAGGCTATGTTCACAAGTCCAGTAATCATTAGGGCCGCTTTACACACACCAACTTCTGTGACCAACTTCTGAACACATCTCTGGTTGCAGTGAAATCATGGACACATTGTTACATTTGTACACAGCCACAAAATGGAACAATGTGTCCATGATTTCACTGCAACCAGAGATCTGTTCAGAAGTTGGTCACAGAAGTTGGTGTGTGTAAAGTGGCCCTCAGCTTGAACACATCTAGTGGTAATCTATTGACAAAAAAAAGTTGTGCACATGCAAACTTTTTTGTCTGGCATAAAAAAGAATGATTTCAACTGGATTTGTTTTTTTTTGTTATTTTTTAATTGAAGTCTATGAAAATGGATCCATTAAATAGCCATTTTTTTCAAATGAAAAGGATCAGTTTCAAATGCCAGAAAATGGGGGGTTATTTAAGGAATCCATCTTCTTCTTAAAGCGTAACCATCTTTTTAAGTTTAAAATATGCAACTTAGGCTGTTTTCACATATGCGATTATTATAATTCATAGCAGATCCATCAGATGTCGCCGCATCTGCCGGATCTGCAGCGGGCCGGGTTGCGGCACCGATCCGGCAAGCCCCATTCATTCTCTATGGGTCTTACAGTAAGGTGCGGCAAGTGTGGTATTTCTGAATCTGCGCTTGCGGCACTGCAAAAAAAACACTGCTAGCAGTGTTTTTTTTTTGTGCGGCCGCAAGTGTTGGATGTGGCAGATCTTGCGGATCTGCCGCACCTGACCGCAAGACCCACAGAGAATGAATGGGGCTTGCCGGATCGGTGCTGCAAGTAGGCCATTAAGCGGCAGATCTGGCAGATGCGGCGACATCTGTCACAAATAAACACATATGTGAAAGGGGCCTTAGGGTGCCGTTACACACAGCGATGTTCCAGCGATCCCAACAATGACCAGGATCGCTGGAACATCGCTGTGTGGTCGCTGGGAAGCTGTCAAACAGGCAGATCTCCTGAGCGACCAGGGAGCTACCTCCACATCGCTGGTAACCATGATAAACACCAGGTAACTAAGCAGCGCTTAGTTCCCTGGTGTTTATTATTGTTACCAGCGTCCTCCCGCTCACAGGCTGCGCTAAGCGGGAGGACGCAGGTAACCATGATAAACACTGGGTATCTAGGCAGCGCACTCTGCTCATATTGAAGCTGCCCGTATGCCTGATAAGCCCCCACAATTCACCAGACCAGAACTGATGTTCATGTGCACATCATACTGTATGGACGAGGCGGGAATTTCAACACAGGAGACGGAATGATGATGCCCAGCGGGGAGGGAGAATGGACCCCTGGAGACCGCTCATCCCAGTCTACGGATGTAGACTGCATGTAAGTTATTAAATCATTTTCCAGAAGCTTCATAGTGCAGTTTTAGGTCAGAGAGGGATGCTTAGGGATGAGCTAGCAAGGTGCAGGGACAGGTGCATTTACACTAGTCAGTTATTAAGAATGAGTTCTCTTGAAAAGGTTGTCGATTACTAGGACAACCCTTCTGATTCCACATGTCTCCACCAGGTAAATTAAAAAAGCTTATACTCCCCTCCATGCCGGTGCTGTTCCAGCGGTTTTCTGTACTCACATTCCCATGGCTCACATAATGCTGTGATGTCACGCCCACTTCCAATCACTGATGGTTTCTCTCTCCCCATTTTCAGACACAGGAGAAATCAATAGGAAGTGAGTGGAAGCTGCTGGGCTCCCTTCCTGTTAACTCATTTGTCCGAAGGTGAGGATGGCTCATGTGATGTCACAACATTGCATGAGCCTCAAGATTGCAAGTAATGACACAGCGGGAATGGCACCCGCACAGTGGATGAGTTTAGGCTTTTTTATTTTACCTGCGGAAAACATGGGGAATCAGAAGGGGTTGTCCCAATTGAGGACAACCTATTTAAGAATACTCATTTTCCAATAATCGGCCAGTGTGGTAGGCAATTAAAGGGGTTGTCCGCTACTACGACAACCCTTCTAATCCCCCATGTTTGGCCAAATTCAACTAACAAAGCTCATATTCACCTCGTGTGCTGTTGTAGTTTCAGCAGTACTTGCATTTCCAGGACTCATGGGATGTTGTGACATCACATGAACCCCTACCCAATCGCCACCGGCTTCTCTATCCTTGCCTTCAGACGTATAAGTAATCTACACGAAGTGAGCGACTACCTGCAACTCTCATTTCCATGTTGTTTAATCATGAGGTCAAAAGCAAGGAGAGCGAATATGGCAGTGATTAGATGCAGGAATCACGTAATGTCACAAACTCACATGAGCCCCTGGAATGTAAAGGCTAGCACTGCTGGATCTGTGCTGGCACCAGAGATGCATATTAGCTTTTTTATTTTAAATGGGGCCAATCATGGGGAATGAGAAGGCATTGTCCAAGCAGTGGACAACTCCTTTAGGGTTGGCTAAAAATCAATGCTCTCGGTAGCACATTCTCCTGTACAAGCAGAACTTATACTGTCGAAAACAAAGTCTATGGGTAGAGAATTTGCCTATGTGGCAAGAATATAAATGGAACCCTATCTTGATACCTGCTCTTACCATTCAGCACAAAAAGGTATGATTTTTGTTTACTTCTTGACACACTTCCCATGATTATTGGCTAACAATCCAGTTTTACATAGGTTCTGACACCCGGTAACATGGTTATGGGACCAAAGAAGCCTGGGGAACGTCTCTTTATGCAAGCCATATGGTTTTTCATTATTCCATGTACACCCTAATCGCTAAGACTACATGCATTAAAACTTATTCAACAGACTTATTTCTAGAAGGTTGTGTGTGATTAAACTATTGATGACCATGTGATGGGCAGGTTAAGTCATTAACATAAGATTAGTGGAATCCAATACCTGACACGTCCAACAATCAGCTGATGTTTGCTTTGTTGAAAACAACATAAAAATGCAGCACTAGGTCACGACCAGTAAACATTGTATAGCGCTGTGGGGGTTCTGCTTCTTTCATTGCTTATATTTGGACCCTGCTGGGTCAGATTTAATCTGATTAGTCAGACCCACATAAATCTCATATTGATCACCTATTCCATTGTTAGGCCATTAAAAGTTTAGTCCAAGACAATCAGTATATTATACTATTACTGATATAAAACATTAATATTAACAATTACCAAATACTACATGTCTTATGTGCTTAAGACTATCTATGGAGGCATCTATAATTTTATAGGTATTCAATAAAAGCCTGCAATACATCAAAACTAACTATTCCAACACTTAAATGTTCAGTAAGCAGATGGGAAATTGGTTCATTGAAATTACGGTAAACTTTTTATTTAAAGATGAAGTGTAAACTAAGCTATAAAAGTATAAAAATATTAGGCACTTGTTTCAGAGTAGAGCAGAGAGGACTTTTACTGATCTAATCCAAGCATGTCCTTGCTGATTTAATGCACTCAGATGTGGATTGCAGTACAGCAGATTTCTATAGAACTGTCTGACCCTCACCTAATAGACTTCTCTTTAGTCTTTAAGAGAACAATAGGTGAGGACTCCTGGGGGGCTAAAGGTTAGCAGAAGTCTTCTGAGGAGACCTCATCCAGATGGGTCCAATAGAAGGATGTGTATTAGTGCTGTGTTAGGTCTTCACTAAAGTGTGTCTGGTTCAGAGATTTATACTAGACTTTTATCAAAGTAAGCACATCAAAGGAAAAGAAGAATATGAACAATCTTTGGATTTTTGTTAGCAGTTTCTACTCTTAAGCATTTCAAAACCTGAAAGGAACACAATGAACTAAATGTATGAGCTCATTTATTCTCACCTTTCTTTACTTGATAAAGTGGTTCTAATAGTGACTTTTCATTTATACATTATTTCATTTGCCCTATTTTTAAGTTAACTTTACTTGGTTTCAATTGTATTTTTTACATTGTGGGTATGATTTTCCTTACCCAGATGTTTCAACCTAATTGATCATTTGCAACTTTTAAAAAATGTTGCAATTTTTTTGTGCAATTGTACTCCATTAACTTACCAGAATACTAGATGTCCAAATTTTATTTTTGCACAGTTGAATACTAATGTGAGGCATTTGAAAATAGAAAAATAATGTTGCTCTTTAAAGGCACTAGAAAAGATAAAAGGCAATTAAAAGATGCTCATCTTTGATATTGTGCAAAACTTAGCAGTGTTAATGATAAAAAACAAAAGTCACTGAAGAGAAAAAAGCAAATAATGAATTGGCAGCTATAGTCTTTACAATAACTCTAAGAACAGTGTTATAAGTAGTATTCTAAGTTAAACATTGAAAAACAAAGAGCCAAATATATAATTAGATGGAGGGCCAATGCTATCGTATCGGGAGGGCGGTGATGTGACGATGAGGGTGTGCTGTGTGGCACTGGGAGTAGCGTCCATTGCTGTCCACTAATCCGCCCTCTTCACTTGAGTGCTATCTCTCACTAGTCTTGTGCTGCATAAAATGTTGGCAGGATCATGAACTGCAATATGGATGCAGGATCCTGAAGTGTGGGTGTCCGATAGAGTGCAGGCGCAGTTAAGCCATCAAGAAACTCTAAGATGGAAGCAGGATGACTAACTGTGCATGCGCGGCGGGTTCCCATCGCCATCTTGGAGTTCTTTGCGCCTCTGTGACAGGAGCGCAGGCGCAGTTAAGATCTCAAAGAACTCCAAGATGGCAGTGGGATCATTGACTGCGCATGCGGTAGTGTGTGGCAGGCAGCACTACCGCCAGCGGACGCCATATTGTTACACCATATTGTTGCCACAAGGCAATTATGTGAATAGATTAGATCTATACACAGTAGCAACTTCCTAGAGCTCTGTTATCACACATCATCATTGCTGCCATTAACCCAACGCAGACTTTTTTTTATCAGACAAACTACTAATTAGGTTTTATCAAAATCCTGTTGGGAATTGCCGATCCAGATATGCAAATTACAATACCATGAAGCTTGACTGAAGGAAAAGGCAATTAACTTGTCTTTACAGTTCCCTAAATATTACAGTATCATATGTGTAAATGGTGTTATTGGAGTACATTTACTGTTGACATTTGAATATTTATAATATTTCCTTCATTTGGTTTGCAATTAAAGGACAAAGGTTTGGGAAGCAGACAACAAATTTTACTACCATAGCTGCCCTAATAAATTTGTGGATGGTTTGTGTCTCTATTATGAATATTTATATTAATAACTATGAATAAGAAGGTTGTTGCTTATTCAGTCAAAGTAAATATCTTTTTTAGTGCTGGTACACATCTCATTGGTATATGGTATTAGATCGACCAGTGGATTCATGTAGCTTGGATCATTACCAAACTACAAAATATAAGCTCCCTTACTGGAGCTGTCTTATATTGTTAGCAATCTAACAGGATTCTGGTTTGTCATTCGCTTAGAGCAGAGGTTCCCTACTCCAGGCCTTGAGGGCCGCCAACAGTGCAGGATTTCAGAATTTCCTTAGTATTGCACAGGTGTTAATGTGATCAAATGCACAGGTAATGATTCCAACCCCTGTGCAATACTAGAGGGGGTGTCACACGCGTCAATGTCGTCAGCGATCTGATCGCTGACGACATTGACGGCTGATTGCTGGTGAGCTGTCACACAGACAGACTCACCAGCGATCAATTGACCAGTGACATCATGGAAACGATTTAAATATCGTTTCCACGATGTCCTGCTCCCGCTGCCAGCCTGCTGGAAGCGGGAGCAGCCTGGTCTCCAAGGTACACTGCGGGTAACTAGGCAGCGCGCGCTGCCTAGATACCCGACGTGTACCTTAGTTACCAGCCTCCTCCGCTCACCGGGTGAGCGGAGGAGGCTGGTAACTAAGGTACACAGTCGGGTATCTAGGCAGCGCGCGCTGCCTAGTTACCCGCAGTGTATCTTAGTTACCAGCCTCCTCCGCTCACCCGGTGAGCGGAGGAGGCTGGTAACTAAGGTACACGTCGGGTATCTAGGCAGCGCGCGCTGCCTAGTTACCCGCAGTGTACCTTGGAGACCAGCTCCCAGCGCTTGTGACAGGCGCTGGGAGCTGGAATATCGCTAGTCCCGGTGTCACACGCAGCGATGCTGCGTGTCCACCGGGCGACAATCGCCAGGTTTCAGAGCTGGTTCTGAAACCTGGCGATCATCAACCAGCGATTTATCGCTGGTTGATGCAGTATGTCACACGCGTCAATATCGCTGCAACGTCACGTGCAGCCGATATCGTGCAGGCGATATTGACGCGTGTGACACCCCCTTAAGGAGATCCTGAAAACATGCACTGTTGGTGGCCCTCGAGGCCTGGATTTTGGGACCACTGGCTTAGAAAGTTCAATTAGAGGAATTCAGTTGCTTGTGCAGGGATGAAATGAATTCTGTTACAGAGATCACAACTGGGCCCACACTATAGGGGAAGGCCCGCAGGCCTCAGCACATACTTTACCTGGATGTGCATTCCAGGACGCGATGCACATTCAGGTGAAATGTATATACTCATCGGGTCACTGCCACAATACATGCTGCCTACTGATCGAAGGCCGTCAGCTAATGTTGGAATGCCCTTGACAAGGCACGGCATGCCAATGTAAGCTTCCAGTTCCTGTGCTGGCTATAGAAAAGGACACCATGCAGCAGGGGAGTGAAAGAAGGTGAGTAGAATTTTTTTTGTTTTTTTTATGTAGAGGCTAAATATTGAGCATATATACCAGAGTGGGGGACATATATACCTGGAAGGGGTCTAGGATGAGGACATTTATGTGAGGATGGGGGACATATATGCCTAGAAAAGGCCTAGGATGGGGGACATATCTACCTGGAAGGTGCCCAGGATGAAATACACTACAACACAATTGGGGACATTACTACATAATGAGGAACAGAGCAAAGCATATGTTTTTATAGGATTTAGAATGCTACAAGGGTCCATACATCTGACCAACATGTGGAGGGGGGATATAGCTACATGATTCAGATATCCAGTGGCATTGAGGTTTCCATTGATGAAGAATGGCCCCATTATCTTTGTACCCCATATACTACACCATACCATCAATTTTTGTGTTCTAACAGTCTTGGAGGGTCTATCCACTGTGAGTTAGTGTCAGACCAATAGCGGGGTTTTTTTTTGTTAACTTCACCATTCACAAAAAAGTTTGCCTCATCAGTCATCTAAAGGTAATTGTCTATGCTGTGAAGATACGAGATGTGCAGCATCTGAAACAACGGATACTGGACGCCTGTGCTAGCATTTCTTCTGCGGTGTTGCTATCAGTGTGTCGAGAGTGGGAGAAGAGGGTTGCATTGACAATCCAACACAATGGGCAGCGCTATGAACACATTTTATAAGTGGTCATAAACTTGTAAATAACTCATGAAAGAATAATGTTACGTTAAAACCAAGCACACCATTGTTTTTTTTTTATGAAATTCACAATATGTTTGATGTGTCACATGACCCTCTTCCTATTGAAAGAAATAAAGTTGGATCCAAAATGTTCGACTTCAAAATGTCCGCCATGGTCACCACCCATCTGGAAAAGTTTTCCCCTCCCATATACTAATGTGCCACAAACAGGACGTTGATATCACCAACCATTCCCATTTTATTTAGGTGTATCCATATAAATGACCCACCCTGTACATTAAATCAATGTGGTTGTTGGTATCATTTTGCATCTAAACTCAACATTCCTGTCATTACATAAATGGTGAACATGTGAACAAAGCCAACACAAAGGCAGACATATCATTGGATCAGCCTGTCCGCTGCACAGGGGACCACGAGGGAAGGGAACCTATTTCTGCCTCCAAAGCAGGTGGCATTGTCCATTTTGATGAGTTATTAGACTGAAAAGGACCTATATATTGTTCTTGCACGGGGCCCATTTTTGTCTGTGTCAGGGCTTAAACACACACATTCCCTCATTAAAGCAATATCTTTGATGAGGTTTCTAGCTCAGTCCCTGTTCTTTGAAATCCTTTTAAAACAGGGCTAAGTATTGATGAAATGGTTATTGATTGGTATGATACTATTATATTGTGTCGGTATAAGGCACAGACAATCTAATACATAAATATAATGTTCAGTCACGGCTACTAAAACCATGAAAAACAGATTCTTACATATAATTGTGATAGAAAGAAGAAATACAAATACAAATCTAGGGTCTTAGGAGAGACTAAATGGAGTATATGTGCTTACTTTTAGCTGCAAGACTCCTGATAATATCAGCTTGTTGACTGGAAGGAAAGCCAAGTGGTGCGCCTGGTGTCAGGTCTACGCCATGCTTGTTTTCCAAACGATGAAAACTTTGGTAGAGGCCGAGCATGAAATTGGGCAGAAGTGGTGAGCCGCTATCCTTGATATCTGCTCCATCAGTTCTGTTGGCAAACACCTGTAGAGGACCAGAATCCAATGTAAGGTAGCTTTTCACTGAATAACAGATTGCTCCAGGTATCAGCAGTAGGAGGATAATGCCACAGGAGGAGGCAGCCATTGTCCTAATGTATATGTGTGAAGGTGCTGCTGGTATCTGACAGGATGCAGTGTTTACTGGCTATTTATTGGGATCCACTTGAATGGCTAATGCATATTCAAAAGTCTATTAAGTAGTCAGCCTGTCTAAGCCAATTGGCAACTAAGGAAAAAGTAACACCTTCATTGTGTTTGTATACATGCATTAGAGAAGGTAAGAGACTTATGTATGGGATAGATGCAGAACAGGAAAATAGTGTGTTTATAGTGTCCAAAGCTGCATATGAACACCTGTCTGCGATTAGGAGAAAATAGCAACTTTGGGATATATTAAGAATCAATTGGAACATCTTCTACTCTATTGGATTTTGCCAATAAGTATGGCAATCTGTCATCATTGTAACAATACAGACGATATGTTATCTACTGTCTAAAATTTAGCGTAAGGGGCACTTCACACACAACGATATCGCTAATGATATCGCTGCAACATCACAGGCTTGTAACGTAACAGCGACCTCGCCAGCGACCTCGCTATGTGTGACACGTAGCAGCGATCAGGCCCTCGCTGTGAGATCACTGATCGTTACAAACCGTTCTGGACCATTCTTTGGTCGCTGTGCACCCGCTGGGTAGCGTGCATCGCTGTGTTTCACAGGGACAACGACCTCAATACTACGCCTGAAAGTGACAGGGTTCCAACGACTGCTGTATATTTGCTGCGTTGCTGGTCAGATCTGACTGTTTGACATCTCACCAGCGACCACGGCCAGGTCAGATCGTGGTTGTGATCGCTGGAAAGTTGCAGCGTGTAAAAGGACCCTTAACCAAGGATGTGTTATTTAATGTGATTGATGCTTTTTAATTACCCATTAGGTTAAATTAAGAACCTGCTCTATAACAATGGAAAAATATAGGGCACGCACTCCTTTAGTATTAAATGAATGTCCATGTGCACATATCTGCTGTGTGGTCACTATACAGACATACATTTGGAACCAAAGCACTCTGCGATCAATGAATACATGAACTTCAGTATTAGTGTAAATATAAAAAACCTAAGTAGATACTTAGCGTTTTTTGATGAAAGAGAGTGCAAAAACTATACAACCTCATCAATATGTACCTAAATATGAATGGACCCCAACACTAAAAGTGTTAACTCTCTATGTGCCAAACAAGCCCTCATCAGAATGGGGAGTGGAAAAGAGACTAGGCATAGATCGTACTTAAAACCTTGTGTGGGAAAGATGGTTCGATGCGGCCGGGACCCATCTTTCCCACACAAGGTTTTAATTGCGAGCTATGCCTGGTTCACTTGCCCCTTCCCATTCATATGAGGACTGCTGTAAGGGCCACTTTACACACACCAACTTATCTGTCCAACTTCTGACCAACTTGCTGGTTGCAGTGAAATCATGGACACATTGCTCCATTTTGTGACTGTGTACAATGGAACTATGTGTCCATGATTTCACTGCAACCAATAAGTTGGTCAGAAGTTGGACAGATAAGTTGGTGTGTGTAAAGTGGCCTTAAACTTCCTTTAAATACGCAATGCATTTTTGGTGAATATTTGGTGCAGATTTGTTGCATTTTTGGTGCAGATTTTGGTCTTGCGTTTTTTCACTCTTCTAAATGGAAGGAAGGGCAGAAAAACACTGCTCCTATGTGATTCACCCAGGGGTCTATGGGAACTCGGAATCCGGGCATGGAGTTGAGGGGGATGTCACTGGTGGCTCGCCCGGACACGTAGCCCTGGTGGTCAACTGAAAATTGGAGGAATAATTGAAAGGGAATAAAAAGAATAAAAGTTTGTCGTGACGCCACCTGCATATTCTGGTGATGTTCACCAGCGGCCGCTGTCAGACCACCGGGAGTGATGGTATCACAGCTTAGTTGGTATGGCTCCCTGCAGGAGGAGTTGGATCCCCCGGGGCAGGATAGCACTGCACTTGTTGTTGTGGTGCTGGATGTAGGCAGCACAGCCCCGCAGCGGTTTGTGTAAAAAAGAGTCACGGCGGCCTTGTGACTCTATACTGGTACTTTACTGGAACTGGTTCAGATGGCACTTTAGGTTACAGCTTACACAGTCTTTGAATGGGTAGCTGGCCGGGTAGTCGCTGGGGAGGATAAAGTCTCTTTGATGCTCCCGTAGTATACCTTCTTTTGTCTTTATCTGTCCCATTCTTTTAACCTGCGCGCCCCTCCTCACTTTCCTTGCACTGCCCTGCATAGCCCGCTTGTCTACTATGCTCGTTGGGTGCTATGAGGTACCCTTCTTCTCATCTAAGGGACTCAATCCGGTTTGATGATCCTGGTCAGGCTGCACGTTTTGGACAGGGGGTAGTCGGGGCTGATATTTCGTCTCTCGACTGGCCAGTGTTGATGGCTCAGGGGTGAACTCGCCTGCACTGTTACTCGGAGCCTACACTCCGTTGGTGGACTGGGATTCCCCCAGACCTGTACGGTGGTCTGGCACTGAGTTTCCCATTTCTTTCCTCCTGGGTCGCCTTTTCCTCTCAGGCGTCCACTCTGGGAGACTTCTCTCCAGCTCCCTCCTTTCTTCGCTCCTCAGTCCAGACTACATCCAACTGTGTGAACTTCCCACCTCACTTAACTCCACCCACTGGAACTGGGTCTCTGGCCTAAGGATTTAACCCTATCATCCCTGGCTCTAGAGTGTGCGAGTGCTGGGATGAGAGTCTCATGTCAACTTTACACTCCCCTGCGACAAGAATACTGCACACTCTATTGTGGGTGCAGTACCCCTACTTTTGTGCACTGACTAGTGGGGCGCCACATATGCCAAAAGAATTGACATGCTCATTTTTTTCTCTGGACAAAAAAATGCTGCAAATCTGCAAGGAAAAAAGGCATAATTGGCACAGAATTTTCATAGGCTTTCCTGGGGGAAGGATACACGTATGTTTTTATCACAAACGGTATGTGCCCACTGTGTATTTTTGCTGAGTTTTATTTGCTGTGTTACTGCACCAAAAACGCAGCACCCACAGTCAATGTGATTTCCCAAAAGCTGTGCCAACATGTGCATTTTTGTTGCAGAAATCGCTAGTGTTTTTTTTATGTTTGCAATTAATTTGCCCATTTTTGGGTTGTGTTTTCCTCATAGAGTCCATTCTAACCCCAGAAAAAAACACCACAAATGGATTGGTATTCCCATAGTGCATTTGTGGTGCTTCTTCCTTGCGATTTCCAACACAAAAATGCTGCAATATTCACCCTCCCCACTGATCCCACAGTGATCACCGGTGACTTTTCGTCTGTGCAGCGGTGGGAGATGTGTTTATCTATGTAATAGGACCTTTTGCACCATGTGACTCAGCCTGTCACATGGTGTGCAGGATCTTGCAGGTAGATAAAGACATCTCCCGCTACTGCACGGAGGAAGAATCACTAGAGATCACATTGGGATCGCTGGGGAGGGTGAGAAAGTGTCTGTGTATCTGCTTGTGTCTGTCTCTTTGTGTGTCTTTCTGTGTTTTGGTGTCCCCTTATTGTGCTGCGTTTGTATGTGCACAAACACAGCACAAAAGTTTGCGCTGCATTTGCTGCGTTAGTGTACATACAAACGCAGCACAAAAATGCAGCATAAATAAATGCACCATCGGCACATAGCCTTAGAGTACATTCAAACAAAATTTTTTTCAGGAATCCGGCTGCACTCGCTGCACAGTTGCAGCAAGCCCCATGTATTGTCTATGGGGCTTGCGGTAAGTGTGCAGCAGACGCGGCAAGTGCGGTTTCAGCAGTTGCAGCAGATTCGGCCGTGAAAAAAAAAACGCTGTCAGCGGCGTTTTTTATGGCCGCATCTGCTGAAACCGCATTTGCCGTGTCTGCCGCACACTTACCGCAAGCCCCATAGACAATGTATAGGGCTTGCTGCAACTGTGCCACAAGTGCAGCCATTAGGTGGAAATGCGACACATTTTTGACCGGATCTGCCGAATTTTGTCAAAAACACCAGTGTGAAAGCACCCTAAGGCTGGTTTCACACTGCGGTCAGATCAGGTCAGATCAGGTCAGATCAGGTCAGATCAGGTCAGATCAGGTCAGATCAGGTCAGGTTTTGTGTTTCAAAACCAGAAGTGACTCCAAACCCTAGAACAGGTGTCAAACTTTCAATTATAGTTTTTCTCTGCAAGTTCCTCTCCTGGTTTTGGCACACAAACCTGATCGAACCTGATCAGTGAAAAACCGCAGTGTGAAACCAGCCTAAGTCTTTTGAGCCTTCCCTAATTTTTTTATACAGCGCCAACATGCCTGAACAATGGTGGCACACTCACTTTTTTTAATAACTTATCATCTTTGGAAACCTAAATCGATTAAAAAATGATAAAAGCCTGAAAATATGTTCAGCAAGTCGATTTTTCTGAAAAATAAATATGCATGGTGGCTCAGTGGTTATCACTGCAGCACTGCAGCCCTGCAGCACTGAAGTTCTGGGTTCAATTCCCAAGGACAACATCTGCAAGGAATTTGTATGTTCTCCCTGTGGTTGCATGGGTTTCCTCCTGGCACTCCGATTTCCTTCCACATTTTAAAGACATACTGATAGGATATTTAGATTGTGAGCCTCAATAGGGATAGTGTTGAAAATGTATGTAAAGCACTATGGAATTAATAGCGCTATATACATGAATAAATAGTATATTATTGAGTGTTTTCTGAGCACTTTTTCAGGAGGCTTTCAGAGCGGATCAGTTGCAAACCCATGATGTGTGTATGAAGGGGCCGTCACATGCATCAATATCGCTGTCAATATCGCTGCTGCACGTGACGTTGCAGCGATATTGACGCGTGTGACAGGGCGCATCAACCAGTGATAAATCGCTGGTTGATGGTCACCAGGTTTTCGGACTGGACCGAAAACCTGCTGATGGTCGCCCGGTGTACACGCAGCATCGCTGCACCGGGAGACACGATCAGCCAGCTCCCAGTGCCTCTCAGCAAGCACTGGGAGCTGGTATCCATGGTAAACTGTGGGTAGCTAGGCAGGGCGCGCTGCCTAGATACCCGATGTATACCTTGGTTACCAGCCTTCTCCGCTCATCGGCTGGTATCCAAGGTACACAGCGGGTAACTACCCTTGGATACCAGACGGTGAGCGGAGAAGGCGGGTAACCAAGGTATACATTGGGTATCTAGGCAGCACATGCTGCCTAGTTACCCGCAGTTTACAATGGATTCCAGCCTGCAGACATCGTGGAAACGATGTTTAATTAATTTCCACGATGTCGCTGGTCCAATGATCACTGGTGAGTCTGCCTGTGTGACAGCTCACCAACAATCAGCCATCAATGTCGCCAGCGATCAGATCGCTGACGACATTCACATGTGTGACTCTGGCTTTAAAGCAGCTTGTCTATCTCTATTAACTGAAATGCACACATGCAAGGTCTCCCAGTTAAGTGTACATATCTATGGAGTAAGTAATCGAGAAAGTTAGCCAAATAACTATTCGGCCGACAGCTTAAAGGGAATCTGTTACCTCTATAAAGCCCTATCACTACCTGTCCCTGCAACTTCCTATTACTACTCTAACTATCCCTGTCTCTCCTAAATGTGCCCTGTGACTGGAATAAATGTTTTAATCACTCACTCATTTGCATTATAATGATCCAGGGGGCTACTGTTGCTAACCCCTGGCATCCTCTCTGTGTCCCTCTCGCCACCTTCTTTACTGTTTATCATGCCCTGATGGGCGTTATATTCACATCCAAATGCACACCCCTCCAGCCTGCCTCTCTGCTCTGCTGAGTGCTGGGTATGATGCCGAACGTGTAATTTCCGGTACTCCGTAGCGGCCTTCAGGCTGTGCAGTACGCATGCTTCATGGAGCACATTACCTCCTCAGCTCATCTGTGATGAGCTACGGAGTTCCGGAAATGACGCGTTCAGCGTCATACCCAGCACTCAGCAGAGCGGAGAGGCAGGCTGGAGGGGTGTGCATTTGGATTTGAATATCACGCCCATCGGGGTGGGATAAACAGTAAAGAAGGCAGCGAGAGGGACATAGAGAGGACGCCCAGGTGGGCTAGCAACGGTAGCCCCCCGGATCATTATAGTACAAATGAGTTGTTCGTTTTATTCCACAGCCACAGGGCACATTTAGGAGAGACAGGGATAGTTAGAGTAGTAATAGGAAGGTGAAGGGACAGGGAGGGATAGGCTGGGGGGCACATTTGGATCACTATAGTTTTCAT
The DNA here is from genome assembly GCA_033576535.1 of Allobates femoralis. Lineage (NCBI taxonomy): Eukaryota > Metazoa > Chordata > Amphibia > Anura > Aromobatidae > Allobates > Allobates femoralis. Next base: position 126,994,969 of record JARQOC010000006.1, read on the forward strand.
AAAGAACTTTTACATTTTTGGTATTTGTTGTTGAGGCAATATTTAGCTCAACCACTTTGCAACATTTATCGCATAAAAAGACACAAGCATAAGAAATCAGATTGGACATTAAAACAATCTATACTTCTCATAACTTTTTCTATAACATTCACATTGTACAATTAGATTACTTACCGTTATTCTACCACTAGTCGACAAAAGCATGATCCTCTAACACTTATTTCCGTTTAACCACTACTTGCAATATCCAGTAGATACATGATGAAATGTTCCAAACTCCATCTAATTGGTCAGTTTGCACTTTCCTAAATTGTTATTTTGTTCTAATTGCAGCACATACAATGATTGGAGCTATAAATTAATGATACTGAACATTTACACATGAAGGTTTGAGCAGACTTGTCTCCTTAATTTACTCCCTGCAGAGAAGGAGGTCATCTCAATTAATTAGTGAGGCACCAGACACAGGATGCAGACCATCCCAGACCAGTTTCTCACCTTTCAGATCAAGATCATTGCAAACTGAAGGGGGTAGCACAATGATCATGAACTCACAATAGCCTTTTCTAGTGCTAAATCTCATTCATACAAAGGGACAGTTAAAGCAGGTAAAAAAGCAAGATGGGAGAAGACATACCTCTTCCATAACTTTGGATTGACAATTGAAAATAGACTAATCATATACTACTGATTACGACAAACTGCACAGTGACAAAATCTAAAATAACAGAATATAAACTTCACAGAATGTCAATGCGCAAGTCATTGAAAATATTTACTCAATGGGACCAAGTCTCTCTTTAGGAAGAACAATGGCCGTTTCACATCTTGTGTTCTGCTACGTTTGAGTGCATGCATTTTGCTTTAGAAACGCATATGAACGCATTGCGTTAACACACTCATAGACCACCATTCAAAAAACGCATTGAAACACATGCATTTTATGTTCCACCAAGGTGTTGCGTTTTTGCGGTGCGTTTTTCGCAGCGCAAGCCTAAACGTGCCCTGCAACGTTTTTAGGTGCATTTGTAGAAATGCATTGTAAATGCATTGCGTTTTTTAACATTGAAGACTATGAGAAATGGATTGTTGTTAAAGTGTACGAATCTGTGTGTTATACACCTGTGCGTTTGTATGCATTGTTCCCGTTTTGGATTTGGAATGGCACACATCTGTCTATATCAGACTTCACAGCTCACAATGCATGTCAGACCAAATGAGAATCATGAGGTCAAAGCAACTGCCCAAGGAGTTCAGAGACAGAATTGTGGCAAGGCACAGATCTAGCCAACGTTACAAATGAATTTCTGCAGTACTCAAGGTTCCTAAGAGCACAGTGTCCTCCATAATCCTTAAATGGAAGAAGTTTGGGACTACTAGACGTCTTTCTAGACCTGGCCGTCCAGCCAAATTGAGCAATCGTGGGAGAAGAGCCTTGGTGAGAGAGGTAAAGAAGAACCCTAAGATCACTGTGGCTGAGCTCCAGAAATGCGCTAGGGAGATGGGAGAAAGTTCCACATAGTCAACGATCACTGCAGCCCTGAACCAGTCGGGCCTTTATGGCAGAGTGGCCTGATGGAAGCCTCTCCTCAGTGCAAGGCATATGAAAACCCGCATAGAGTTTGCAAAAAAAAAAAACATATGAAGGGCTCCCACGATATGTGCTGACTGAGTTCAGTAAATGAAAAGTGTGGGATATCCACGATTGAAACTGACTAGTGGTCACAAATGTTTCCCTAATGTGTTTAGTATACCCTCTGAAGATAATGAACTGTATGTTGTTCATGGTATAAGTGACAAAGGTTGGAGTATGGATTAGTTTGCACCAAATGGTTTATGACTGAAAATAAACCGTACTGGACTATCTTTTATAAGAACTGTTTTGGTGTTTCTGAATATTGCATAGTAAGCAAGCGTCTCCCAACACACTCAGCAAGCACTACCTCACAACACACACACATATATACACACACACACACACACACATTATTGTCATGTTGGAATGTCCAAGTACGTCCCATGAGCAGCTTCCGGGCTGATGAGTGCAAATTTGCCTACAGTATTTGCTGATAATGTGCTGCATTCATCTTTTCATCAACTTTGACCAAGTTTCCTGTGCTTATGTAGCTCACACTTCCTCACATCATCAGTGATCTACCTCTGTGCTGTACAATAGGAATGGTGTTCCTTTCATTATAGACCTAGTTGACACCTTTACAAATGTAATGTTTATGATTATGGCCAAAAAGTTTGATTTTTGTCTCATCACTCCAAATTGCCTTCTTCCAGAAGTTTGTAGGCTTGTCTCTGTGCTGTTTGGCATATTGTAGGCGAGATACTTTGTGGTATTTGCACAGTAATGGGTTTCTTCTGGTGACTCAACCATGCAGCCTGTATTCCTTCAAGTGATTTCTTATTGTGCATCTTGAAACAGCCACACCACTAGTTTTCAGTGAGGTCTGTATTTCAGCTGATGTTATTTGAGGATTTTTCTTTGCATCCCAAATAATTTATACCACTTACAGTCATATGAAAAGGTTTGGGCACCCCTCTTAATCTTACTAATTTTTTTTTGTTTAAAATTGGGTATTTGCAACAGCTATTTCAGTGTGATATATGTAATAACTGATGGCAGGGACGTCGCTATGCATTAAGAATCGGGGCTGCAGCCCCGATTCTTAAGCATAGAGCCCCGAATCTCGCCGGCGTCACCTGTCTGGGGGCCCAGAGGTGATCTGCTGCAGCCTGCAGGACAGCGTCTCCTGCCCTGCATCCTCCGATGGCTGTGGGACAGTGGGCGCTGTTAATGTGCCCCTGATAGTTGGCCCCCGGGAGCCCCCCTGTGTGCTGCTACGGCCCCCGCCCTCTCCTCTCACTCCTAACCTGTCACTGTGTTCAGCTATGTGGCAGACGCTCTGAGCTGCTGGAGGACCACAGATCATAGATGTCAGGACCAGGCTCAGTGCAGATGGCATGCCCTTCTGCACTGAGCCTGCAGCTGAAGTCTATGACCTGTAGTTCTCCTCCAGCAGCTCAGTGATGATCGCGTCTGCCACATAATAGCTGCATGCAGGTTAGGAGTGAGAGGAGAGAGGGTCCCCCGGAACACAGGGAGCCTGGTCCCCCCAGCACACAGGGAGCCGGGCCCCCCAGAACACAGGGAGCCTGGCCCCCCAGAACATAGGGAGCCTGGCCCCCCCAGAACACAGGGAGCCTGGCCCCCCCCAGCACATAGGGAGCCTGGTCCCTATGTCAGGAACAAAAACACAGTGCCCAGGGGCCCACAGCAGAGGGGACCCCGGGGCTGCTCTGTGTTCCTGGAGTTGCACTGTGTGCCCATGGCTGAGCTGTGTGCCCATGGCTGCGCTGTATGCCCGGGGCTGCGCTGTGTGCCTGGAGCTGCTCTGTGTGCCCGGGGCTGCGCTGTGTGCCCGGGGCTGCGATGTGTGCCTGGAGCTGTGCTGTGTGCCCTGGGCTGCACTGTGTGCCCGGGGCTGCGCTGTGTGCCTGGAGCTGCTCTGTGTGCCCGGGGCTGCGCTGTGTGCCCTGGGCTACGCTGTGTGCCCTGGGCTGCGCTGTGTGCCTGGAGCTGCGCTGTGTGCCTGGAGCTGCTCTGTGTGCCCGGGGCTGCTCTGTGTGCCTGGGGCTGATCTGTGTATCCAGGGCTGCGCTGTTTATGTCTAGTGCCCACTGCTCTGCAGATCATGTATTGTGTCCAGTGCTCAGCTATTCTGCTGCAGTTGTGTGCATGTGATGGGCAGGGGCTGCAGAGCATTGCATCCCACCCCACCAGCCCTGCTCTGTGCACTGGCTGCTGCATTGCACTGAGCACAGGTGTAGACTGGAGGACTCTGCTGCCGCCGGTGGGCTCTGCTGTCTGTGCTCTGCTGTCCGGTGTTCTTTGCTGTCACTGTGTTCTGCTGTCAGTGGGCTCTGCTGTCTGTGCACTGCCGTCCGGTGTGCTCTGCTGTCACTGCAAGAGAAAATTGTTGTGCCAACTGTGCGGTTTTTTTTTTGCTGCGGATAATGTGTGTTTTTGTTTTCATTTCGGTTCCAGACTCCACCAAATTAATGTTTCTCTCTTTTTTCCTCTATCGCCATCTCTCCCAGAAACAGACAGAGAGAGAGACAGTGTACAAGGGGGAGACTGGCACAGAGAGGGAAAACAGAGCACATGGGGGAGAGACATCATACAGGGAAGAGACAGACGCAGGGGAGAGGCACAGCGCACAGGAGGAAACGGGCACCTGCCGACCTGGCTTATTGAGGTAAGAACAGGGGGCACCTGGGGCAGGACATAGGGGCCAGTGGCCACAGACGTGCCACAGGGGCACAGGCAGCAGTGCAGGGGGCCAGCCAGGGGCACACTGGCCACAAGGGCTCACAGGAAGGACCCACCGGACCCTCAACCACCTCTAGTGGTAAGGACAGGCGGGAACCTGTTAAAAATATGAATCCCACCCTTGCAGCTGCCGCTTATTTAAATTTATTCCGAAAAATGCAGCTCAGTGGGCCCGAGCCCCGGATGTTTTTTGACCCTAGCAACGCCCCTGACTGATGGACACAGTAATATTTCAGGATTGAAATGAGGTTTATTGTACTAACCAAAAATGTGAAATATGCATATTTCAAAATTTGACAGGTGCCAAAGTATGGGCACCCTTCTGATTTTCATGATTTGAATACTCCTAACTACTTTTTACTGACTTACTGAAGCACTAAATTGGTCTGGTAACCTCATTGAGCTTTGTACTTCATAGCCCGGTGTATCCAATCATGAGAAAAGCTATTTCAGGTGTCCACTTGCAAGTTGTTCTCCTATTTGCATCTTCTCTGAGGAGTGGCATCATGGGCTCCTCAAAACAGCTCTCAAATGATCTGAAAAAAAAGATTGTTCAACGTAGTTGTTCAGGGAAAGGATACAAAAAGTTGTCTCAGAGATTTAACCTGTCTGTTTCCACTGTGAGGAACATAGTAAGGAAATGGAAGACCACAGGGACAGTTCTTGTAAAGGCCAGAAGTGGCAGGCCAACAAAAATATCAGAAAGGCAGAGAAGAAGAATGGTGAGAACAGTCAAGAACAATCCACAGACCACCTCCATAGACCTGCAGCATCATCTTGCTGCAGATGGTGTCACTGTGCATCGGTCAACAATACAGCGCAGGGCGGGTATAAGCGGTGATGTCACTGCAGGAGGCGGGGCGACCGACCTCCTGCTCTGACATCACCACCTTTCCCCGCCCTGCTCCATGTTAACCATAGAGCAGGGTGGGTATAAGCGGTGATGTCACCGCAGGGGGCGGGGCTAAACGGACATTTTGTAAAAAAAAAACAAAAAAAAAAAAACTATGTTTTATGCTGCAGACAGGGAGAGAATGATTGGCAGCGGTGGGCAGATTACACATGCAGGGGGCGTGAATCTGCCCTTTGGCTCCAGCCTCTAGCCACCTCCTTTATGGCTGGACGATGTAAGTTTTCTAAGTGTATTATCTCGGGGTACAGGGCTGCTCAAGTGCTGGGGGACCCCTTGTCCAGATGCTACAGACATGCTGCATCCAGTGCTGTAATTAGATCACCATGCCTGGTTTGGTGACAGATCCTCCCTATCTGACCATCCTGTGATTTCCATAATTTCACCACTTTTCCTTCTTGATATTGCAATTTCAAAAATATTGAGTGTACAGGGTATACACATTACAGTCATGTAGTGTGCTACAGTATATAGCAGTCACATGTGATGGTTCAGTGCATACACATTGTATAACTGCACAGTTCTTGACCATCTGAAAACAATCATAAATGTTCATAACAAAGTAAAATAAACATTTATAGCAAAGGAAAAACTCTAAATAAATCCTCAAAATCAGAAGCTCATGTGCCTGTAATACTAACAAGCTTACAGTACTTTGGGAATTACTCATTTTATAAATGTTGTTATAAATAGCAGTTACTGGAATTAAATTCTCACTTTTCTATAGATTTTCCTACATATAGCGCAATATACAGATAGCTTCTGCTGAGATTATAATGACCAATAGCATAAATTAATTAGATGTACGGTATTCAGATTTGTGACAATGCCTGATAGCTTCACATTGCATAAGCTTTATAAAGAAAGGTAAATCATTATTCTGAAATTAATCAACAGACCATTACACTCCTTAAAGGGGTTGTCCACTACTATGGCAACTCCGTCTGATTACAAATGTCTCCACCAGGTAAAATGAAGTCTATACTCACCTCCCATGCTGGCATTGTTCCAACAGTGTAAGCACTTGAGTTCCCAGGGACATGTGACATTATGTCATCACTCAAGCTTGGTGTCCAATCATCACTAGTTTCACTCTCCCGACCTTAAGACAAATCTAATTATATAATTGTGAAGTGGCTCCTCTATGTCCGTCTGGTTGTCCGCAAATCGTGTGTCACTTACGCCTGTTCCACATTAGCACATTCAAGTGATGGGTGTGCTAATATGGAGCCCACTGGCAATGACGCTGACAACAGATAACCACCGGACGATCACCCCGAAGCCCGGTCCACGCTTCTGTGCAACCTGCCTGCTCCCATGCTGCCTGCCCACCTGCTCCACACTCCTGAGCAGCCCCCCTCAACCCCCGCCCGCCCAGTCCACACTCCAACCCGCTCCATGCTCTTTGCTTGGGGTGCACCCAGCCCCCCCATCTCCTATGAATAAATAGGCCTTCATTGTGAAGTGTCAGTGAGCAAACAGCTCAGTCCCCTCCAAAGCTCAATGTCCCCTTGGATTAAGCCTCTGAAAGAAATGGAAAAGGGAAAGTGACCTGAGAAAATTGTGCTTTTGTGCCAGTTATCTCACACATAAAGTTGAATTTGCAGAACTTTGCAAGTTGTTCAGCTTGAGACAGGTCTTCAAGAACTCTTGGCCTCTATTAATATCTTCCTTGCCGACCAGTCGTGGCACATCAAAAGCAATGGCAACAAGCAGCCTGCAAAAATAGATGACCTGTACCACACAAGTCCATGCACGCATCTAGGACCACAACTCCCCTTTTTCTGTAGTGGGCCAGGATGGAGGAACCCCTTTCCTGAAGAAACTGCTCCATGTTCCTTTACAACTGTGTAAAGTTTTTTCCTAATAAAACACTGATGTTGGATAGGAGGACTTGGCTTGCAACTTCTGAACTACTGTAGTTCATGCCAAAGATGAGTGATTGGGTTGAGGTCAGGGCTCTGAGTTGTCATATATAATCTTCCACATCAATCCATCCAACCTTTGTGGACCTTACTTTGTGCACTGGTCATGCTGTCAGTGGTATTTTTATATAACATAAGAAAGGGAAAAAAGCAATAGTTGGTGAATAAAATATAATTTATATTGTACTGGCCAAAATGCAGTCTTAAAGGGGCAGATTATCTATGTATTAGGGTGGAAACACAATATTCGAGATGCATGCAAGATACTCGCATGAGTCTTGCATGACTCATCCGAGACAGCCGGCGTCTCTCTGAACGGGAACACGTCAGCTGCTTGTGTTTATATGGAGCTTCACACTCTTGTCCAGAGAAGGGGAGGTCGTGCTGGGTGAGTCATATGAGACTCATGCTGTTATCTCGCATAGTGTGTTTCCACCGTTAGGTTGCGTTCACACACGGCTTATTTGGCTGCGTGTTTGTGCAGTTGTGCTTTTTTGCGCGCATTTTGTGCAAAAAAGGGCGACTGCATGCAGATGCCGCTCTTTTCCCAATACACTTTTCCCGAGGCCATTTAAACATGCAGCCTGTGGGAAAAGTGCGCAGAAAAAAGTGCAAAGAATTGCCTTGGCAATTGCGCTTGCTCTGTGCAGTGAAAGTATGCGTGCAAAAATATGGGGTAAAACGCGGTGTCTGCACGCCTTTCAGCAAAAGCCATAGCTTTCTTTGGCATTGAATTTACGCTAGCACTCAAAAGCAACGCGTAAATGCAGGAATACACGCGAAATATGCTGCGTGTGAACGCAGCCTTATATTGTAAAGCCCGCTTGTGCTGTTTTTAAGCCAGCCGGATCACAGTTTGTGATCAGCTTCAGTGCCCCTGTGCTCCTTCCATGCTTGCACAGTAAAGGCTGTGTATCCTATCAGCATGGATGAGTGCTTACGGTAGTTTGGACCAGCAGCATAACCTACAGTAGATGATACTCTGGATTGTCAGTCTTCTGGAGCTCCTGAACAAACACCATTAGAACAGTCATTTAAAGGAAATGTGCCTTTAAAAACATTTTTTTCAGCAATAGAACTATGTTAAGTATTCATTTTTTTGTTTTTAATTAATATAATTTGTAATTAATGGAACAGAATATGAAAATTAATTTTAAAATTATTTATATTTTCCACTTTTTAAACACTATGGGGAGCAGCTGCTGAAATTTGCCATGAAGTGAAGCCCACATTATGACGGCAGTAAGGCTATGTTCACACGCGGCGTATTTTGCTGTGTATTTGGCAGTGCCACTTTTTTGCGCGCAAAAAAGCACGACTGCATGCCGATGCCGCGCTTTTCATGGCGCACTTTCCCCAGGGCCATGTTAACATGTCACCAATGGGGAAAGCACGCCGAAAAAAGCGCAAAGAATAGGAATGACAATTCTTTTTGTGCGCGTGCTTTTGCAGTGAAAGTGCGTCTGTGCAAAAGTATGTGACAAAACGCCGCGTCTGCACGCCTTTCACAAAATCCATAGCTTATGCTGGAAAGCGTAACCAGCTTTGTTTTGCACTGCTTTTATGTAAGCGCTCAAAAGCGCCGGGTAAAAGCAGGAATAAGCGCCCATTACGCTATGTGTGAACGTAACCTCAATGTGGGTTGGATCTGCTTCATGTGTGATGATTCCTCTCCTCCCCTTCTGGGGGTTTGCAAAAGGATAAGCGAAGATTAAGGCTGGTTTCACACTACAGCTTTTTTCCTGATCAGGTTCCATCCAGTTTGTGTGCCAAAACCAGGAGAGGAATCAGGAGAGGAACTTGCAGAGAAAAACAATAATTGAAAGATTGACACCTGTTCTGAGTTTTGGAGACACTCCTGGTTTTGACACACAAACCGGATGGACACTGATCAGTGATAAAACTGAAGTGTGAAGCCAGCCTAAAGCTAGCGTCACACTTGGAACATCCGGATGCGGTAATCACAATTGCATTCACACACAATTTGGACACATTTTGTGTCCCTAAGCTGGAATCCGGCAACCGAATTGCTCTGAATGTGCACTCCGGTTGCCAAATACTATGTTCATCCCTGCTGCAGGGATGAACAAAGGGTTAATGTTAATAACAGATGTGGGCAACATGTCTACAGGGGGTGCCCACCCCCCCTAGAGACATGCTGTCCACTCAGGTGGGCATGTGAGAGGTTAATCTTGGCATTTATAGTATTGCCGGCTATTGTCGGCATTTACTATTTTATGAATGAACCCGGCGGCTCCTCGCTGTGTAGTACATACAGTACGTAATGTACATACTGTATGAGCCGCTAGCCTTGGTCCTAAAAGCATTAACATTAGGTCTATGGGCAGCGCATCGCCATAGACCTAATGTTAATGCTTTCATGACCAAGGCTAGTGGGTCATACAGTACGTACATTACGTACTGTATGTCCTACACAGTGAGGAGACGCCGGGTTCATTCATAAAATTGAAAATGCCGACAATAGCCCAGATTAACCCCTCACATGCCCACCTGAGTGGAAAGCATGTCTCTAGGGAGGGTGGGCACCCCTAGAGACATGTTGCCCACATGGATTATTAAGATTTAAGGCTAGAGTCACATTTGCGGCAGGGCACTGCGGATCCTGATCCGGTTTTCAGCAGTAAAAGTGCTCAAAACCGGATCAGAAGCCTCAGCCCATAGGACCCCATAATAGTAACTGGATTGCACTACATGCAATCCGGTTACCAGCTCCGGTTTCGTTGCCTGCGTGAAAAAACATGCAGGCAATGTTTTTCGGAGTAGTATTTCTGCCGCAGCAGAATTCCTATAATGGGCTCCCATGGGAGCCCATGCGGCTGCTGGAAGGCATATGTGAATGCCTGCGGCAGCCGGCGGCTTTGTTCATCCCTGCTGCCGCAGGGATAAACAAAGGGTTACATCTTAGTAAACCATGTGGGTAACATGTCTCTAGGGGGCTCCTGCATCAGAACCAGTACACTACACAAATTGCGTAAGCACCACAGACAGCTCCTCATTGACTACTTCTCCCTTAGAAATGTGTCACACTGCTCTGTCTACTTCTTTGTGAGCAGTGGTGTAATATAATGCGCATTAGATACACGGCTTGGGGGTATCACCAGGGGCATACATGGAAAGCATGAGGCCCCAGAGCAAAAGTTCTAATTGCTCCCCCTCCAAATAAATAAATAAAAACGAATATTCCGCAGAATCACAGAAGACCGTGTCTCATAACTTTGCATCCCTTACTAAGTAGTTTTCATCCTATTGAACTCCATAGATTCCCCATATAGTCTTCCATAGAGTACAATGGGCCCCACATTGCCTTCCATATTGTATAATGGGCCCCATGCAGGGGCGTAACTACAATAGGTGCAGGGGTTGCGATCGCACTCGGGCCCTGCAGCCTAGGGGGCCCCAAAAGTCCCTTTGGTCTATAGAAAAAGACTAATACTATTAAAGATTTCCAATAATTGGGGGCCCTGTTGGAGCTTTCGCATCGGGGCCCCTGGGCCTGAAGTTACGCGACTGGCCCCATGTATTGCATAATTCAGTATAATGCACCCCACATAGTGCACAATACAGAAAAATGGCCAAAACATAGTCCTCAATACAGTATAATGGCCCCCAAATAATGCTCAATGCAGTATAATTCAATGGATTAAATACAAAAAGTTGGATAAAAAGAGGTGCTGCTTAACTGGAAAAAAAATCAAAGAGAGCTATGTAAATACTATGTTTAATGGGTACTTAATGGGTATTTCAGGGCCTTTCTGTCTAATTCCTCAGGTACAAGATAATTACAATCATCATCATGGCCACCTTAGGGCCCTTTCACATCAGCGGTAATTTCAAATCGCGGCAGATGCGGTGAAAAAACCGCATTTGCCGCGATTACCGCATAACCGCGACACTTGCGGCACACTTGCGGCAAGCCCCATGCAATGTCTATGGGGCTTGCGGTAAGGGTGCAGCAGATGCGGCAAGTGCGGTTTCGGCACTTGCGGCAGGTGCGGCCGCGAAAAAAATCGCTGCTTGCAGCTCTCTGCCCCCTTGGCCACAGTCCGTGTCACTGGCTGCTATGATGCACTTACTCCGGGAACGGAGAGGAATAACACACGCACACTGCAAAAGTCTCTTTTACCGTTGTTGCGGCGGGCAAATACGTCTAGGGCACTGACAGGTGACCAGGTTGCACAGTGGGTCGGAACAGCAAGTGGGTATTAGGCCTCCCCTGTTCCTCTTAGGTGATTGAAGCCCAGCCTGCATGCAGCCAGACTGGCCTCCTCTCTCTTCCTGCTTTCTGCTATCTGCTTTCTCTCCTCCTGTGCGGTCCAAGGGTTACCCTCTCTGATCACTGCGGTGGTGTACTGCTGTGTCTGGCTCCCTCTCTTTGACCCACAGGGGAACCGGGTGGCTGAAGCCTCCACGGTGTGACAGGGTTCTCTGTGGTCCTGGAGTATCCCACAGGTGCGGATCCCGATGTCTGGTACTTCTATGGGCAAACGTCCAGTAGTTCCTCACTCCCTTTAGGCTGTCTGCTCCTCGCCTTCTGTCCTCACTTAGGCTTGCGGGACGTAGAAGGGCCACTCTGGGTCACTGGCTCAGGCCTAACCACGGCACAGACCACCAGGATGTCTTCGCAGCTCTCCTAGCATCTGCACACTCTACTAACTCCTCCCCCAGCAGCAGTATTTATAGGGGATCTTGCCTAAGGTCAGCAAGTGAAGCTCCCCCTACTGTGACGGGGTGGAGGATGTTGCATGTAGCTGTGGAAACCCAACTGTGCATTAGAGAAGTCTGTGGCTACCTGTGTGAGCAGGGCGTCACACTAGCATTTCAAGGTTAAATATTGCTCACCAAATCTAAGTTTTGAGGAGTAGTCAATGGCCTATTTAGGCCTAGTTGGCCGGATAAACTCAAAGCTCAAGCAAGTGCTCCCATCAATTTTATGCCTTGCCACACACAGGTGGGACAACTACAAGTTTCTTGGAATATTATCGAAAAAACTAGTCAGATAGGTCAGTGACCTGTTTAGGCCTAATAGGCCGGATAAACTCAAAGATCATGCAAGCGCTCCCATCAATGTTATGCCCTGCCACACACAGGTGGGACAACTATACGTTTCGTGGAGTATTACAGGAAATACAGTGTTGTGCAAATTAATTGGGACAAAGCATTTTTTAAGCAAAATCGTACGTTGGGTTTACCAGTCAGTGATTCAAACCAGTTTTAACTGCTTTGAACAGGTGTGAGTGTACAACCTTGAGTAACAAAATGTGGTTTGACTGGTTTTAGTCAGAAAATAACAGCTAGCTGCCCCCTCAGCTTCAGTTGAGAGCTTGTTTCTGTGAGGAGTGTTTAGTGTACTTTTTCTCTCAGTGTGATGCGTGCCTGTAAAAATGGATGTTACTCCATGGAAGAGGTCTAGAATTATTACTCTTAATGAATATACAAGTCTGACTATAAAAGAAATCTCTTCCACCGTTGGTATTGGAAAATCTACCGTTTCAGAATAATTTGCACACACAGTGAAACTGGATCGTTTTCTACTAAACGAAAAGGGAAATGTGGAAGAAAAAGGAAAACGACACCAAGAACTGATAAAACACTTATCAGAAATAGTAAAACTAATGCAAGAAAAACAAGTAAAGATTTGCTTTGTCCCAATTAATTTGCACACCACTGTAATAGAGAGGTACAGTGCCTTGTGAAAGTATTCGGGCCCCTTGAACTTTTCAACCTTTTGCCACATTTCAGGCTTCAAATATAAAGATATGAATTCTAATTTTTTTTCAAGAATCAACAACAAATGGGACACAATCATGAAGTGGAATGAAATTTATTGGATATTTTAAACTTTTTTAACAAATAAAAAACTGAAAAGCAGGGTGTGCAATATTATTCGGCCCCCTTGAGTTAATACTTTGCAGTGCCACCTTTTGCTGCGATTACAGCTGCAAGTCACTTGGGGGTATGTCTCTATCAGTTTTGCACATCGAGAGACTGAAATTCTTGCCTATTCTTCCTTGCAAAACATTTCGAGCTCAGTGATGCTGGATGGAGAGCATCTGTGAGAAGCAGTTTTCAGCTCTTTCCACAGATTTTTGATTGGATTCAAGTCTGGACTTTGACTTGGCCATTCTAACACCTGGATACGTTTGTTTTTGAACCAATCCATTGTAGATTTTGCTATGTTTGGGATCATTGTCTTGTTGGAAGGTAAATCTCCGTCCCAGTCTCAGGTCTTTTGCAGACTCCAACAGGATTTCTTCCAGAATGGTCTTGTATTTGGCTCCATCCATCTTCCCATCAATTTTAACCATCTTCCTTGTACCTGCTGAAGAAAAGCAGCCCCAAACCATGATGCTGCCACCACCATGTTTGAGAGTGGGGATGGTGTTTTGAGGGTGATGAGCTGTGTTGCTTTTACGCCGAACATATCATTTTGCATTGTGCTCAAAAAGTTTGATTTTGGTTTCATCTGACCAGAGCACCTTATTCCACATGTTTGGTGGGTTTCTCAGGCGGCTTGTGGCAAACTTCAAACGAGACTTTTTATGGATATATTTGAAAAATGGCTTAGTTCTTGCCACTCTTCCATATGGGCCAGATTTGTGCAGTGTACGACTGATTGTTGTCCTATGGACAGACTCTCCCACCTCAGCTGTAGAGCTCTGCAGTTCATCCAGAGTGATCATGGGCCTTTTGGCTGCATCTCTGATCAGTCTTCTCCTTGTTCGAGATGAATGTTTAGAGGGACGGCGGGGTCTTGGTAGATTTGCAGTGGTCTGATACTCCTTCCATTTCAATATGATCACTTGCACAGTGCTCCTTGGGATGTTTAAAACTTGGGAAATATTTTTGTATCCAAATCCGGCTTTAAACTTGGCCACAACAGTATCTCGGACCTGCCTGGTGTGTTCCTTGGTCTTTATGATGCTCTCTGCACTTGAAACAGAACCCTGAGACTATCACAGAGCAGGTGCATTTATATGGAGACTTGATTACACACAGGTGGATTCTATTTATCATTACCATTCATTTAGGACAACATTGGATCATTCAAAGATCCTCACTGAACTTCTGGAGTGAGTTTGCTGCACTGAAAGTAAAGGGGCTGAATAATATTGCACGCCCCACTTTTCAGTTTTTTATTTGTTAAAAAAGTACTATAGCATGGGAATCAGAGGTCTCCTTCAAAGCTTTAGTGAGTCAAGATGAGGAAATGATCTGCACCGATGCCCAAAATATTTGTGAGTCGGATCCAGGCCCAGATGAAGAATGGTCCGAGCATAATGTAGATCTTCATTCCCAAACTGTAACACCTGTTGGTGGAGACAATGAAGCAGATGATGATGAGACTCAGATACATGATTGGAACGACAACTTGACTTTGCGCTCAGGGCAGGAAGAGGTTGGCTCTGAGGATGACAAGTGTGAGAACACACAGGGTGATGATGAGGTTGGAGATCCCACTTAGTGTCAACCCACAGGCAGGCAGTTGATGAGCTTAGTAGAGGAGGTGGAGGAGGATGCTAGTATCGAGGTTAGTTGCGGCTTCCTGGACAGAGACGGAGTACAGGAAGCACGTCAACAACTTCGTTCTCAGCCACAACTCTGCCTCTATTCAGAAGCCGTGGTGGCTCTGCAGGCCGCATGGGCGCTAAGCCTTACCTAGCCTGGGCCTTTTTTTAGATTGCAAAGGATGATCCAACTCATGTTATCTGCAAAATTTGTAAACAAAATCTGAGTAGGAGCCAAAAAAATCAAAGGTTTGAGTACTTCATGCATGAACCGTCACATGGACATGAACTATAAGTCACAGTGGGAAGCTCACTGTGCTACAATGTGGCCTAGCGGGCCTGGCCAACTACCATCTGCCCCATCAAGTGCATCTGCAGCTTTTTCATCCTCAGTAACTGTGGGGATAGCTTTCACACAGGCTTTCGGCCACAGAACTTCCACCTCTTTACCCACAACAGCCAGTGTGATTGACAGGTCATCAGCTGTTTTGGAAGTAAAAACTCCTGCTGGTGTTGAGCGCTGTCAGACATCGAGAGCACCACCTTTTTATGAATGCGAGATAATATGTCCACCTGCACCTCCCTCACAGTCTGGCAGTTTGTCTGGGATACCCTATTCAACCTTGTCTCAGCACAGCAGCCAGCCCTCGGTCCCTCTGATGTGAACAACTAAAAGACCATTTCCTCCTACCCATGCCAAAGCTAAGAGGTTGAATTTCACCATCTGCAAGCTGTTGGCTATGGAAATGCTGCCTTTCCGGCTGGTGGATGCAGAGGAGTTTCGAGACATTATGGCCGCAGCAGTGCCCCAGTACCAGATGCCCAGTCACTACTACTTCTCGAAGAAAGCTGTGCCTGTGCTAAACCAGCATGTTGCACACAACATCACCACTTCCTTGAGAAACTCTGTGTGACTAGGTGCATTCACCACAGACACATGGACGAGTAAGCATGGACAGGGGCGTTACATGTCAGTGACTGGTCACTTGATGACTTTAGTGATAGCAGGAGAAGGGGCTGCTGTACAAGTCTTGCTATCCCCACGGGTTGCGCGTCAAACCTCTGTATGTAGAAGTTCCTCCACTGCTTCTGTCTCCTCCACCTCTTCTAGGTCCTCCACCTGCGCACAAAGCCTGTCTGGTAATGTGACACATGTTCAAACTACACAGAAGGAATCCAGCACACCTTCTTACTATGCTGGAAGCAGGGCTCAACGCCATCAGGCGGTATTTACGTTCAAATGTCTAGGAAATGTGAATCACACAGCTGAGGAGTTGTGGCCAGCTCTGGAGATTGAGTTTAACCTACAGCCAGGGAAGAACGTGTGGGACAATGCTGCGAACCTGGGTGTGGCCCTTCGCCGGTGCAAGGTGATACATGGGCCTTCTATGGTACAGGAGTATCTACAGCTGATTATTGATGCCATGACTGTGAAACTGGACCCTTGTGCATTTTGGGCTTCAATACTGGGAAAATGGTCTGAGCTCGCCACTTATGCCTTGGAGATTTTGTCATGGTGTTGAGGTGTCTTTTCTCGCGTTAGGAAAAAGCACGAGATTTCACTCAGATGCCGGCGTTTGAGCCACGCTAGGGGCCGCGTCACCATAGGTAAGCATTGGCAGTGTTAACGCGGCACTACCATGGCAGTAGCACTGCGTTTAGGCTGTTAAAATCTAGGTTTTTAATGCAACCCCCTCTAGCACAACCATTTGGTTTTGCCAAATGTGCTGTATACACATAAATGGTTTTTGGGCCCTTAAAATCATTGTTTGGTCAATCTTCCCTGTCCACTAGGCCTATGAAGGTCACTGACCTACTTGACTAGTTTTTCCTGTAAGGATAGGGTCACATTTGGAATGTTGCTTCTATTTGAGGAATGCATTAAAGGATGCTTTTTTCCCCCTTGCCATTCCCATGATATGTGTGTTAATTTTTAATGCATGGTTTCCCATATACTCCCATGTAAAAAAAAAAGCATGCATTTTCAATAGCAGGCCCAAAAACGCTGCAGCCTACGTTTATGTGCGCTGCAAAAAACGCATAGCGCCAAACGCATTGCACTTTAGCAATGTGAGTCAGTCGACAGGGAGGGGTGGTACTTGGATACCGAGACAGATGGTCACTTTTATGGGGGGATCACTGCTGGTCGATTCATGGTTCCATGCCCTGGACCCTCAGTGGCGGGGATGGTGGGGGATGATGATGATGGATGGGGGAAACGGTAATGTGGCGCCACCTGTGGTACCTGGTAACGTGGATACCAGCGCTGTGGCCGGCCGCTGAGGTGATGGAGGTGCAGCTCAGAGTAGTACAGCTCCCCACAGGTGAAGCTTTACCTCAGGGCAGCAGGGGTAGATGAGGGGATTAGTAGCCCACCACTACACTTCGTTAAACCTCGGCAGAGCGGAGGGGCAGGGCTCATCTTCGCACTCTTTTTTGCCTGCCCTGTGACGCAGTTGAATTTCTGAGGCGCAGTAATGGAGGCCTGATTTTACAGCGAACATACAGTTAATAAAGTCCAATTCTAGGCACACAGTACCCGGTTATACCAGGCACGGGATCCTGTTCGTGACACCACTTTGAGTCGGTCGACAGCAGGGGGGGTGGGGGAAACTACACGGATACCTAGACAGATGGTCACTTTTATAGGGGGATCACGGCTGATCGGTTCCGTGCCCTGGACCCTTAGTGGCGGGGATGGTGGGGGATGATGATGATGGATGGGGAAATAGTAACATGACGCCACCTGTGGTACCTGGTAACGTGGATACCAGTGCTGCAGCCGGCCGCTGAGGTGATGGAGGTGCAGCTCAGAGTAGTACAGCTCCCCACAGGTGTTGCTTTACTTCAGGGCAGCAGGTGCAGATCAGGGGAGTAGTAGTCCTCACCTTTTTGATGCTGTAGGAGCCCTCCAGGCAGCAGAGCAAGTGAGAACAGACACCGGATTAGCTCAAGGAGTTCTTTACTATCTACAGATCAAAAACAGGAACACAGTACAGTCTGGTTTATCAGGGATGTAGCCACAGATTTGAGGTAACTTTGCAGAGTCTGTCGGTGGTGCCCTCTCACAACATTCGGGGTCTGTGTTCCTCTTTACTCTCATTCACCACTCTGAAGAGCTCCTTCGCCAGTCCCCTAGTCTGTTACTATTATGTACAGTCAGTTCCTTACCGGTACGGATGGGAGCGACAATGAGCAAATCCTCTCGCCACCGGAATTCGGACTTTTCCCTAATGTGTCCTGGACCTCTTTGAAACTAAGGAAGAGGTACAGTCTGTGGCGCTATGGCTCCCTTCTGTCGGTCCCACAGCTTTTCGGTTCACAGTCAAGGATAGACCTCTGACTGCCTCGGCTCTGGTATGCCGGTGTCGACCCCGGACTCCCTAGCCGGCTCCAACCAGTCCTGGAATGTCCCCTCCATTTCTGGGTCACCCCTCTCCAAGGAGGTGCCCTCCTGTCAAGAACACTGTCAGGCACATCCTCTCTGGCTGCCTTCCCAGTACTGTCTGACTAGAACTAACTCAACTGTCACTCAAGTCTCCCACTCTACTCTAGGGTCCACCCCTGGACCTACTGGACCTATGCTAAGGTGGGCTACTATATGGGTGCTTAGGACGGACTCTGCATGAAACCCTGTATCCATGGCTATGGAGGCACTACACCTTCTGTTTGGGATGCAGTACCTCCCTGTGGCGCCTCCCCATAGGGGTGCCACAAATGCATTTATTTCATTAGAGTCTATGTGTTTTTACACATGTGCACATGGAAATAACGCATGTTTTTAGTGGATGTATGAAGCAAATCTAACCCTAGCCACAAAACTTATAGTTGTCCCACCTGTGTGTAGCAGGGCAAAACATTGATGGGAGCGCTTGCATGAGCTTTCAGTTTATCTGGACTAGTAGGCCTAAACAGGTCACTGACCTACCTGATTTGTTCAGCAGATGTTTCTGTTACTTTAGCACCTATCCCACGGTCAAAAAGATTTTTACCCTTTCCAACACGCCTATTCCACTTTCCACCATCAGCAGACCTTTTACCACTCATATTTGAGGGTAACTAATTGGCAACTCTGTTGTTGTTGTTGGCAAAAAAAAAAACTATAGATGTAAAACTAGCAGAGCTTGAGTGGCTAAATAGTGGTACTACCCTAAATAGATTTTGGTAAGTAGCTTTGGGCAGATGTAATACAAAAGTATTTTCTGTTCTGTGTGGTGGCAGATTTCAGCAGAACACTGGACCACAGCTATCTAGTCAAACTGAGGTTACTTAGGCCAAGAAACCCTCTGGTAACGTTTACAATAAAGTAAAGAATGAGTTCCTATGTTTTATATAAAAATTTACGCTTATTGTGTAATTAGCCTTTAAGAATTAGGTAGTGACTATGTTTGCGCTCCTACCCACTGGCTACTTAGTAACACTGTGGACGCTTGCTAAGTAAAATGCTTAGTTATATTGACCAAGTGGTTTAGACAAGACGATGAAGCGCAGCTTTCTCTACGCAAGCTGCGCAAACTCGGCCACAATCTAATGTACATACTTTAACTAAACCTCCCAAGGTCCACAATGAGAAGCCGCGGTGTCACCAGCTGATCCCCGCCATGACAGCTCACAACGAGGGACCAGAGGAGGTCACAGCAATGGGAGGAAGAATAATCAGATTCCCAATCACTGCCCCCTCACTGGGATAACTACCTGGGGTCCCTTTGGTGAGTGTATCACTCAATGGTTTTCATAAGCATGAAAAATCTGATCTACTGTAGCACGGGTATATTCTGGCCTGGAGAAATATAATCTGGCATAGGTGAATTTATACCCCGGGGTATACTATAACCCCGGGGTATATCTTGGGCAGGGGCTAATCTGGCCGTTACAGCGGCGCTGTTCCACTGGTGCCGGCAATCATGTTCCTGGGGCTCACGTGAGGTTGGGACGCACCCAATTGCCGTTGGCTTTTTTCTCACTGTTGCAGAAAATGAAAGAAAAATAGCCAACTGAGGCTGTGGTCACAGTTGCCATGCGTTTTTTTTTAGTGATTTTACAAAACTCATGCTTTTTTTCATGTCAGCATGAGTTTTGTAAGCTGTGTGATGGCTCCCTGCGTTTTTGGGTGCGTTTTTGAATCTGCACCTAAAAATAGTGCTTGTAGTATTTTTTTGAGCGTTTTGAAAAACGCATGCGTTTCCCATAGGAGCCCATGTTAAAAAAACGCATGCGTTTCCGGAAAAACGCATGCGTTTTTTTAACATGGGCTCCTATGGGAAACGCATGCGTTTTTGAATGGCACTAAAAGGTACTAACTGTACATGCGTTTTTGCATGCGTTTTCCATAGGAACCCATGTTATAAAAACGCATGCGTTTTCTACAAAAACGCATGCGTTTTCTACAAAAACGGATGCGTTTTTGGATATGCTCCAAAAACGCATGGGACAGTCACACATGCTTTTTGGCTATTAGGGCATGCGTTTTTTAACATGGGGGCCTATGGGTGCGTTTTTTACATGCGTTTTTGAAAACGCAGGTCTCCAAAAATGCATGTGAAAAATGGTACTGTGACCACAGCCTTACCTGAGTCGGTATACTGAACATAGAGCTCAGATGAACCGCTCTGTAAAAGCAGGGCCAACACCAACAAAAACGAAGTAAAATACAACTCTGACACAAAGGGAAAAGAAACTCCAAAATGTAATTGTGAATAATAAAATCCAGATTACAAAAATGAGAGGTACTCAAAAGGTAATCCTGGTCACATTGTGTTAATCTCAAGCCCAAAGGGACATGCAAACAGATATGCATTGAGGACAACTGTGTCCTTTGACAAAGGAGACAGATGTCCAAAACACGTAGCTGTTTGCTGGTCTCTTTGGGCTGGAGATGTATGCAGTTTTGCTATGTGAACAGCATTACCTTTTATGGCCCCTTTTTTATTTTTGTAACCTGGATTTTACTATTTGTAATTTGAATATCCCTATATGTTGAAGCTGGATTTTGTTTCTTTTTTGTTTTTCTTTCTCTCTGCCTTCTGATGTATGAGTAATTAACATTAAAGGGATCCTGTCACCCCCCAAATCACCTCATAAGGTATTAAAAGATGCCCCTAGTGCATATTAACACTTATCCTACACTCCTTTTAGCTCCTAAATGCAGCTAGTGAAAATGAAGATAAACGTTATTAAACTCACTCATTAGCGATGTTAATTAGTGACTATTGTATGCATAGTCACCCAGGCAGGCTCTCCCTCTTCCTAATATCACGCCTCAATAGGCGTGATCTTGAATGCTGAATGACATGCGCGCCTCGCCGCTCTCCTCTGCCGGCCAGGCTGCAGTGTGCGGTTGTATGACGCGAATCGCGTAATTTCCGGCTTCGGGTGACGTATGTACACCCGCGCCGCTCTTTTAGCTTCAAGCCCCGCACTGCGCATGCGTGCTGGAGGCATAACAGAGCGGCGCGGGTGTACATACGTCACCCGAAGCCAGAAATGACGCGATTTGCGTCATACAGCGCACACTGCAGCCCGGCCGGAAGAGGAGAGCGGGGAGGCGCGCATTTGAATCAGAGTTGAAGATCACGCCTATTGAGGTGTGATATTAGGAATAGGGAGAGCCTGCCTGGGTGACTATGAATATAGTAGTCACTAATTAACATCGCTAATGAGTGAGTTTAATAACGTTTATCTTCATTTTCACTAGATGCATTTAGGAGCTAAAAGGAGTGTAGGATAAGTGTTAATATGCACTAGGGACATCTTTTAATAGCTTATGAGGCGATTTGGGGGTGACAGGATCCCTTTAAGTGAGCATTCAGTCCCAGTTCTCACTCCCTGTTGATTACTCATGTGTCCAAAGGCGGGGAGAAAGAAGCTAGATGTGATTGGGTGGGAGGCTTGAGCGTCACCAATGGTCAGGTTTTTAGAATTTCCTTAGCATTGCACAAGGGTTGAATCACAAAAAAACAGTCAAAAAACGTGTAAAAATACTCTGTTGTAAAAAAACATAGTAAAAAGCAAGTGCTGCTGAAAAAGTAGTAAAATACAGGGTATTTAGTTGATACGTTTTTGCAAAAAATGTATACTAATCTGCTCTACCACTTCAAGGTTACCTGTATAAGAGCAGTCCCTATCTGATGTATTTAAAACCTGACCATGTGTATTGGTACTTAAATGAGCAGGATCCAGACAGGTCCAATGTCTGACTTGGACTGAATGCAGATGATGACTTTTTATGTGCAGGGCTCAAGGGGAGGGGTGGGAGATGATCTGCATTCAGTCCAAGTCAGACATTGGACCTTTCTGGATCCTGCTCATTTAGGTACCAATACACATGGTCAGGTTTTAAATACATCAGTTGGGACTGCTCTGATACGGGTTACCTTGAATTAATCAATATCTCATATAAATATCCAACCCGGATATACCAGAGAATCAAAAAAGTCCCGAAAGACACAAGGGTGGATGTAAACGATTCACAATTTTTATTTAGGATACTTGAACAACAAGTTTAATCCATACATAATTCAATAAATAAAAAGAGGGAGAAGGACATATGAATATCAGCAAAAAAAGCCTCTGGATACTTTACACTAGCATATTTTTTGCTAGTGTAAAGTATCCAAAGGCTTTTTTTGCTGATATTCATATGTCCTTCTCCCTCTTTTTATTTATTGAATTATGTATGGATTAAACTTGTTGTTCAAGTATCCTAAATAAAAATTGTGAATCGTTTACATCCGCCCTTGTGTCATTCGGGACTTTTTTGATTCTCGGGTTACCTTGAAGTGGTAGAGCGGCTTAGTTTTTTGCACAAAATGTATCAACTAAATACCCTGTATTTTACTACTTTTTCAGCAGCACTTTCTTTTTACTGTGATTTTTTACAGCATAGCATTTTTACACGTTTGACTGTTTTTAGTGATTCAGTCTTTTGGTGGTGTGAACACTGACCTATAGACGTGTTCACTGTGTGCATGGCTCATTTGTTTTTGTTTTACTTGTTTCTTGTTTCTGCAAGATTGGGGAGTCTCCCACCCCTCCCCTTGAGCCCTGGACATAAAAAGCCTTCATTTGTATTCAGTCCAAGTCAGACATTGGACCTGTCTGGATTCTGCTCATTTAGGTACCAATACACATGATCAGGTTTTAAATACATCAGATAAGGACTGCTCTGATACGGGTTACCTTGAAGTGTAAACGTATCAACTAAGTACCCTGTATTTTACTACGTTTTCATCAGCATTGCTTTTTACTGTGTTTTTTTTTACAACAGAGTATTTTTAAAAGTTTGACTGTTTTTTGTGATTCAGTCTTTTGGTGGTGTGAACACTGTCCTATAGACTTGTTCACTGTGTGCATGGCTCATTTGTTTTTGTTTAAATTGCACATGGGTTGGAATCATTACTAGTTCAAGTGATTATATTATCACCTGTGCAATACTAAAGCCCCTGTCACACTTAGCGAGATTGTTAGCAAGATCGCTGTTTCGTCACAGGTTTTGTGACGCAACAGCAACCGTGCCAGCGATCTCGCTATGTTTGACATGCAGCAGTGACCAGGCCCCCACTGACATCGCCGATCGTGTTGAAATAGCCTGGGGCATTTTTTGATTGTCGGGCTCCCTCTGGCCAGCATGCATTGGTGTGTTTGACGCCTTAACAACAACCTCGTTGGTGACTCGGAACTCAGCCACGTAGGTCTAAGTCATCAGACTAGATGCTGTGTAATGCTGCAACTGAGCCAGGGCACAATGTGAGCGGGTCTGTAGGACTGTGTTCACACCACCACATAACTAGATCACAGAAAAAACAGTATAACAAATGTGTGGAAGTACACAGCTATAAAAAGGTAATAATAAAAAGCAAGTGCTTAGTAAAAAACACGTTTGTTATACAGTTTTTTTCTGTGGTCTAGATGCTGTGTATCGGGGTCCCAAAGACCGCCGAGGTCGTTATACAGGTCACCATATCGTTGCTGCATCTTTCAGTAGATCTGACTGTTTGACTTCTCACCAGCGACCACGTAACGACGTTCCAGCGATCCTTACCAGGTTGTATCGTTGTCGGGATCGCTGGATCGCCAAGTGTAACGGAACCCTAAGGAATCCTTAAAACATAAGCTCTTGGCGGCCCTGCAGGCCTGGAGTTCCCCACTCCTGATCTACTTGCTACTTATCTGTGTTAATTTAGCCATGTTCCTATTATCTTGTGACCGTCTATTCTGTTTCCCATTTTGGAATTATGTGTTTTGGAGGTATTTGTTATAACCGCTGTTTCTGATTCCCTTTTTAGTTTAAATGTAAATCATCACCAAATGTAAATTCAAATGTGTCTGCTGTAACAAAAACAGTGAATGTTAGCATCCTGGATAGATCCCATTGCAAGGAAATAAATGACACGGAATTTCTCAGACTTCCATAATGTATATATTTATACGACTGAACACAGTCCTCGTCACTCTTTTGTTTAGATCTTTCCTTACTCTTGGCTCCAGACATATTCCAGCAGTGTATCAATTTTTTACACATGTGTATTCTTGGATAACATATGAGGAGTACAGAATTCAATTTATTAGTAACAAGGGAACATAAGAAGGAAAAAAGCTGTGGTGTAAATTGGAACCAATCTACCATACAGCCTAAAAATGATCAAAGCAGTTCTCCAAAACTGAAATACTATGTTGTTAATATCTTCCATCAAATATAATTCTGTAAAAATGCGTAGCAAAAGCTGCAGTGTCAGTACACGGCCTTACACAGCAAAGCCATATTTGAGAATTCAGGCTATTGATAAACATGACATATGGTGGTGGTCAGGGAGATCCATCTTTAGCTACAAACATGAATATGGCGTATAAGGGAGTGAGACCTACACAGCATTCACAATACAGCTGATCTGAATCTCAGGTTACCCAGTCAGGGACAGTGCTGAGCTCAAGCTATCAGCACACAACCCCTGTGATTTCTCTCCATTCACATCGGCTCTGCTCTGTGCAATCAGCTGAGGAGCTGTGTGGAGGTCATCAGTTGATTGCACAGAGCAGAGCGATGTGAAGGAGAGAGTTCACAGGAGCTGTGTGAGTTCAGCAATGTCCCTGCCTGAGGTAACCTGAATCTCTGATGAGTTGTATTATGAATATTAAGAAAGCCCCATGCCCACCCCCTTATATGGTCTTGTTTTTGTGCGGAGCTAAAGATGGATTTCCCTGACAATCAGTATGTGTCAGGTTTAGAAACAGCCTAGTGGTGACATCTTCTGCAAGGTTTTTGAATAGTGATGGGCGAATCCTAAATTACTCGGAATCGCTTGACTCTAGCGAGTCTGAGCCCGGGACTCGCTACTCGTTGCGAGTCTAGCGAGTCCAATGTTAATGAATGGGGAAGCGAGTAATAGCAAGTAGTGTGAGATTTACAAATCGCAGATGTGTCTCGGAAGCTTCAGCCTGAAGCAATCCTAGTTTTGCCATTTATTTGCATTGCTCGTTTACTTTGTAAGTAATCGCTGGGAAACTCGCACAGATAAGAGTCCTGTCTGCTCTGTGTGCTGGCTGCCAGCTCCAGGGTCCTAGAGCCCGCCTGCTGCCTGATGTAGCAGAGCTGAGATTGTTCTCAGTCTGCTCATTCCCTGTGTACAGACATGAATGTCTGTGCACAGAGATGATGTAGCAGAGCTGAGATTGTTCTCAGTCTGCTCATTCCCTGTGCATAGACATCTATATCTATGCACAGGGGATGTAGCAGAGAGGACATCGCGTTTTGGACTGCGTCGGACGGAAGAGGATTTTTTTAATTAAAGATGGAGTCCCTAATGGCTTTTTTTTTTATTTCTAATAAAAAATTTTCTTTGTGTTGTGTTTTTTTTAAAACAATTTAATAGAAATTCATGGCGGTCATGTCTAATATTGGCGTGACCGCCATAAATTTCGGGCTTAGGGCCAGCTGATAATACAAAGCTGGCCCTAACCTCTTTATTACCCAGCGTGCCACCGCTACCAGGGCCGCTGGAAGAGCGGGGTTCAGCGCCAGAGGATGGCGCTTCAATGAACGCGCCATCCTCTGGGGCGGCTGCGGGCTGCAATTTGCAGCGGGGGGTGCCCAGAAAGCTTGGGCATCCCTGCGCTGCGGATTCCAGCCCCCAGCTGCTTAGCTGTACCTGGCTAGACATAGAAATTGCGCGGAGCCCCACGCATTTTTTTTTAATTAGTTCATGAAATTCTGAGATTCTGACTCTGACTCTGACTCTGAAATTCATGAAATAATAAAAAAAAAATGCGTGGGGCTCCGCGCAATTTCTATGTCTAGCCAGGTACAGCTAAGCAGCTGGGGGCTGGAATCCGCAGCGCAGGGATGCCCAAGCTTTCTGGGCACCCCCCGCTGCAAATTGCAGCCCGCAGCCGCCCCAGAAGATGGCGCGTTCATTGAAGCGCCATCCTCTGGCGCTGAACCCCGCTCTTCCAGCGGCCCTGGTGGCGGTAGCACGCTGGGTAATAAAGGGGTTAATACCAGCTTTGTTATACAAGCTGGTATTAAGCCCGAGATTCTTAATGTCAGGCCACGTTTGACCCAGCCACTAAGAATCTCCATAAAGGGTTAAAAAAACACAACACAGAGAAAATTTTTTATTTGAAATAAAAAAAGCCATTAGGGACTCCATCTTTAATTAAAAAAATCCTCTACTGTCCGACGTAGTCCAAAACGCGATGTCCTCTCTGCTACATCCCCTGTGCATAGATATAGATGTCTATGCACAGGGATGAGCAGACTGAGAACAATCTCAGCACTGCTACATCATGTCTGTGAGCAGGCGGGCTCTAGGACCCTGGAGCTGCACAGAGAAGACAGCTGGACTCCGCTCGCAAAGAAACAGCAGTTACTTTGCGAGTTTCCCTGCTATCACTGGCACAGTAGCCGAGTCTAATGCAAACAATGGCAATCCTAGTTTTGTCAGCGTTTCTGACAAAACTAGGATTGATATTGATTTGCATTGGACTCGTGCGAGTAATCACTGGGAAACTCGCAGAGTACCGAGTCCTGCAAGTCCCTTACTACTCGCCGAGTAACGAGTCCTAGCGAGTAGATTCGCCCATCCCTATTTTTGAAAGGTTTTATTCCAGATTTCACTTATTAAGTATTTTTGAAAGTTTATTATAATCACTTGCTCTACATTAGCATTAAATAAAAATTTAAATGGCAGATACACTTTAATGCCAATCTACAAGAATCTTGCTGTAAGAAGCTATCAGATGGTTCCTCACCCCCACCAGACTTCATAAAGCATTCTAGATCATTCTGATTTGTTAGAGAAATTGTAGTTTACAAGGAATTTTAACTTATGTAATATGGAATGTCCAAAATCTGGTGCTATTTGGAGAAAGGGGTTTGATTTTCTAATTATGATTTCTTTAGAGTTAAACAATTTACCCATCAAAGTGAAATCAATATGTTCTCATATGTTTCTTGTTACTAAGTCTGCTATCGTGGCAAACTGGAAAAAGTCTAGAGTCCCATTGTGGGTGCCCCTGCAGTCTGGCTGTCACAAATGGTATTTTTTCCACATTGATTGTAATGCCATTCCTGAAGAGAATTGGAGCTCCCTCTGCTGGAAGTCTGAAGCCTTTAGAAACTGCCTAATCGCTTATTAGGAGACAGAGAACTGGATGCCTTATTTGGGCATGTGACCCACTCTCTGCTGAGGGGGAAGGATTAGAATTTAGTGTTTAGTAAGGGCCCTTTCACATCAGCGGTAATTTGAAATCGCGGCAGATGCGGTGAAAAAACCGCATCTGCCTCGATTGCCGCATAGCCGCCACATAACCGCTGCACTTGCGGCGCGGTTGCGGTAATCGCCATAGTAAGTATAGGGGGACTTGCGGCAGGTGCGGCAAGTGCGGTTTTGCACTTGCGGCAGGTGCGGCCGCGAAAAAAAACGAAGTCAGCAGCGTTTTTTTTTCGCGGCCGCACCTGCGGCAAGTGCAAAACCGCACTTGCCGCACCTGCCGCAAGTCCCCCTATACTTACTATGGCGATTACCGCAACCGCGCCGCAAGTGCAGCGGTTATGCGGCGGCTATGCGGCAATCGCGGCAGATGCGTTTTTTTCACCGCATCTGCCGCGATTTCAAATTACCGCTGATGTGAAAGGGCCCTTAGATGGAGTAAGGTGAAGCAGAAGGTTCAGTGAAGAGAGAGCTGGAAAGCTGCCCTGAAGGAACCATCTGCAAAGCAGGGTTCCAGTCCCTAGGCCAATCAGGCTTACAGAGCCTAGTGGCAGAAACAGGAGGCTTCTGGGGGTTTTATGCTCACAAGCCACTTAAGTGGAACTTTCCGGGGCACCAGTAGTGAAGAGGGTCAGAGAATGTCTGAAAGGCACAGATAACTGCAGGGTCCACACTAGCAGCCTGACAGGAGGTAACCCAGAGCAACTAAGAAGGAGTACTAAAGAGCATCAGGCACCAAGAAACGTAAGAACTACGGAAGTCAGCAGGAAGGCTATATTTCTCACCCAGCAGAGAGTACTACAGTTCTCATCAGACTGGTCAGACTACCTGCCTGGTGGTGGCTGCATTATCCTGAACACTGTGCAAGAATTTCAGTAAAATGTAAAGCAAAATACTGTTTGCTGTTGTTCATTTCTCTTCTACCCTGCACCACTACTACCACCCTCATCTTCACCATCTCCTGGGAGCCAGCCCTTATTGGGAAAGGTTTAACAACTGCAGTGCCACTCCTTCTATCTCCCAGGGATCTCCTGCAGTGCCAGCCATACTGGCTGTTT
Source organism: Allobates femoralis (assembly GCA_033576535.1). Lineage (NCBI taxonomy): Eukaryota > Metazoa > Chordata > Amphibia > Anura > Aromobatidae > Allobates > Allobates femoralis. The sequence continues at coordinate 127,023,437 of JARQOC010000006.1, forward strand.
ATCCAAGCTAGCATCACAAACTTGATTTTTACTAAATATTTTTATTTCTCCATTTTTACTCTCCCTTCTCAATATGATCCAGGGCTATGGCACTGGGCATTATCACCATGATCCTAACTACTGACCTAGTTGCTGAGTCCCATAACCCTTAATATTCTACACCTTCACTATCAGAGACTATCAAAAGAAACTTCAACACACAATATGTTTGAACTATCATTCGCAATTAAGAACAACTCTTTAGCTTCATACAATTTAACTCCTTAGTGATGGAGTCAATTTTCACCTTAATGATGTGGCATGGTGGCTTAGTGGTTAGCACTGCAGCCTTACAGCACTGGGGTCCTGGATTCAATTCTCACCAAGGACAACATCTGCAAGGAGTTTGTATGTTCGTCCTTCGTTTGCGTGGGTACTCCAGGCACTCTTGTTTCCTCCCACACACTCCAAAGACATACTGATAGGATGTTTAGATTGTGAGCCCCAATGGGGACAGTGTGTTTCAAATGTATGTAAAGTGCTATGGAATTAATAGCATATTATAAATGAATAAATATTATATTACTATTACCGTATATACTCGCGTATAAGCCGAGTTTTTCAGCCCAAAATTTGGGCTGAAAAGTCCCCCCTCGGCTTATACGCGAGTATATACGGTAATTAATACAGCAGCAGCCCCCGGAGGTATACAGGCCCCCCCATCAAGCTCCAGAACCCCCCCCCTTGCGCGGCAGCCTGTAAAGTAAAATCATACTTATCAGTGTCCTGTCGCGCTGTCCCGCCGCTTGCCGACACACGATCCCGGGCTTCATTCCGCGTCTTCCGCACTTCCTGTGGTCGCGGGCAATGACGTCATTGCCCGCGACCACAGGAAGCCGGAAGCCGGAAGACGCGGATTGAAGCCCGGGATCGTGTGTATCGGCAAGCGGCGGGACAGCGCGACAGGACACTGATAAGTATGATTTTACTTTACAGGCTGCCGCGCAAGGGGGGGGGCCCTGGAGCTTGATGGGGGCCTGTATACCTCCGGGGGCTGCTGCTGTATACAGCCGTGGGGCTGCTGCTGTATACAGCCCTGGGGCTGCTGCTGTATACAGCCCTGGGGCTGCTGCTGTATACAGCTTTGGGGCTGCTGCTGTATACACCCCTGGGGCTGCTGCTGCTGTATACCCTACTGGGGCTGCTGTATACTACCTAAGGGCTGCTGTATATACCTCTGGGGCTGCTGTATACACCACTAGGGCTGCTGTATATACCTCTGGGGCTGTATATACCTCTGGGGCTGCTGTATACTACCACTGGGGCTGCTGTATACTATCACTGGGGCTGCTGTATACTACCACTGGGGCTGCTGTATACTACCACTGGGGCTGTATATACCTCTGGGGCTGCTGTATACTACCACTGGGGCTGCTGTATACTACCACTGGGGCTGCTGTATACTACCACTGGGGCTGCTGTATATACCTCTGGGGCTGCTGTATACCACACTGCTGGGGGCTGTATACCTGTGCTGGGGTCCACCCTCGGCTTATTACACGAGTCAATAGGTTTTCCCAGGTTTTGGGGACAAAAGTAGGGGGGTCGGCTTATACACGGGTCGGCTTATACACGAGTATATACGGTATTTATTATTATTAATAATGACCAGAACAAGTTTTACAATTCTGACCAGTGTCACTTAATGAGGTAGTAACTATGGATAATTTCAACAGATCCAAGTGATTCCAAGACTATTTTTTCATGACATGTTGGACTTCATGATAGTGGTAAATTTAGAACAATATTTTTTGCGTTTATTTGTGAAAAAAAACTGAAATTCGGCGAAGATTTTGAAAATTTTGCAATTTTCAACTTTTACATTTTTATTTCGTTAAACCAGAGAGTTATGTCTCACAAAATAGTTAATAAACACCATTTCCCACATGTCTACTTCACATCAGCACAATTTTGGAACCAATTTTTTTTCGTTAGGAAGTTAGAAGGGTTCAAAGTTCATCAGCAATTTCTCATTTTTACATCAAAATTTATAAAACCATTTTTTTGGGACCACATCATATTTGAAGTCGCTTTGAGTGGCCTGTATAACAGAAAACATCCAAAAGTCATTGCATTAATAAAACAACACCCATCAGACTGCTCAAAACCACATTATAGAAGTTTATTAACCCCTCAGCTGCTTCACAGGAATGAATGCAAAGTGGAATGAAAAAAGAAATAAATTGATATTTTACCTAAAAATGTTGCTTTAGCCTCATTTTATTCATTTTTTCAAGGGATAGCATGACATATTGGATGCCAAAATGTATTACCCAGTTTCTTCTAAGCTCACTGATACCCCACATGTGGTCAGAGACCTCTGTTTGAACAAACGGGAGGGCTTAGAAGCGCTACTTGAATTTTGGAAAGCAAATTTGGCTGAAATAAATGGCAGGCACTATGTTGCATTTGCAGGATCCTAAAGGCCATGTCACACGCTTCAGTATCGTTAACGATCGCATGAGCGATCTCCCATGAACGAGATCGTTCGGACAATCTTTCACGATCGTGGTTGAAATGTCACATGTCTAGATATCGTGAACGAGGCGTCAACGATGTTGCGAGCAGCTATGGTTCGCACAACCCAGGAACATTATCAATGTTGTGAATAGGCGAAGTCGTTCACAAGATCCTTATCATGGTGTCACACACAACAATGCAGCAGATTGAACGTTAGTTAATTGAACAACGCATGGATTTGAGGTCAAGATCCCAAATCTGTGATGAGCGATCAAACGATTTTTCACCGCAAGATCGCTCGCTTACACGCAACGACACCCAAACGTTGTCGTTTAAGCGATTAAAAAACTGTGACGTTTCAGCGATATCATTAACAATATTGAAGCGTGTGATGTATCCTTTAGGTACCTAAACAGCAGAAACAAGTGTCCACCCATTTTGGAAACTAGATCCCTCAAAGATTTTATCTAGGGGTATAGCGAGCATTTTGAACCCACAGGTACTTCACAGAACTTGATAACAATAGGTCGTCATATTGAAAATGTTCTTTTTTTTCACAAAATGATGATTTAGCACCAAATTTTTCACTTTTTCAAGAGGTAACACCAAAAAATGGACCCCAAACTTTGTTACCCAAATTCGTATGAGCTCAATGATCACACACACGTAGACAAATGGGAGGGCTCAGAAGGGCAGGAGCAATATTTGAATTTTGGAAAGCCAATTTAGCTGAAATAGATAGTGGGCACCATGTTACATTTGCAAGACCCCTAAGGTACCTAAACAGCAGAAACCCCCTGCAAATGACCACATTTTGGAAACTACACACCTCAATGATTTTATTCAGGGGTATAGTGAGCATTTTGAACCCACAGGCACTTCACAGAATTTGATAACAATACGTAATCATATTGAAAACTCTTTTTTTCACAAAAGTGTTGCTTTAGCACTACATTTCTTACTTTGACAAGAGGTAACACCAAAAAGTGGACTCCACAAATTGTTACTCCTGCCCCTGTAACTGGGTCTGTGAAAATTCTAATTTCTGGTGTTCAAAGGCTAGATCATGGACCAAGTAAGTCAGATTCACCACCTGATCACAGAGTACATACTGGATCCATAGGTGGGAAAAAAAAATCAGGTCAGTGGTAATGTGACGCTAGTCACTTCTAATATATAGGATGAATGTGATGCTAGACATTATTAATAGCTCAGGTATGATAGTCATCATTTACAGAAATATAGACAGCAGAAAACAGAGGTAATCTGGGGTCAGGTTCTAGGAGAGCTCTTAGTATTCAGGGAGTAGACAGAGACGTTGTCATGCAACGGTCCAGGGCCAGGTTTGCAGGAGAGCACAAAGAGGATTTACTGAGTCAATAGAGATGTGGTAATGCAATGGTCCAGGGGTCAAAATACAAGGAGATCACAACAAGTACTTGGAGCAGACAAAAGGGAAATCAATCAATAGTCTGGGGTCAGATAACAGAGATTAGAACAGACACAGGAGTGCAGGTCACACAACACTTCAATTAAAATGTATAGGACCAGCAGAGTTCTGGGACAGTAAACTAACAAAGCAATTAAAGGGAAGATGGAATACAGCAACACAGCACCTCCCAGAACCCAATGAACTACTGACAGCAAAGCACACCAGACACAAAACACAGCAATAACTCTAAGGCTGCGTTCACGCACAGTGTATTTGTGAGGAATACTGCACCAAAAGCGCATCCTCACAGAACGCAGCGTTCTGTGTGTGAGAACGAGCCTGCGCTTCTCCCCTGCACTTTATACTTACCTCACCGCTCTCCCTTGGTGTCTTCTGAGCCCCACAAGGCCTGCAGTGAGCGATGGGCTTGAGGACCCTGCAGCACCAAGTGACCGGTGACTTTGCCCGGTCACATGGTGATGTTTAAGGTCCTGTGCAAGGTCCTACGGTGCCGGTATGAAGAGATCTCCGGGGGGTACGGTGGCTAGGTGAGTACAAAGCGCGCTGAAAAAAGCACAAAGAATTAACATGTTCATCCTTTTTACGAATGTGCTTTGCAGTGCATGGCATTAACGCAGAGCTAAAAATCGCTGCGCTTAATAGCGCTGCATAAATGTAAAAAGTACGCTGTGTGTGAATGCAACCTAAGGATTTGTGCTCATGATCCAGAGGCACTGCGTGTTAGACGTAGCACCTCCGGACCTTCCGGAAGCCCGTGAGTGAACACAGGGAGACCGCAGTCACCCTGTACTCACAATCTGCAGTGGGTGCAGGAAGGCTTCTCCCTGCATGCACCCAATGTTTATCTCTTCCAACTCCGCAGCATGAAATTAACAAGTCAGAAAACACGCTGTGGTCAGGAGAAGCAAAGTGGGCATGGGATTTCTTGAAATACCATTCAATATGATACTACTGTACAATGCGTTTTTTTGGACGTAGCATCCAAAATGCTGCAATTCCTGATCGTGAGCACACACCCTTATTGTGTCTGAGACACACTTCACGGAGGAAGCGTGACACTTCTTTTGCATCTATCGCCCCCTTCTATGGCTCTTGGTAAACCTAAAACATGAAACCAAACATGAAACCTGAAACATTAAACCATTGAACAGATAAGTAGGAAAACATGTAAAAAAATAATAAGAATTCATATCAACAAATTGATAGGAAAGAACCAACAACATGTGTAGACATGTTCTGTAAATAAAAGTCTGGTGGTAGTGCAGTTTTAGCTAGGAAGCTGAGTGCTAATCCCATTAAGTTTAACTATTAAATATATGTTTAGTAATATAAATTGATGAAAAATGTGCACAATATAAATTATAGAATTTCTATCAAGGCACCGTTACACGCTTTAATCTTGAAACGACATCACTAATGATCTCAGGAGCGCTGTTGTTAGGGCATCATTTAGAGATCATTGGTGAGATGTCACATGCCTAGATATCGTGCATGACGCACCAATGATCCAGCGAGCAGGTATCGTTCACACAACCCAGCGAACGATACTTGTTCATTGCTGTGAATGGGCGAAGTCGTTAACGACATCATTATCGCTGTGTCACACACAACGATGCAGCAGTTTGGCTGATCGAGGATCGTTTGATTTGAGAACATGTTCTCCAATCTGCAATCAATGATCCAACGATTTTTCGAAGTCGTATCTCCGTGTTACACGCAACGAAGTACTAACAATGTTGTTTGAAAGACTCCAAATCCATGACGTTTAAGCAATATCGTTCACGATATCGTACCAGTGTAACTGGGCCTTTAGAAAGAACAACCAAGTTGGATTGGTGTAGGATGATATTTCATGGAAACAATATGCTCACTATGCATTTAGGACAGAGCTGTGCATTTTTAGGTGTGATGCTTTCTAGTGAAAAAGGAAATCTGACGACGACAATTATTTATCATAAGTTTGCCAAGGGTCACACTGGGTTATGGACCCACGTTTCCAGCCAGTGCTGAAACCGGACAGCATTAACTGTAAGCGCTGGCTGGAAATGTGGGTCCACAGAAACCCTGTGTTTACCTTAGTAGCAGCCGCACACAGAGCTGCATGACGGACGCTTTTCAGGAACACACAGGAAAACGCTGCAGGTTGCGTTTCCTGTGCGTCAGGGGTCTCAAACTCCAGGCCTCGAGGGCCGCACACAGTGCAGGTTTTCAGGATTTCCATAGTATTTGACAGTTGGTAATCAAATGACCAACTGTCAAATTCCCAGGAAATCCTGAAAACCTGGACTGTGTGCGGCTCTCGAGGCCTGGAGTTTGAGACCCCTGCTGTGCGTGGAGGAAAATCGGCTGTCCAGCAACTCTGTGTGCGGCTACTACTAAGGAAAGCAATGGGTTGCTATGGGGCCTCCATTTCCAGGCAGCGCATGCCGTTGACACTGTCTGGTATTTGTGCTGCCTGGAAACGTGGGTCCTAAACCCAGTGTGACCCTAGCCTTTGAGATATTTAGTTACTCATATTACTAACACATTAAACCGTTTAAAAATGTGCAATTGGCAACCCCGAATCACATGACCAGACAGCCATCTTGGACTTTGTGAGAACATGTCTATGGGTGCTTGGGAGTGAACAAATTTGCTCTAGTTTTAGGTTCCATCAGTACATAATATGCAAATGAAGTGCAGTGTAATATGTAAATGTACAAAGGTACATATCTCTTCTTAAATTGAGTGTACTTATAATCCAAGAAATCTTGTGCTTAGAGAATTAGTCAGTTATTAACATTGTGTTATCCTTTGTTATGTCTGTTATAATTTCGATCAATTTTTTATTGTAACAACAGCATAGTTGGAGACCAGAAAAACACAGTCACAGAAGTTCTATTTATCTGCTTTCTGTACATATCATGTCATCATGATTTTTTGTTTAATGCATGCAGCGCTACAGAAAGGGTCGTAACTGATGCAACATAACAGTTGTAACATAATCATCGTGTCATTTACAGTCACTGATTTTTAACATCAACAGGTCGACATTTTCTATTGCTTCTGTAAAGGATGGGGACTTTGTTGTTGTTTGCTATGATGCACAGGAGTACTATGGGGTTGTAACTAGCAATTCTGATCATGGGGAAGTAATATTCAATGGCATGCAGAATAGAAAACATGGATGTGATCTGGCCTTACACTTAGGACTTAAGGGCCCGTTACACGCTACGACATTGCTAATGATATCGTTGGTACATCACGGCTTTTGTGTCTGTCTGTGTGGTGTGTGTGTCCCTGGGGTGTGTGTGTGTCCCAGTGGTGTGCGTGTGTCCCTGTGGGGGGGTCCCTGTGGTGTGTGTCCTTTTGGGGGGGAGGGGTGTCCCTGTGGTGTGTGTCCTTGTGGGGGGAGGGGTGTCTCTGTGGTGTGTGCCCATCCCTATGGTGTCTGTGTGTTTCCTGTGGGGTGTGTGTGTGTGTCTCTGTGTCCCTGTGGGGTGTGTATGTGTGTATGTCCCTGTGGTGTGTGTGTCCCTGTGGGGTGAGTGCATGTGTCCCTATAGGGAGTGTATGTGTGTGTATCCCTGTGGGGGGGGGTCTGTGTGGTGTGTGTCTCACACCACAGGGACCCCCCCCACAGGGACACATGCACACCACTGGGAAACACACACACCCCAGGGACACACACACCCCAGGGCACACACACACCACACAGACAGACACAGATGTGCACAAATCGCCTCACACAACTGGCCTCATACATCTGGTATACTTAATTTCCAAAAATAAACATCTGATTAAAAACAGCCAATGTGCAACACATGTGCCATATAGGCAATTAAGGCAGATGTCAGTCACATGAGCTGTCTTTTATGTGTATGTGTGAGGTAACATATACCGGGGGGAGGGTTTACTGTTGGCTGGAGATTTATTAGGCTGCCTACAGCAACCAATCACAGCTCAGCTTCTATTTTCCTACAGGTCATTAATATAACATATTCAAATTCTATTTTGTTATAGCTAACAGCAGTTATTTATTAACCCGGGCGTAGCCGGGTAGTACAGCTAGTATATATATATATATATATATATATATATATACAGGGCCGTATTTGGAGTTCCTGCTGCCCTAGGCACTCTCAGTGGCCTGCCGCCCCCCCCCCCCGTCACAGCTCCTCCCCCCCATTGTGGCCCCTCCCCCTGTCACGGTGCCTCCCCCCTGTTGAAGCTCCTCCTCCCGTCATGGCACCTCCCCCGTTGCAGCCCCTCCCCCATCACGGACAATCTTCCCATCAGTCGCAGTCTTCCCCCCCAAGCTTTGTGTAGCTTCTACCCCCACATTTCATCATGTAGTACATTTAAAAGGTTTGTCCAACCACACTCCAGAGACATACTGACAGGATGTTTAAATTGTGAGCCCCAACGGGACAGTGTTAATGATGTATGTAAAATGCTGTGGAGTTCATAGTGTAATATAAGTGCAAAAAATATTATTCTTAAGATGATGTCACAATACTGGGATCAGAGGATCTTGTATTTCAAGGTCAGGGGCTCTCTGATGCCGTGTTGCTGTCTGCCTCGCTGTCGTCCTCTTTTGACACTGCAGTGTGGTGGATAAGAGAGCATTAACTGGTTAATAACAAGAAGTATGGAGTGTACTAACAGCCATAAATCCTCCCCATACCATGTCCAGCAGACATTGTAGGATTACTATATGGATTTTATTATTAGGGTACGGACACACTGGCGTGAAACTTGGATGAGTGCAATGTGTGATTTCATCTCATTGCACTCGGACCAATGTTAATCAATCTCTGAGAGCAGATTGTCGAGTGTCGGACACTTTTTTCTCAGCCAGATTCAGGATGAGAAAAAAGTCGCAACATTCTGCGACAGTCTGTGATTCCCGCGCGAGACTCACCAATGCAAGTCTACGGGTCCGACAAAATCACGGACCGCACACTGACAGCACACGGACCACCCGAGAGGCATCAGTTTTTATTTCACTGATACATTATCATTCTGTAACTGAGAACACTTTAAAATGTTCCTGTAAATGATTCTACAGTAATAGCTGCTGAGGAAAGAACAGATTGCACACGGATGTGATCTGAGAGAAATGTTGGCCACTCGCACAGCAGTTGCCAAATGGACCAAAAACCGATGACACTCATCCGACTCTCCTGGATGAGAAACAGACCGATTGTAAGGCGGCGGGAGACAGTGTACCACCGTGTCCTCAGCTCCGTGCTGTGCATACAGTATACCACCATGTCCTCAGCTCCGTGCTGTGCACAGTGTACCACCGTGTCCTCAGCTCCGTGCTGTGCAGTGTACCACCATGTCCTCAGCTCCGTGCTGTGCACAGACAGTGTACCACCATGTCCTCAGCTCCGTGCTGTGCACAGACAGTGTACCACCATGTCCTCAGTTCCGTGCTGTGCAGTGTACCACCATGTCCTCAGCTCCGTGCTGTGCACAGACAGTGTGCCACCATGTCCCCAGCTCTGTGCTGTGCACAGTGTACCACCATGTCCTCAGCTCTGTGCTGTGCACAGTGTACCACCATGTCCTCAGCTCTGTGCTGTGCACAGTGTACCACCATGTCCTCAGCTCTGTGCTGTGCACAGTGTACCACCATGTCCTCAGCTCTGTGCTGTGTACCACCATCTCCCCAGCTCTATGCTGTGCACAGACAGTGTACGGTACACTGTCTGTGCCCAGCACGAAGCTGAGGACATGATGGTACACTGTGCACAGCACGGAGCTGAGGACATCCCAGAAGAGACAGACAGACCACAGACCACAGACGGGCGGCGGGACAACACTGAGCCCACCTGGAAGAACAACAACACCCAGCACCCAACACACTGCCCAGAAATCATATAGGACAGGCAGGCAGGAGAACTACAACTCCTGGCATGCCACACCCTGCAAACTCAGGAAGGTGGCGGCAGCTGCATGGAGGCAGACACACGGTACAGCCGCCATTATCACCATACACAGCGCCAGCCACAGCCTCAGTCCTCATGCACCCCCGTCCTTCTTTCCTCTGTCCCTCCTGCTGCTCCTGTCCTCCTGCACCTCCGCCCTCCTCTCCTCTGCCCCTCCTCCTGCTCCTCTATCCTCCTGCACCCCGTCCTCTTCTCCTACCCCTCCTGCTGCGCCTCTATCCTCCTACTCCCCCCCCTGCTCTCCTCTGCCCCTCCTGCACCCCCCCTGCTCTCCTCTGCCCCTCCTGCACCCCCCCTGCTCTCCTCTGCCCCTCCTGCACCCCCCCTGCTCTCCTCTGCCCCTCCTGCACCCCCGTCCTCCTGCACCCCCGTCCTCCTCTGTCCTCATGCACCCCGTCCTCCTGCACCCCCATCCTCCTGCACCCCCATCCTCCTGCACCCCCATCCTCCTGCACCCCCATCCTCCTGCACCCCCATCCTCCTGCACCCCCATCCTCCTCTTCTGTCCCTCCTGCTGCTCCTCTATCCTCCTACTCCCCTCCTTCTCCTCTCCTCTGCCCCTCCTGCACCCCCGTCCTCCTCTCCTCTATCCTCCTGCAACCCCGTCCTCCTCTCCTCTGTCCTCCTGCACCCCCGTCCTCCTCTCCTCTGTCCTCCTGCACCCCCGTCCTCCTCTCCTCTGTCCTCCTGCACCCCCGTCCTCCTCTCCTCTGTCCTCCTGCACCCCCGTCCTCCTCTCCTCTGTCCTCCTGCACCCCCGTCCTCCTCTCCTCTGTCCTCCTGCACCCCCGTCCTCCTCTCCTCTGTCCTCCTGCACCCCCGTCCTCCTCTGTCCCTCCTGCACCCCCGTCCTCCTCTGTCCCTCCTGCACCCCCGTCCTCCTCTCCTCTGTCCCTCCTGCTGTTCCTCTTGCACCCCCGTCCTGCTCTCCCCTGTCGTTCCTGCTGCTTGGCTGTCCTTCTGCACCCCAGTCCTCCTCTCCTCTGTCCCTCCTGCTGCTCCTCTGTCCTTCTGCACCCCAGTCCTCCTCTCCTCTGTCACTCCTGCTGCTCCTCTTTCCTCTCCTCCTGTCCCCTTGTTTCTGGCCCCCTGCCCCTCTGTCCTCTTCTTCTCTGTCCCCCTGTTTCTGTCCTTCTGCCCCTCTGTCCCCCTGTTTCTGTCCTCTTCTCCTAGGACCCCTGCTCCTTTCTCCTCTTCTCCTCTGTCCCTTGCACAGTTCCCTCACACTTTCCTCACCTGGTGCTGGCTGCAGACATTGGCGGGCTCCCTCTGAGCAGTGATGCGCCAGCCGCACCATCCTCCAAGTGCCTTCGGCTGCTTCCCCGTTTCCGTGAGTCTGGAGTGGGCGGCTGGGTGCCGTGCAGGAGCCGCCAGAGCCGCCAGAGCCGCCGGCGCCATCAGCGCAGTACTTGGGCACACGGGAGAGGAGGGAACAGAGCGGGAACTTCAAGTTTCCCCTCCGTTGCGGGCCCCTCCTTCTCCCTCGTCTCTTCCGGGTCTTCACTGAGGTGGGTGGGCGGGAAGGCAGGAGGGGCGGCAGGCGGGGCGGCCCTGATGATGAAGGGAAGGGGGGGGTATGGGGGCGGGGCTTGCGACCCGGCTGGCCCGGAGTCGGAAAAAAAAAAAAAAAAAAAAAAAAAAAAGAGAACACGCTGAGACGCCGCCCCCTATGAGAATGGCCCCGCCCTAGGCACGTGCCTACGAGTGCCTAATGGGAAATACGGCCCTGGTCATACTTGGGGAAGTATCCAAAAAAATTATTTAAATAAATACTATTTAGATTCATAGGAACTTGTGCATTTGCTATGTAGCACAGATCATGCTTCCATGTTTCCTATATGCTATTAAATACATTACTCAAAAAAGGGTGCTTTCACATCTGTGTTTTTGCAAATCCAGCAGAAATCCGCCGTATTTGCAAAAGCGCTTTTGCTAATGTATTGTAAATACAATGGACAAGTGCGGACAATTCCGTTTTTGACAGTTACCCAGCACTTTCGACACTTTGTGCACCTCTGACGCCGGATGAAAACCGCTGCTGCAGCGGTTTTCGTCCGACGCTGGAAGTGCCAGAAGTGTGGGATCGCGGGGAAAATGTGAGTCTCCACGCATGTTCGAAGGTCCATTTACAATGCAATAGCAAAAGCACAACCTTGGTGCACGTGTGCCGCAAGGGTGCCACATCTGCTTTATGGAAAAAAGGCGGAATTCCGTTGGATTTGCAAAGCGGCAGATCAGGCAAACCTGAAGTTCAAAAGTTTAGGTTTGCCTGATCAGCCATATTGGCAAATACTGCAGATGTGAAAGCACCCAAAGATAAATTGACATCCTTCCACATAACATTACCCTCATTTCACCTGTATATAGCAATACTTTTGTAAATTTCAGCTGCTGTATGCAAGCAAATATTTAGCTTTCTAAGGCCGGCTTCACAACACGGCTAGAGCCGATCCGGGGCTGTCCAGTGTAAACCGGACAGCCCTGGACCGGATTTTGGCCCCATAGTATCTTATGGAGCCGGATAGAGCCGGATGTCTGCTCTCTGCCATCCGGTTTCTATGTGTCCAGGAAATTCCAGGAGGAATCGGATTTTTCTCCAGGACACAAAATCGAAGCATGCAGTATTTTTGTGTACGGGAAGAAAATTCTCCCCAAATCGGATCCTCCCGGATCTGGGGCAATCCGGCACTCCCTAACGTGTGAGTCTATGGGGCTGGATTGCCCCAATCCGGGAGGATCCAGCAACTGGACACTGCGGCTGCACGCTGCTGTAATTTCAGGACCGCAGCTAGCAGGGAGGGAGGATCTTGAATTATCAGCGGCTGCAATTGAGGCATCCGGCTGCACACCAGACCGGAGGGCATATTTGGCCCTCCGGTTCTGTGTCCAGATCCAGTCCGGGGCTGTCAGGTTCACCCCTGACAGCCCCGGATCGGATCTGGCCGAGGTATGAAGCTGGCCTAACACTGAAAGTGTTTTGCAAACGTTCCATCCATTACGCTGGAATTCACCATGTCTTTCCCCTATAGGTTTTTAACAGGAGCCTAAAATATGTATGTAAAAAAACACAATTATACTATTAATAGTTAAAAAAAACATAAAATGCTATTTCACATGTATGCTGTGGATAAAAAGGGAGAAAATACAAGAACTTTGCAAAATCATCAGAACAGATTGTTACTGTAAAAACCAGTACATAGGAACATGATCCAATTATTTCTCCAACCTTTCTCCTGCATTAACACCTATGCAACTGTTTAGATTGCATTTATGGTAATACAATCTGTGGGTGACGATTAGTGATGGCTGAACGTGCTAGCCACTGCTTGATACTCGATCAAGCATAGGGGGGAAAAGGCATGCTCAATACACTATTGAGAATCCCTGGTGCTCGAGTGCTATGCTTGAGTCCACGTTTCAGCCACTAAACATACAGTGATCGCCTCCTAATCGTGGTAATTACATAGTCATGTTGGCTACTGACATCACTGTGATTGGCCTGCCACGACATGCCATTAGGTCTATTTAATACTAAGTGACACACCACTTGGCTCACTGTACCCTGGAAACAATGTATGGAGAGGTGCTGGAGAAGGGATAGTGTATTAGGCTGTGGTCACAGTTGACATGCGTTTTTTTAGTGCCTTTTAAAAACGCATGCTTTTTTACATGCGTTTTTCATGCCATCATGAGTTTTTTAAGGTGTCTGATGGCTCCCTGCGTTTTTGGCTGCGTTTTGGAATCTGCACCCAAAAATAGTGCATGTACTATTTTTTGGTGCGTTTTTATAACATGGGCCCCTATGGAGAACGCATGCAAAAACGCATGTACAATTAGTGCCATTCAAAAACGCATGCGTTTCCCATAGGAGCCCATGTTAAAAAAACACATGCGTTTTCTAAAACGCATGCGTTTTTTTAACATGGGCTCCTATGGGAAACGCATGCGTTTTTGAATGGCACTAATTGTACATGCGTTTTTGCATGCGTTTCCCATAAGGCCCCATATTAAAAGACGCATACATTTTTAGAAAAGCACCAAAAACGCATGGGACTGTCACACATGCTTTTTGGCTATTAGGGCATGCGTTTTTTAACATGGGGGCCTATGGGTGCGTTTTTTACATGCGTTTTTGAAAACGCAGGTCTCCAAAAACGCATGTAAAAAATGCTACTGTGACCCCAGCCTTAGAGTGATAATTTCCATTACTGTCCTTGATGCTGCTGCAACATAAAAAAATCTATTCTATTCTCTAATGATATTGCTCTTAGCTGCATATAGTGCAGGGAGAGCTGCTGGAGAAGGGAAAATGTAATAGTTTTGCAATAAAGCCATATAGGCAATAATTAGAGCTTAATAGTCCTTTGCTCTGCAACGTAAAACCAGAAGTCCCTTGTCCGGTGTACATCTATTCTATTTCCCCTTAATACCACACTTAACTGCATGTAGTTTGGGGCGAGTTCTGGAGTAGGGAGAAGGGATAGGCCAGGGTCAAACATACCATCCGTTTTTGGCTTAGATCCATTTTTGGGATCATTTTCTCATTTTTTTTTCAAAGTCCAAAAGCACATATGCGTTAACGCATGTGTGCATGCGTTTTTCAAAAATGCATACGTTTTTATGCAGCATCCCACAAAACACTGCTAACAGTAAAAAAACGCATGCTTTTTTTTAACATGGGCCCTATGGGAGACGCATGAGTTAACGCATTGCGTTTTTTAGATGCAAAAATGTAATTTTCAAAAAACAGAATCCAGTTTTGAAAATGGGAAAAGACTGATGGGCATGTGTGACCCTAGCCATAGATAGCATTAGAGGCCAATAGGCCAGGGTCACACATGCCAATCCACTTTATTAAGCCCCTAGAAAAACGGATCTGTTTTATTTAGGGTGCCAACAGTGCCCCCTGAGGTCCTGGACGTTTTTTGGAATTTTTTGGACTTAGTCATTTTTTCACTAAAAACGCATATGCGTTAACGCATGGTGCCTATATGAACCATGCGTTAACGCATGCGTCTCCCATAGGGCCCCATGTTAAAAAAAGCATGCGTTTTTTTAATGCATTTTTGAAAAACACAAACACACATGCATATGCGTTTTTGAAAAAAAATGACCAGAGTGATCCAAAAAACGGATTTAAGCCCAAAACGGATGGTATGTGTGACCCTGGCCATAGCCAGGGATTAGTGCTTTACAGTCCTTGCTGTTGCAACATAAAACCAAAAGTCACTTGTCGGGCGTACATCTATTCTATTCGCTAATAAAACCACTCTTAGCTGTATTTAGTTTTGAGCAAGTTTCTGGAGAAGGGATAGTTTAGCGCTAGAGGCCTATAGGCCTGGATTACTTCTCTACAGTCCTTGCTGTTGCAACATAAAACCAAAGGTCCCTTGCGAGGCATACATCTATTTTATTTTATTCTATTCTATTCCCTATTAATACCAATCTTAGCACCATGTATTGTAGAGAGAGCTGCTTGAGATGAGAGAGTGTATTAGTTCTGCATTAAAGGCATATAGGCAGAGATTTAGAGCATTAGAGTCCTTGTTGTGGCCTCATAAAACCTAAAGTCCTTTTGAAGGCTACATCCATTCTACTCCCGGTTAAAAATGCTCTTAGCTGCATACCTAATGTATTATATGCATGGTGTGCAGTAAGGGACGGGGAAGTGGATGTGCTGTGGACAAGGCACGCAGAGGCCAAGGACGTGTGCCAAGTGAAACTGTGCACAACCAACGTGCTCATCCATGAGACCTATATTCCTGTCCCACTTTTCGGGGGGTGTGTGAAATACCACTCTTGTAGACAGAACAGTGGGAACAAGTGATCAATTGAACGCCAGTTAATGCTTCCAGTATGTTTCCCAGCAGCATCCTGTCTTCCACATCGTCCAGTCTTACTAGTCAAGAGTCTGGACCACACAATCCTCTCCCTGATCTTCCTTCCTGCCACCATGGTGAGTCCCAGGAGACAAGTGATCCCACACTCGGACACACTAAGGAGTAACTTACATATTCATGTACTGACTCTGGCCTGTCGCCCTGCACATTTTAAGAGGGATATGAAAAGATTTTCTTTAGTGATGTACAAATATTTGAGAAGACACAGTCAGAAAAAGATGATGATGGGAAATGTCAATTACTGACTGACGTGTTAGATGAAGATGAGAAACAGTTGCCAGAAAGTCATATTGTTAAGTCAATAAGTCATGAGGAGGATGAGAGTGTGGAAGTGGAAGATGACAATGCGCAAGTGGACAATGAAGTCACTGACCAAACCTGGTGAGATGCCACGCAGACAGGGGTGGATTAAGAGTAGCAAGGGCCCGGGGCTGTTCAGTCTCGGTGGGCCCCCCCCCCCCCCGGTCATGTGACGGGGGGGGGGGGGAGGGTCATGTGACGGGGGGGTCGGGGGTCATGTGACGGGGGGTCGGGGGTCATGTGACGGGGGGTCATTATCATATACTTGAAACAGATTATTTCAGAAAAATAGTTGCTGTTTGAAACTATAACCTGACAAACATCCATAGATCTAGTCAATTTAGGACTAGCACACACACACAGCACAGCAGCTGCAGACTAATGAAAAGAGTGATAATATAAAACACTGCAAATAGATTGATATAAAAGTAATATTGCAATTGTGTGCATTTAAATCAATGCATGCAGGATAATCGCGAGGCCTAATGCACAAATTGACAATATAAAGAACAAAAAGAAAAGAAAGAAAATAAACCGAAGTCCAAGATTCAAATAAAAATATGTAATAGTTTATAGAAAAATTGAGACGGTAAAAAATCAGATACCACATACATTAGAATGGGACAGTGATTCAAATCAGGGAGGGGTTGAGTAAGTACATACGGTAAATATGTACAAACTGATATGGTCAAAAAGATCCAGGGGCAAAGAGTACAAAAATACCTTAGAGTAGAATATAACAACATACAAAAGTATAATAAAAATGGAAACTAATTCAATTGGTGCCTATAAAAGCCAATGGAGGTAATTATACACTGATCACATATGATGAATCAAAGAAGATAAAATAGAAAAAGTGAAAGCTGAAGAAAAGATATATCAGAATAAAACAATATACTGATAGGAGTATCTCCCTATATGCAGATAGAGCCCTCCACACAGTCCCTCTATATAAAGTATGAGAACCCATATAGCCCCCTGTATACATTGTGAGCCTCCACAAAGCTGCCTGTATACAGTGTGAACCTCCACATAGCCACTATAAAACACTATGAGCCCTCACAAAGCCTCTATATACCGTTTGAGGTAATGAAGTGATGTAACTGCGTCTGCTGTCAGTCAGAGACGGTGACTGGTGGAAGAAGGAGCCATCGGCTTCATCCACCACCAGTGTAACCTCTGCTCACTGCATCCTAGGGATGCAGAGAGCAGTGATCAGTGGCGTAACTACTGTGATCACAGGGGCCGCAAGTGAGACCAGACCTGCAGGTACAGGGGCCCGTGCCGCCCGCCGAC
Source organism: Allobates femoralis (assembly GCA_033576535.1). Lineage (NCBI taxonomy): Eukaryota > Metazoa > Chordata > Amphibia > Anura > Aromobatidae > Allobates > Allobates femoralis. The sequence continues at coordinate 127,040,821 of JARQOC010000006.1, forward strand.
CCCTGCGACCGCTTTACATGGATTTGCATGCCATGTCCTTGGGCTGTACCACGTCCTTTTTGAAATGCCCGCCTCTTGGGATCATGCGATGCCCTGGCCAGAACGTCATATCTGGCCCGATGCATTGTGAGGTCGATCACATGGTACGGCCGGGCTCTAGCGCGTGCGCACTGTGTGGATATTGAAGCCGGCTCGTCACCACCATGGTGGCCGTGGTCCTGGTCAGTGAGCTGTGCAAATCCATCTCTATATTGTGCTGCCGTGAGGAGACGCGATCTCCAGGCACTACTCCATTACTGGCGGGGGTAGGGGCTTATCACTAGCGATTATTAGTCTATAGCTTGGGTGGTGGTCGCTCCCAGTACACCATGTATTGCTCTGTAAGCCCTGCATTGGCTGAACGTGTAGGAGAATGCTAATAGTGCTGCAGAGAAAAAGGCTACACCAGAGCGCCTATAGCCGCCATGTGTCACATATTGCACTATGGTGGGCCTGTGCGAAAGGGAAGACCTAGGAATCAGTGCACAGAGCAGCGTCACCAGTGCACAGAGCAGCGTCACCAGTGCACAGAGCAGCGTCACCAGTGCACAGAGCAGCGTCACCAGTGCACAGAGCAGCGTCACCAGTGCACAGAGCAGCGTCACCAGTGCACAGAGCAGCGTCACCAGTGCACAGAGAAAGTATCACCAGAGTACATAGCGTAGTTGTGAAGTCTGTACAGATAGCCATGTCACCATTACAAATAGCAATTGATTCAGTAGAGATAGCAGTGTAACCAGTATAGATAGATTCCATCACCAGTACACACAGCAGTGTCACTTCTACTAATAATTATGTCACCAGTACAGAGGGCAGTATAAGCAGTGTCACCAGTACAAATAGCCATTTAACAAGTGCAGATAGCAGCGTCACCAGTATAGAGGGAAGTGTAACCAGTGCAGTCGTGCAGATAGCAGTGTCACTTGTATAGGAGGCAGTGTAACCCGTGCAGATAGCAGTGTCACCAGTATAGAGTGAAGTGTAACCAGTGCAGTCGTTCAGGTAGCAGCGTCACCAGTACAAATAGCCATTTAACCAGTGCAGATAGCAGCGTCACCAGAGCAGGTAGCAGCGTCACCAGAGCAGGTAGCCATTTAACCAGTGCAGACAGCAGCGTCACCAAGTGCAGACAGCAGCCATTTAACAAGCGCAGGTAGCAGCGCCTACCAGCGCAGGTAGCAGCGCCTACCAGCGCAGGTAGCAGCGTCAGCAGAGCAGGTAGCCATTTAACCAGTGCAGACAGCAGCGTCACCAAGTGCGTGCAGACAGCAGCCATTTAACAAGCGCAGGTAGCAGCGTCACCAGAGCAGGTAGCCGCGTCACCAGAGCAGGTAGCCATTTAACCAGTGCAGACAGCAGCGTCACCAAGCGCAGACAGCAGCCATTTAACAAGCGCAGACAGCAGCGCCTACCAGCGCAGACAGCAGCGCCTACCAGTGCAGACAGCAGCGCCTACCAGCGCAGACAGCAGCGTCACCAAGCGCAGACAGCAGCGTCACCAAGCGCAGACAGCAGCGCCTACCAGCGCAGACAGCAGCGCCTACCAGCGCAGACAGCAGCGTCACCAAGTGCAGACAGCAGCGTCACCAAGTGCAGACAGCAGCGTCACCAGTACAAATAGCCATTTAACAAGCGCAGGGAGCAGCGTCACCAGTGCAGAGAGCAGTGCATATTCCTATCACGACTCTGCATTATATTATATGACGGGTTATGAGGCTGCATTTTACTATATGGAGGGCTATGAGGCTGGGTTATACTATAATGGATGACTATATATATATACACACCAGGATAAGGGCCATATTCCAGGAGGAGGACCATATATAGCAGGATGAGGGACATTAATACATAATGATCTAGAACATTACATGGGGCCCATACATCTGACCAATGTGGACGCGTAGGGGAAGGGGAGCCCAGGTCCAAATTTCGCAGTGGGGTCGTTCGGACTCTAGTTACGCCACTGGCAGTGATGTTGGGATACCTGTAGTGGTCAGCACCAGGTGACCCTCTGGCCAGTATTTTCAGCCACCTGGTTGCATTTTGCCCAAGTTTGGACTAGACTGACCAGGACCCTGACTACAGGACATCATAGATGACTGTGTATATAATCTGTGATGCTGAATCAATCCTGTGCAGGGCTCTGTATAGTTAGGTCTGGTGTGTCCATCTGGGGCACAATGTGATTTGTGGCAACAGTTTGACTCTTCATACAGAGTGGGAGCCGATGACCTAACACTGACACCACAACCCCCGACCTGCATGAAGGGTTAAACTGCTGCAATAAGTCCCACTGATCCTCAGCAGAGCGGCTGGTGACACCATGCAGTTTGCAGCCCTGGACTTGTGACACCATGCAGTTTGCAGCCCTGGACTTGTGACACCATGCAGTTTGCAGCCCTGGACTTGTGACACCATGCATTTTGCAGCCCTGGACTTGTGACACCATGCAGTTTGCAGCCCTGGACTTGTGACACCATGCAGTTTGCAGCCCTGGACTTGTGACACCATGCAGTTTGCAGCCCTGGACTTGTGACACCATGCAGTTTGCAGCCCTGGACTTGTGACACCATGCAGTTTGCAGCCCTGGACTTGTGACACCATGCAGTTTGCAGCCCTGGACTTGTGACACCATGCAGTTTGCAGCCCTGGACTTGTCACACCATGCAGTTTGCAGCCCTGGACTTGTCACACCATGCAGTTTGCAGCCCTGGACTTGTGAGGTGAGCAGCGTTCTGAAATCTCTTCACTGACACTGTACAAACACAATCTCCTGCCCTATCACTATCCTAACTGAGAAACAACAATGTCTGACCTTCCCCACTGATCCCACAGAGGCTCCGCTCTGGCAGGCAGAAGACAGGGTGACAGGAGTACAGAAGCTCAGCCAGTGTCTGCTGAGCTGTGATGGATGCAGCCGGCTCGGCACATAAACACATACAGTGCAGGTCTCCTGCCTATTAATCTACAAACGATGGGGCAGCTCTTCATATCTGCTTGGGTACATACCTGTGGGGCGAGTGCCACTCTGCCCAGTCTAACCCTGGCTGTGAGCAGTGGTGGATTGAGATGCCGGTGGCAGAACCAGCAGCTCAGCTCCTCTTGGCATCGCATATTCGGCGGGCCTCCTGTGTGCCTCCTCCAGCACCCGCCTTCTTTTTGCAGCTTCCTCCCACACATTCACGTCATGACGTGCAGGAGAAAGAAAGGGGGCGGGGCGGTGGTGCCGGGGGCAGCAGGGACCTGAACATTCACATCAGCGGTGCGGAGTACGGGGCAAACAATGGCGGATTATGATGGGGCAATTTACCCTGGAAGGCTCTGGGCCCCCTGAGAGCCTTGGGCCCGGGGCACTTGCCCAAATTGACCTCATTATAATCCGCCACTGCACGCAGAGCAATGACAGCAGCACAGAAGAGGAGAGATCTGCAGCACTTCAACTGGCAGGAAGAGGCAGTGGTGAGCTGGCCAGAAGGAGAAGGTGGGGAACTGTTCCCAGAGCATCAACATGCCACAGGTTCCCAGGTCAAGTGTTAGGTATTCTCTTGTCTGCCACTTTTTTCAAGAATGTATGCACTATAAAAAAAGTAATTTTCAACCTGTGCCATACCAAGATAAACAGAAGCCTGACCACTACTAGCATAACTATTACTAGGATGCTCAAGCACATGTCATCAAAACACCCGAATAGATGGTCCTCCCACCTCGGTCCACAATCAGTGTCTGCGGGTGACACCTGTTATACCGTCAGTGCCCCAGCACACAACACACTTATTGCTCTTCTTCTCCGTTAGCCCTGGCTTCTGCTTCCTTTGCCAACTCCCTGGGCATGCACATTTGCATCAGTGCTCTTGCGAGCGGTCACGCTTCAATCCCTTATCTTAAAGTGTCAGTGTGGCCTAACCTAGAAGTACCACTCAGCTTATAGCTGAGAGGCACAGAGTATTTAAGGCATTTGCTGTAAACTAATCAGTATCTGTGTTCCTGCTCCCGCCCACTGCTCCTGATGTGCCTGTCAGAAACTGTTTGTACTTGTTGCAACTACCAGCACCTGCCTGTCCTGCTGTGCCTTCCAGTACCTGCCTATTTCTGCCAACGCCCACCTGCATATTCCATACCCACTGAGCCCTCCCAAACTCTGTCCACACCTGCATGTGCTCACCTGTCTTCAATTCTGATCGTTGCACCTTAACCTGAATACAAAAAGACTGACTGGCACACCTAATGTGTGTGAACAAGGTACTAGCAGAAATGAATTAGAAGATCATCAAAAAGTTAATTTATTTCAGTAATTCAATACAAAAGGAGAAGGGCATATAATATATAGTCATTACAAACAGAGTCATGTATCAAGTGTTTATTTCTGTAATTGTTGATGAAATGAAAACCCAAAGGTTATTATTTCAGAAAACAAAAGTAGGGAGTATGAAGGGGTAAGAATCGCACTGCCGTATTCTACGAGACATCAAAGAGTGATTATAATATTGATTTATTAGTCAACGTGTTTCAGGGCTCTCAGAAATGCCCTGAAGCATGGCTATATTACATTATTTTTCATTATATTCTAATTCTTTGAGATGCACTAGTAACAGTAACTTTTTCTGTCTGTGCACCCCCCACCCGTTAGCCGTAGTGGATTCACCTTCCTTTATAGCCAGGATCCTACCTTCCCATACTAGCAGATTTTAACTGCACATAGAGGAATTTTCGGTTAGGGTCCCAATACATGAGATGCACTTTGGCACGGTTTATCGGGCTCATCTGCATTGGCCAATAAATTCGGCGTCTCCTTTATTTTTAGTGTTCCAGTGTGTAGCAGAATAACCTTTTATAGCACCCTATCCTGAGTCTGTGCCTGCTGTCCATCCTCTGGCAATGGGTGCCAAGGAGCAGGAATCCCATGGTGCTACCCCAGATGAATACCTACCAGCACAAGTCTATGCTCTACATCTGAGTTCCTAGTGAAGTCTCGGTAGCCGTTCTGGCATACTCTTCCAAGTCAGAGGTCAATGCCTTGGTCCAGTGGGTTCACTTTACCTCTTGCTCATCCAGACGAGTATGACAATACCACTGCCTTTTCTCCTGTGCTACGTGATAGTCAATCCCCTTGTCCAGGACATAGGTGTGGATGCCTCCTGCCCTGCACCTGCTGTACATTCGCAAGAAACATAAGCAATCATGTCCACTCCCTTCTCCCAGTGCAGCGTACAGCTATCCCTACCCCAGGCCTGGAATGCTAAAGGAAATAAATGTGAGCAGCAAAGAGCTGTAGTTGAATACCAGACACAACATGCCCATGAGTATTCTGCTTAGCCTCTGCATATCAGAACCGATGAGTGGGCATGGATGTCTAACGTCAGTGAGGTTCTACAAAACTTTGGTGAATTAACCAAGGTAGTAAGCTGCGATGACTGAACCATCCCACTTCTTTGTCTACTGAAACGCTCACTGCTTACAATTAAAGAGGAAGCTTTGCATGGGCATCAGGGGTAGATGGAGGGTGATGCTACCCAATCTTGCCTCATCTCAGCTTCTCAGCACAGAATAGGTGATAATTATAAGGAGGAGGCTGAGGAGGAGAAGCCGTGATATGCAGATCAGCCTTCATATGCTGTGAAAGATGTGGGCTCAGCATGTGAACCTGCATTAAAGGTAGGGATACAACATTGGACGTACCAGTAAGTCCAAGCTCGTGAAGGGGTTAAAGATCCACCTGGGGGCCATAACCAGAGACAAGACAAGTCCAGTGCCTCCTCCTACCTCAGGCAAGCTCCTTCCAGCATAGAGGTAGAGGTAATGTGATTGACAGGTCTCTCACTGTATGGGGCGGTGCCAGATTAGTCTGGTCTCCGGCTATTGTCTCCAGAATGTTTCAGAGACATATATGACTGGCTGTGATAGGACATCCAGACTTTGATTCATTATGTCCACAGTTTGGGAGATACACATCACATGACAGGTTCTCTTTAAGATATATGGATATCTTTTTGTCAGTATTCACTTATTTCAAGATTACAAAAAACTTTGCGGTGAGGGAAGGAATGTGAAATGTGGAAAATGCATGGCTGTAAAGTGTACGTTTATTCCACATGGTCACTTTCATGATATTATTTATTCATGTACTTGCTAACATCACAGACCCTCCATCCAAACACATGTAATGTATTAATTCATACTGCAATAAACAACAATTACTTAACGTCCTTGTGTTTGGGGAACAGTGTTTAAAAATCTGCAAAAACTGGCGACATGCTCAGATTGTTATCTTTGTGACTTTTAAGGCAGGATCAGTCATAGTCATCAATAAAAAAGGATAAGAATTAAGTAAACATTCTTTATTCTTGTCTTACACTTACTTTACCAGATGCAGGAACAGAATAAAACTGAATGGGAGACATATAAGACTTTTTGATCATGCAGCACAAAGCATTGGCATAACATTGGATGTTGCATACTACAAGTCACTACGTGGCCCCTTAACTTACTCATTTTTCCAGTTTGATTGAATTAGAGACATACTTAGGAGTTCACATGGGGGTCTAGGCACTTTTGACCCCCACTGATCAATTGAATAATGAGCCCCTTGTCTATTACTAATTCTAAGTCTGTACTAATTTTAGTATTCACAGTGTTACACAAAGAGGGGTCAATTGTACAAAATCTTCCCACATATACCACATGAATGAAAGTATCATTAATAAGATGAGATCCATATTCAACAAAAACTAGGATAGCGAGTGCCTATGCACCCAACCACCTAGTAAATACAACTCAGTTTAAACTATCAAAACAACTAGGTAATCTAGAGTTGAAAAACATGATTTTACACTTTATTAGCAGTGAGATGTTTATTATAAAACACAGAGAATGGTACATACAGAAAGGACTGACAAGCATACTAAACTTACATAAGTAAAAGTGCAAATACACAAAGTATGAATAAAGCTGTACAGTTGTGGCCAAAAGTATTGACACCCCTGCAATTCTGTCAGATAATACTCAGTTTCTTCCTGAAAATGATTGCAATCACAAATTGTTTGGTATTATTATCTTCATTTAATTTGTCTTCAATGAAAAAAACACAAAAGAGAATGAAGCAAAAAGCAAAACATTGATCATTTCACACAAAACTCCAAAAATGGGCCAGACAAAAGTATTGGCACCCTCAGCCTAATACTTGGTTGCACAACCTTTAGCCAAAATAACTGCGATCAACTGCTTCCGGTACCCATCAATGAGTTTCTTACAATGCTCTGCTGGAATTTTAGACCATTCTTCTTTGGCAAACTGCTCCCGCTCCCTGATATTTGAAGGGTGCCTTCTCCAAACTGCCATTTTTAGATCTCTCCACAGGTGTTCTATGGGATTCAGGTCTGGACTCATTGCTGGCCACCTTAGAAGTCTCCAGTGCTTTCTCTCAAACCATTTTCTAGTGCTTTTTGAAGTGTGTTTTGGGTCATTGTCCTGCTGGAAGACCCATGATCTCTGAGGGAGACCCAGCTTTCTCACACTGGGCCCTACATTATGCTGCAAAATTTGTTGGTAGTCTTCAGATTTCATAATGCCATGCACACGGTCAAGCAGTCCAGTGCCAGAGGCAGCAAAGCAACCCCAAAACATCAGGGAACCTCCGCCATGTTTGACTATAGGGACAGTGTTCTTTTCTTTTTCTCCTGTAAACTCTATATTGATGCCTTTGCCCAAAAAGCTCTACTTTTGTCTCATCTGACCAGAGAACATTCTTCCAAAACGTTGTAGGCTTTCTCAGGTAAGTTTTGGCAAACTCCAGCCTGGCTTTTTTATGTTTCGGGGTAAGTAGGGGGGTCTTCCAGGGTCTCCTACCATACAGTCCCTTTTCATTCAGACGCCGACGCATAGTACGGGTTGACACTGTTGTACCCTCGGACTGCAGGGCAACTTGAACTTCTTTGGATGTTAGTCAAAGTTCTTTATCCACCATCCGCACAATCTTGCGTTGAAATCTCTCGTCAATTTTTCTTTTCCGTCCACATCTAGGGAGGTTAGCCACATTGCCATGGGCTTTAAACCTCTTGATGACACTGCGCACGGTAGGCACAGGAACATTCAGGTCTTTGGAGATGGACTTGTAGCCTTGAGATTGCTCATACTTCCTCACAATTTGGTTTCTCAAGTCCTCAGACAGTTCTTTGGTCTTCTTCCTTTTCTCCATGCTCAATGTGGACACACAAGGACACAGGACAGAAGTTGAGTCAACTTTAATCCATCTCAACTGGCTGCAAGTGTGATTTAATTATTGCCAACACCCGTTAGGTGCCACAGGTAAGTTACAGGTGCTGTTAATTACACAAATTAGAGAAGCATCACATGATTTTTCTAACAGTGCCAATACTTTTGTCCTCCCCCTTTTTTATGTTTGGTGTGTAACTATATCCAATTTGGCTTTAGGACAATTCTTTTTGTGTTTTTTCATTGAAGACAAATTAAATGAAGATAATAATACAATGAATTTGTGATTCCAATCATTTTCAGGAAGAAACTGAGTATTATCTGACAGAATTGCAGGGGTGTCAATACTTTTGGCCATAACTGTATTTGCGGGGAAGTTCAGAATTTCCAGACCAGTATCAAAAACAGAAATTGGTGCGTCAACACTTTTTCATGATGAGCTCTTAAGCACTCTAATAGAATCTATGTTCTCATGCTTAACCTATGACTAGTTCACACAGCATCTCAAAAAGCCATCTGGAAGATGACAAGAAATTGTCACCAACCTAAATGGAGTTGTATCCTTATTCTCTAGCACTCTGTCTGTTGATCTTCCCTGCGTGGCATTATCTGCACATGCAAGGCTAGCATCCTTGCCAGGGTTAGTAGAGGTGACAGTCAGGGATTGGGCACATGACAGCAGCGGGGGTAATTACATGCATTGGGATGACAGGGCATTTTAAAGTCAGATGCAAACCTGTGTCAGGAGGTCATTATCATCAAGGTCTTTCTCCATCCCGTTGTATCTTTGTGTTATACCCTGGTACAGGGTGACAATATTCTGCCGGGATAGGATAACTTCTAATTATTGGCCAATACTTGTAATATAATTCTAATATTCCTATGGGATTGATTAAAGGTAGTAAGAAAACTATAAGGGCCGCTTTACACACACCAACTTCTGTGACCAACTTCTGAACAGATCTCTGGTTGCAGTTAAATCATGGACACATTGCTCCATTTTGTGGCTGTGTACAAATGGAACAATGTGTCCATGATTTCACTGCAACCAGAGATCTGTTCAGAAGTTGGTCACAGAGGTTGGTGTGTGTAAAGTGGCCCTAACTGATTTTCTTAGCCATTTTGGAATCCTCTTTTCTTGTTTTACCAATTTCACAACCACTCAAACAGACCGTTTAGTTTAGTTCCTTGGTGCATATGTAAGCATCCCTCCGGATTTATTTCTCATCAAACCTCTTTTGCAAAATTCAAGCTTCTTTGTAAAAATCTGCATCAAGCATGTCATTTTTCTAATGCCCCAATGGACCATAGGCTTGCATAGATTAATAAATATTTTATTGTTACCCTTTTGGATCCTTGTCTCCCTGGCTATGCTCATCCAACCATTTTTTTGTTTTGCAGAGCAGAGAGGCAGGCTGAGGGGAGAGCATTTAGAAGTCAATATCATGCCCATCGGGGCATGATAAACTTTACAGGAGGTGGCCATGGGACATGGAGAGGACTCCCAGGGGGGCTAGCAACGTTAGTCCCCGGGATCATTATCATAATAATAAGTAATTTATGAATACATTTTATTACACAGTCGCAGGGCACATTTAGGGCAGAATGGGAGAGTTAGAGTAGTAATAGGAAGATGCAGGGACAGGTAGTATAGGCTGGGGGCTTTATGGAGGTGACATGTTCCCTTTAAGTAAACCACATTGCTTGTGGTGGAGCTGAAGTTACCTGGGATCTTGTCCAGGAATCTTTATCTTGCCCGTTGTCATTATAAATGGACAGATTTTGCACCTGTTCTGGTTTCTGTTGCTGCTAGGGAGGACAGTGAGCTTCTGACAATGATGTTTTTTAGATTCAGGGGCTGCCTAAAACACAGAAGTGGGGGGTCTGGAAATATTGATTTTAGTTGTGCACCCTTTTGCAGTATTTGTTGTACTTTCCATGCAGCCCCACTTAACACCTCCAGATTTGAATTGCAGATGACTACAAGAGGGACCCGGTTGTTTTCTCTTTAGATTTGTAATGTAGGAGATGATTCCTTGATATTCTGGTGGCTCTTGTAATCTGGTTTTCAATTGCTCTTGAATGGTAGCCCTGATTCAAAAAGGTCTTTCTGAAGCCCTCAAGGTGATCGTCTCTATCTGTAGGGTTGGAACATATCTGATTGTATCTAATGACCTGGCTGAATAAAAAAAATGAGTTTTTTGTGTGTTTTGGATGAAAACTGTCCCATTGAAGATATCTTGGACGGTCAATTGGCTTCCGATACAGGGATGACTCTACTTCATTGTTCCGTAGCTTGATGATGGTGTCCAGAAAGCTGATTTCATCCAGTCACCATGCCGACGCCGCGCCATGGGCGCATGCGCGGCAGCCAGGACGCGTTACCATCGCAGCCGCTCGTGCGCCACAGCACAGACGCCGGTGCTCAGAGGGCAGGATATCCTGCTGGGAAGTGGCACGTCTGGTCACATTATCCGGCGAAAAACTGTAAAATGGCCCACGTATTAATTTGAAAATTGCACAAGTCAATATAACCATCTTCTTCACAGGTGGACATCATCTACAGCTCAGCAAAAAGAGCGGGGTATCCTGTATATAGACCAAAATAAAGCACCCATAAGGTGCTAATACTATGTCATTACCCCACCATAGATAAAGATGGGGAAGTCCAAATCAATAGTTGATCAAACACTTGGCTGTACTTGATTCCACCTTTAGGAAGATGTATTAGCGTCCACACGTGCATATCAAAGGACACAAATGGGATATGATGGTTGAATCCTCAGGGGGCCACATCATAGCAGAACAAACATGCAGAACAGCATCTCATCCCATACCTGGAGGAAGGGACCTATAAAATCCTTAATTTACAAAGTATAAAAACATCACATGTTAGTAAATCTAACACAAAGTCAAGTTAGAGGTGCAAATAAGTCCAAGGTTGCCAAGTAGTAGCAGTCAGAGGAAGACCGCGTGGTGACATTGTGTCAAGTGCCACAATCCACTTTACTTCACACTGAGACAATGTCTTACGGACATCACCATATACAGGATACCCCGCTCTTTTTGCTGAGCTGAAGATTATGTCCACCTGTGAAGAAGATGGTTATACAGACTTGAGCAATTTTCAAATCAATATGTGGGTCATTTGACAGCTTTTTGCCGCATAATGTGACCAGACGTGCCGCTTCCCAGCAGGATCTCCTGCCCTCTTGGCGCCGGCGTCTGTGCTGCGGTGTACGAGCGGCTGCAATGGTAACGTGTCCTGGCTGCTGCACATGCACTCGTGTCACAGCGCAGGCGTGGTGGGTGGTGTAGTATTGGCTGGCCGGGCAGTACATCATATCCGGTGACATGGGATCGAGTGGAACATCACTTTCGGTGACGCGTACATGCGAGAAGCATACAAATACCTCTAGTGGAGGGACCCCCAACATGGGAACATAGGGCCCACCCCCCTTACTTAACTATACAGCGAAATAACTACACCAGACGGTGGCAGGAAATGGCCGTAAGGCTTTAATTCAGGGTAACAAAGAGCGGTACAAAAACCAAATAAATAGATAAAAATATCCTATATAACTCTAAACAATAAACCACCTTTTTGTACCGCTATAATTACCAACACACCCAAAACTCCTTGAGTTAATTTTCCCCCTCGAACCAAGCCGAACGACAGTGAAAGCACAGCCTTCTCAAGGGCGGGTGGGCGGGTGTCTCTTCTTCACACAGCTGACGAATGACGTCAGGCTCAGCCTGACTAGATATAAACAACCGTTTCCCGCATTTTCTCAGCCAATCCTGGCTGACCTTCACCAAGCAAGCAGGTATCCATAGCAACCTCGCCTGCCTGTTACCATGCAGATAGCAAAAATGCTATAGCCTTTGTTAAACGGGACTATGTCAACAGAACTAGATACAGTAGGTGTGGGAGCAGTTACTTTGCAAATGTCATGTAGATACATGAACATATGTCAGTAATGCACATGAATTCCTAATCCATTGTGGTGTCTATCCTGAGCGCTTTACACCACCTCCCTTGTTTTTTGTTCTTGTCGTAGAAATAAAGATAAAAATTCTTGAATATGCAAATTGAAGCTTCTACTCAATTTTTATGTGTAATTTTGCTTCTGAGTAGCTTCTTGGGGGGTAGGACACAAAAAAACTTTGTGTCCTACGTTCCTCTGGATGGAAAAGCCGGTATTAAATTAGGCATTTCTGTAGGCCTGATCACACAATATTGGATTTGAAAATACTAATTCTAAACGGCAACTTCAGATGACAGTGTGGAGGCCACTCGGACAGGGTACTCGGTACCAGACCGGGGTACTGCTGGGGATATCACGGCGGTCTTGATCTGGACTGTGTCCCGGGTTCTGCAAGTAATGGGGGGATATTTACAGGGGAGTTTGTCGTGACGCCACCCACTGGTTGTGGTCAGGGTGACCACCGCTGCTGCAGAACCTCCGGGAATCATGTTGGGCAGCTGGGGTTGTAATGGCTCTCCGCAGGTAGAGCTGGGTTCAGTGGCGTAACATTCACGGTCGCAGGGGTCGCGGCTGCGACTGGGCCCGGACCTATAGGGGGCCCGGCGCCCGTGTAGCCAGCCGCCCCCTGCGCCGCGCGATTCCGGCGATCTCTGCGCCCGGCGATCTCTGCGCCCGGCGATCTCTGCGCCCGGCGATCCCTGCGCCCGGCGATCCCTGCGCCCGGCGATCCCTGCGCCAGCGCCGGGCGCAGCACACACCGCCGCACAGAGTCAGGAAGCTGTCCGGCCACATCCTATTCCTTCCCAGCAGGTCAGGTGACTGACGCTGGTCAGGTGACCAGGGACTTGCGCGGTGGCTCCGCCCCCTCCTCAGTCTCCTGCCCGGTGCCCCGGTAGCCATGTGTTTGGTCCTGGACTCCTGGCCGCTCATGGAAGAGAAGAAGAGAGCGGAGGACAATGGTGAGAGGAGAAGGAGGTGAGCTGGGGACACAGGGGAACGGGGCACACAGAAGAACGGGGGACACAGGAAGAGGAGAGCTGTGGACACGGGAAACAGGAGGAGGAGAGCAGGGTAAAGAAGGACGGAGGACACAGGAGGAGGAGAGCAGGAGACAGAAGAACAAAGGACAGAGGAGGAGGAGAGATGGGGACAGAGGAGAACTGGGGACAGAGAAGGAGGAGAGCTGGGGACAGAGGAGAACTGGGGACAGAGAAGGAGGAGAGCTGGGGACAGAGGAGAACTGGGGACAGAGAAGGAGGAGAGCTGGGGACAGAGGAGAACTGGGGACAGAGAAGGAGGAGAGCTGGGGACAGAGGAGAACTGGGGACAGAGAAGGAGGAGAGCTGAGGACAGAGGAGAACTGGGGACAGAGAAGGAGGAGAGCTGGGGACACAGTAGGAGGAGATCAGGGACAGAGGAGAACTGGGGACACAGGAGAATGGGGACAGAGGAGGAGGAGAGCTGGGGACACAGGAGAACTGGGGACACAGGAGGAGGAGAGCTGGGGACACAGGAGAACGGAGGGCAGAGGAGGAGGAGAGCTGGCGACACAGGAGAACTGGGGACACAGGAGGAGGAAAGCGGGGGACACAGGAGGAGGAGAGAGGCGGACACAGGAGGGGGAGAGCTGAAGACATAGGAGAAGGAGAGCTGGGGAGAGAAGAACGGAGGACACAGGAGGAGGAGAGCAGGGGACACAGGAGGAGGAGAGCTGGGGACACAGGAGGAGGAGAGCAGGGGACAGAAGAATAGAGAACACAGGAGGAGGAGAGGGGGGGACACAGGAGGAGGAGAGCAGGGGACAGAAGAATAGAGAACACAGGAGGAGGAGAGGGGGGGACACAGGAGGAGGAGAGCAGGGGACAGAAGAACAGAGGACAGAGGAGGAGGAGAGCAGGGGACACAGGAGGAGGAAAGCAGGGGACACAGGAGGAGGAGAGCGGTGGACACAGGAGGGGGAGAGCTGAAGACACAGAAGGAGGAGAGCAGGGGACAGAAGAACGGAGGACACAGGAGGAGGAGAGCGGGGGACACAGGAGGAATAGAGCGGGAGACACAGGAGGAGGAGAGCAGGGGACAGAAGAATAGAGGACACAGGAGGAGGAGAGCTGGGGACACAGGAGGAGGAGAGCGGGGGACAGAAGAATGGAGGACACAGGAGGAGGAGAGCAGAGGACAAGAACGGAGGACACAGGAGGAGGAGGGTGGGGGACACGAGGAGAGCTGGGGACAGAAGAACGGAGGACACAGGAGGAGGAAAGCGGGGGACACAGGAGGAGGAGAGCGGCGGACACAGGAGGGGGAGAGCTGAAGACACAGGAGAAGGAGAGCTGGGGAGAGAAGAACGGAGGACACAGGAGGAGGAGAGCGGGGGACACAGGAGGAGGAGAGCAGGGGACAGAAGAATAGAGAACACAGAAGGAGGAGAGCTGGGGACACAGGAGAGCGGGGGACACAGGAGAATGGGTGTCAGAGAAGGAGGAGAGCTGGGGACAGAGGAGGAGGAGAGTTGGGGACACATGAGAATGGGTGACACTGGAGGAGGAGAGCGGGGGACACACAGGAGAATGGGGGACAGAGGAGGAGGAGAGCAGGGGACACACAGGAGAATGGGGGACACTGGAGGAGGAGAGTGGGGAATACAGGAGAATGGGGGACAGAGGAGGAGGAGAGCTGGGGACAGAAGACCGTAAACACAGGAGAGAGGAGGACACAGGAGGACGGGGGACACAGGAGGAGGAGAGTGGGGGACACAGGAGAGCAGAAGACTCCACTACTGAATAGGCTAACATGTGGGGTGACACTGGGTTTTGGAGTGAGTCTACAGTTTTGTGCAGTTCTCACTAATGCTATTTTTCAGATCTCGGTAGGGCTGCATATATAAGGCTGTGTGCTGATGATAAGGATACGCAGTGGTTTGGACGCAGCATCTTGTTGCTGTATTCAAAACCGCTGCGTAATACAGTATAAGCACAGTGGATGGGATTTGTAGAAATCCCATCCTGACTATGCATAACCTGACCACAGCGTTCTGACAGCTGCGGTGTGGGTGTCCGCTCCTCCGCATCTCTGCAGCATGTTAATTTCATGCTTCGGAGTCAGAAGCGGTTCCAATCGGGTGACAGCAGGGAGAAGCCGCCCTGCACCTGCCACACATGGTGAGTACAGGGCGGCTGCGGTCTCCCTGCGGGCACCCGTGGCTTCACTCAGGTCCGGAGGAGCTGCGTCCAACACCTTAGGCTGCATATATAACACAATATATAGAGAGATAAAAGGCTGCACTACATGGAGAGCTATGAGGCTACATATATAAGGCTGCAATATATGAGGCTGTACTATAAGGAGAGCTGTGAGGCTGCATATATAAGGCTGCACTATATGAGGTTGTACTATAAGGATAGCTATGAGGCTGCATATATAAGGCTGTACTATAGAGGCTGCACTACATGGAGAACTGAGCCTGCATTATATTATATGGAGGACTGTGAGGCTGCATTATACTATATGGAGGCCTGTGAGGCTGTATTATACTATATGGAGGTCTATGAGGCTACTATATGTAGGATAGTGGGGGTACATTATAATAATTGGATGACTATTGGGGCTACCTTATGAATGGGGGACTATGGGATGCATTATAATAATGGGATGGGCTATATTCCAGGAGGAGGACCATATATAGCAGGATAGGAGACATATTTAGATGGATAAGCTCCATATTCCAGTAGGATTACCATATATAGCAGGGGTCAATTTGTGAATCTTTATAGATCTTAGAATGTTACATGGGGCCCAAACATCGGACCAATATGTGCTCGCGCGGGGGGTAAGAGGGGGGCCCAGGTCTGAATTTCGCACCGGGGCCCTCCAGACTCTAGTTACGCCACTGGCTGGGTTCCCCAATGCAGTGATAGTAATAGTCTATAGATGGTCCTATGGATGCTGCAGGATAGGGGTAGTAGTAGAGATGATGGTAGTTTGTACGGGCACGCAGGGTTTGAGCACAAGGATCACACAGACTCACGGTTTTGAAGTTTTGCCAAGGCTTTACTGCAGATGTTGGTAGCAGAGTACTGTCCATGGAGTCTGTACCGGGGCCGGGTTGCTACCACCCTGTCTGGGTCCTCAGCTTCCCACTGCTGCGCTGTGTGTGTGGCCCTGCTGCCGCTTTAGCTAGGCTGCTGGCCCTGGTTTTCCTCAAAGGTACCCCCTTTTGCTAGGCAACTTAAGTCTTTCCGTGTGCTTCTGACCCCGCCGTGTTGCTTCGCTGAGGTACAGTATAGATCTACAACCTTCACTATCCCGGTGTTTTCTGTGCTGCGTGTTTCAGTCACAGATTCAAATCCGGTATCCGGTCTCTGCGCTCCTCTTGGGCGAGTTATGAGGTAACTCAGTCTCCCAGATATGTTCCTCTGTTTCTTGTACTCCTCTCCTCAGACCCTGAAAGTAGTCAGTGGTCCCTGTCAGGAGCTCAGCACTGCTACCATTTACAGGTCCTCCTCCTGGTGCTCCCTGCACTAAACTGAACTTTCAACTGCCAACTATCAACTAACTACTTCCTCCTCAGACCAGAATATATAAGAGAGCTGCTTGAGCTCCCCCTTCTGGCCTAGAGGTGCTAGTGCAATGTCCAGTGTTGTGTGTGGAGTTAACCCTTGTGATGTTACTGTGGCACCAGGTCCTTCAGTCAGGGAGATGGAATCCCGAAGCTGCTTCTGCCGTTGCTCCCTCGCCGAGGGAAGGGGGATATTGAAAAGAAATGCAGCAGTCTAGTAGAAGCACTTAGGAAGGGGATTAATAGCACATAACATTAATAGTTGGCAAACCTTTATTGGTCAATGGTTCCCTTTACAGCTCCACAACGCATTTTGACGACATTGACTGTCTTCATGAGGTGGTGAATGGAGGTCTCCACCCCAAATCTAAGGGTCCCGTCACACTTGGCGACGTTCCAGCAATCCCAACAACGATACGACCTGGTAACGATAGCTGGATCGTCGCTACATGGTTGCTGGTGAGATGTCAAACAGTCAGATCTACTCAACAATGCAGCAATGATAAAGCGACCCGTATAACGACCTCGGCGGTCGTTGGGACCCTGACACACAGCAGCTAGTGTGACAACTCAGACCTCGATTAGGAGTGTAGTGTTTGATGCTGAAGCCACCTAGGCGTGATTTTGCGTTGCCTTTTCCGCCCCCTCAGCTCCGATTGGTGGCCACTACTGCGTTCTGATTGGGTGGCCTTGCCTGAAAAAAAGGCAACATAGTAGCGCTTCTGTCCTTTGTTCCTGAGCGCGTGCCAGTTTGCGGATCATAGTAGAGCTCAATTTCGGCACGCAGTTTGCTTCAGCGTTTCCGTCAGAGTCTCTAGAGTCTCTAGTGCGCTGCAGGGATTTTTTGACTAATTCTGTGACTATGGCCTTCTGGTACTACAGCATTTTTGTAGACCTCTCCGCCTCAGGAATAGTAGAAATGAAGTTCTCCTTGTAGCGGGGGTCTAAAAGTGTCACCAACCAGTAATGAGTGTTGAGGGTAGTGAGGGTCACGAGACAGGTAGCGTAACATAAAGTCAGCCATGTGCCCCAGACTGTTAACAGGCAAGACTTCAGGGTCCCACCAACCTCATGACTGGCCATGATGGCCTCATCCTCCTCCTCTTCCTCTCCCCTGTCCTCTGGTCATCCAAGCTGTACCGACGGTCTGACGGTTTTGCATGTATTACCGTTAATTCCGCATGAAAGTAGCTCTACTTCTTTCTCCTCCTCCTCCTCGTCATAGTCCTCCAATGCACGTTGGGATGAGATGAGGCTGGGCTGTGTGTAATGACCCAGTATGGTGTCTTGCTCCAACTCATCATGCTCCGCCTGCAATGCATCGTCTTTGATTTTGAGCAGAGAGCGTTTTAGAAGACAGAGAAGCGAGATGGTGACGCTAATGATGGCGTCATCGCCGCTCACCATCTTGGTGGAGTCCTCAAAGTTTTGGAGGACGGTACATATGTCGGACATCCATGCAAACTCCTGAGGTCTTATGTGTGGAGTTTGAACAGTATACCGACGGCCTAGTTGTTGCTGGTGCTCAACAACTGCCCTCTTCTGCTCACAAATCCTGACCAACATGTGCAGTGTGGAATTCCAACGCGTGGGGACATCACACACCAGCCTGTGAGCCAGAAGCCGCAAACGCCACTGAAAGCCGGCAAAGCCGGCAGAAGCAGTAGGTGACTTTCTAAAATGGGCACACAGGCGGCATACTTTGACGAGCAGATCAGACAGCTCCCGGTAGGATTTAATAAACCGCTGAACCACGAGGTTGAGCACATGGGCCACGCATGGAACATGTGTCAGCTCGCCCTCGCCTCAGAGCCGCCACAAGGTTCCGGCCATTGTCACACACGACCATGCCTGGCTGTAGGTTCAGCGGTGTGAGCCAGTGATCTACCTGCTGTTTCAGAGCTGTCCACAACTCTTCAGCGTTGTGGGGTTTGTCACCTATGCATATTAGCTTCAGCACAGCCTGTTGCCGCTTAGTCGAGGCAGTGCTCCAGTGCTTCCAGCTTGGGACTGGTGTGGAGGGTGAAGTGGAAGAGGAGGAGGAGGAGGCTGAGAAGCATGACATTATGGAGCTGTACACTGTGGGTGAAACTCTGACTGAGTTAGGGCCTGAAATCCTTGGTGTCGGAAGGACGTGTTCTGTCCCAAGTTCAGATTGGGTCCTGGCTTCCAGAATATTAACCCAGTGTGCCGTCAGAGAGATGTACCGGCCCTGCCCACAAGTGCATGTCCATGTGTCCGTGCAAAGGTGGACTTTGCCTAAAACTGTGTTGTTAAGGGCAAGTATGATGTTTTGTGACACATGCTTATGTAATGCGGGGTCGGCACACCGGGAAAAATAGTGGCGGCTGGGGACCAAGTAACGTGGGACAGCCGCCACCAGCCTAAAAGGCAACATTTCCAGCGCAAGCAGTCGCGAAATGAGTGCATTTAGAACTGTGGCATGTGGGGCGTTGGCAGCGTATTTGCTCCTGCGTTCCAAAGATTGGTGTATGGATAACTGAACGCTGCGCTGGGACAAGGACGTGGTTGATGATGGTGCTATTTCTGCTTGTGCAACTACAGGTGAAGGACAGGAAGCATCTTCGCATGCAGTATAGACAGGGGATTGTCTTGCACTCACAACAGTGGAAGACACAGCGGTGTCACCCGCAGACATTGCTCCTGGACTCTGCTGTACATCCCACAAAGTCGGGTGCTTTGCTGCCATGTGCCTGATCATGCTGGTGGTTGTCTGGCTGCTAGTTTTGCTACCCCTGCTGATGCTGGCATGGCAGGTGTTGCAAATGAGAATACTGAGCCTTTTGGCGTATCCTAATTTATTCTACAACCCACTCCTGGTGCACACAAATGTTAAATGAATGCAGACAAGAGTTGGTTTTTAGCTGGACACTGAGATTAGAGATTAAGGCCCTGAAGATGGACTGGTCAGACACAAACTCTGACAAGAATACCGAGTCTTTTGGCATATCCTAATTTGCGCTACAAACTCCTCCTGCTGCACTAAGATGCTAAATTAATGCAGACAAGAGTTGGTTTTTAGCTGGACACTGAGAATAGAGATTAAGGCCCTGCAGGTGGACTGGTCAGACACAAACACTGACGAGAATACAGAGTCTTTTGGCATATCCTAATTTGCGCTACAACCTCCTCCTGCTGCACTATGATGCCAAATGAATGCAGACAAGAGTTGTTTTTTAGCTGGACACTGAGATTAGAGATTAAGGCCCTGCAGGTGGACTGGTCAGACACAAACGCTGGTGAGAATACCGAGTCTTTTGGTGTATCCTAATTTACGCTACAACCTGCTCCTGCTGCACTAAGATGCCAAATGAATGCAGACAAGAGTTGGTTTTTAGCTGGACACTGAGATTAGATATTAAGGCCCTGCAGGTGGACTGGTGAGACACAAACGCTGACGAGAATACCGAGTCTTTTGGCGTATCCTAATTTACACTACAACCTACTCCTGCTTATAAAGAGCTAAATTAATCTCTAAAAGCACTGTTTTGGGATGGATGGATGAGATTTACAGCCTGTACACCAGCCCCAGATGTGATGCATGCTGGTATACCAGCACAACAAAGTTTGCTATATACCCCGCCTCCCTGCCTGCCTGTATACAGCTCTATTAGTCCTCAAAAGGATTGTTGTTGTCATTATATTGGCAGCCCTGCGCCTACACTAGCTGAAAGGCCACAAATCTGTCCCTCAATCAGCAGCACCTCTCCCTACACTGACTGTCTGTGGAGCAGAGTGACGAGCACAGCGCGGTCAGGTCTTATAAAGACCTGATGACGCTGTGCGGCCAGCCAATCACTGTAATGCCCCAACCAACATCGCTGTGGCATTACAGTGTCTGTCAGCCAATCCCTGAATGCGGGCTGGCTCTGTAAAGAGCACCAACATGCAGGGAGGTGGACCCCGAGCATAGCAAGAGTATCGCGAGATTACTCGGTACTCGCCGAGTACCCCGAGTACCGAGATATTCGTGCGAGTACCGAGTAGTGACAAGCATACTTGCTCACCCCTAATGTACGGTTATAATAATCGCGTTATTGTTTTGTTGAAACGTCTCTCATCTTTACATTATATTTTTGCAGTTTGCACATCATGAACAAGGCGGAGCATGCTGTTGTGTGTGCTGCATTGCTGGTTGAGGAAGCTCGGCAGCAAGATGAGGTACAGATACTAGAGAGGTGTTCCAAACGAAAGCGTTGCATGTGGACCAGAGAGTGGCTGCAGAAGAGGTCCGATTTGTCCCACATGCAACTTGTAAGAGAGCTTCAGGAGAAGAATACTCAGGATTTCAGCAACTATCTCCGGATGTCAGAGGAATCCTTCAAACTGTTACTGGAAAGTGTTACCCACTTATTCAACAGAAGGATACATGCGTACTGCTGTCCTGGCAGACGAAAGATTGGCAGTCACGCTGTGATTCCTGGCCTCCGGACGCTCACTGCAAGACTTACATTTTTCTGCAGCTATTTGAAGGTCCCTGCTCAGCGTTATAATTCCGGAGAGGCGGAGACATGTAATGCGATTGTCTGCAGTCTACATAGCTAAATGCAGTTTCCCCAAACGGAGGAGAATTGGAAAAATATTGCCTCAGATTTTGAGCAGCTTTGGCAGTTCCATAACTGTGGTGGGACTTTGGACGGGAAACATGTGTGGATCTTTCAACCACCGAACACTGGATCCTATTTCTTCATTTATAAGCGCTATTTCAGCGTCATCCTGATGGTCCTTGTTAATGCCAATTACAAATTTATAAATGTTGATGTTGGCATGAACGACAGGGTTTCTGATGGTGGTGTTTTAGAGCACACATGTTTTGGAGACCGATTGAACAACTGTGAACTGCACTTGCCTCCCAACTCTGAGACTAGAGGCATCCTTAATTTTGTGTTTGTCGGCGATGAAGCTTTCTTGCTTCATCCGAATCTTCTCAAACTGTTCCCCCAAAAAATTCTTACGGAGGAATGACATTTTCAATTATCGCTTGTGAAGGGCATGTCGGGTTGTAGAAAATGCCTTCAGTATCATGGTTAATAACTTCAGAGTTTTCCACACGCCTCTTAACATGAAGCTTGAATTAATAGACTCAGTTGTTTTTGCCTGTTACACCCAAACATTGTGTACCAACAGAAAGAAGTGTGTTGAGGCTTGATAACCCATCATCAGGGAGAATCCAGGAACACTCAGAAAAATGGCCCCAAAAAATGAGATGCTGAAAGAGAGTCTAAGGCTGGGGTCACAGTTGACATGCATTTTTTTAGTGCCTTTTAAAAACGCATGCTTTTTTACATGCGTTTTTCATGTCAGCATGAGTTTTTTAAGGTCTCTGATGGCTCCCTGCGTTTTTGGCTGCGTTTTTGAATCTGCACATAAAAATAGTGCTTGTAGTATTTTTTTGAGCGTTTTGAAAAACGCATGCGTTTTTGTAGAAAACGCATGCGTTTTTATAACATGGGTTCCTATGGAAAACGCATGCAAAAACGCATGTACAGTTAGCACCTTTTAGTGCCATTCAAAAACGCATGCGTTTCCCATAGGAGCCCATGTTAAAAAAACGCATGCGTTTCCGGAAAAACGCATGCGTTTTTTTTAACATGGGCTCCTATGGGAAACGCATGCGTTTTTGAATGGCACTAAAAGGTGCTAACTGTACATGCGTTTTTGCATGCGTTTTCCATAGGAACCCATGTTATAAAAACGCATGCGTTTTCTACAAAAACGCATGCGTTTTCTACAAAAACGCATGCGTTTTTGGATATGCTCCAAAAACGCATGGGACAGTCACACATGCTTTTTGGCTATTAGGGCATGCGTTTTTTAACATGGGGGCCTATGGGTGCGTTTTTTACATGCGTTTTTGAAAACGCAGGTCTCCAAAAATGCATGTGAAAAATGGTACTGTGACCCCAGCCTAAGGCAGCAACAACAACAATCTTAGGAGGAAGAACAGGAACATGAAGTGCCATGGCAAGACAAGCCACAGCATGGTATTTATCATTGACAGATAATGGAGGTAACATAGTTTTAGTAACATAGTTTTTAAGGTTGAAGGAAGACTTTAAGTCCATCTAGTTCAACCCATAGCCTAACATGTTGATCAAGAGGAAGGCAAAAAAACCCATGTGGCAACACTAAGCCCCACATTGGGGAAAAAAATTCCTTCCTGACTCCAGATATGGCAATCAGACTAGTTCCCTGGATCAACGCCCTATCAATGAATCTAGTATATATAACTGGTAATATTATAGTTTTCAAGAAAGGCATCCAGGCCCTTCTTAAATGTTAGTAGTGAGTCACTCATTACAACATCATGTAGCAGAGAGTTCCATAGTCTCACTGCTTTTACAGTAAAGAATCTGCATCTGTGGTTATGATTAAACCTTCTTTCCTCCAGACATAGAGGATGCCTCCTTGTCCCAGTCTCAGATCTAAGAGTAAAAAGATCATTAAAAAGGTCTCTGTACCATCCCCTCATATATTTATACATTATTATAAGATCACCCCCTAAGCCTTCGTTTTTCCAAGCTAAATAACCCCAAGTTTAATAACCTGTCTTGGTATTGCAGACCCCACAGTCCTCTAATGACTTTTGTTGCTCTTCTCTGGACCCGCTCTAGTTCAGCTATGTCTTTCTTATACACCGGAGACCAGTATTGTACACAATATTCTAAGTGTGGTCGCACTAGTGACTTGTATAGAGGTAAAATTATGTTCCCCTCATGAGCATCTATGCCTCTTTTAATGCATCCCATTATTTTATTTGCCTTTGCAGCAGCTGCCTGACACTGGCCACTAAATGTGAGTTTGTCATCTACCCATACACCCAGGTCTTTTTCATCGATAGTTTTGTCCAGTGTTTTACAATTAAGCACATAATTATACCTTTTGTTTCCTCTGCCCAAGTGCATGACTTTAAATTTATCCCATTAAAGCTCATTTGCCATTTATCAGCCCAAGCCTCTAGTTTACATAAAACCTCCTGTAAATAAAATTGTTTTCCTCTGTATTGATTACCCTGCAGAGTTTAGTGTCATCTGCAAATATTGAGATTCTACTCTGTATGCCCCCTACAAGGTCATTATTAAATATATTAAAAAGAAGCGGGCCCAACACTGACCCCTGTGGTACCCCACTGTTAACTGTGACCCATTCTGAGTGTGTTCCATTAATGACCACCCTTTGTTTCCTATCACTAAGCCAGTTCTTAACCCACTTACACATATTTTCCCCTATCCCCATTGCTCTCATTTTATGTATGAACCTTTTGTGTGGCACCGTATCAAAAGCTTTTGAAAAGTCCATATACACCACATCCACTGCATTAAAATGGTCCAGTGCAGAACATAGAAGCTTATCAGATTAGTTTGACAGGAACGGTCCCTCGTAAAACCATGTTGACATTGGGTCATGAGGTTATTTTTCTTCAGATACTCCAGTATAGCATCTCTTAGAAATCCCTCTAGGATTTTACCCACAGTAGAGGTTAAGCTTACTGGCCTATAATTTCCAAGTTCAGTTTTTGTCCCCTTTTTGAATATTGGCACCACATTTGCTATACGCCTGTCCTGTGGTACAGACCTTGTTATTATGGAATCTTTAAATATTAAAAATAATGGTCTATCTATGAAAGTACTTAATTCCTGCAGCAATCTAGGGTGTATCCCATCCGGGCCTGGGGGTTTGTCAATTTTAGTGATTTATAGAGAATGCCGTACTTCCTGCTGGGTTAAGCAGGTGACATATAATTGAGAGTTTTTGTTATCACTGACCATATTGTCTGTCATGGGATTTTCTTGTGTAAATACTGTTGAAAAAAAAGTCATTTAGCATATTGGCTTTTTCCTCATCCTCATCCACCATTTCACCCAGACTATTTTTAAAGGGGCCAACACCATCATTTTTTAGTTTCTTACTATTTATGTAGTTAAAAAATATTTTGGAATTATTTTTACTTTCTCTGACAATGAGTCTCTCTGTCTCAATCTTTGCTTCCTTGATTTGCTTTTTGCAGATGTTATTTAATTTTCTGTATTTATTTAATGCTTCATCACTACCTACTTGCTTTAATTCCCTAAATGCTTTCTTTTTGTCACTTATTGCGCCTCTTACCGCATTATTTAGCCATAGTGGTTTCCACCTATTTCTAGCATGCTTATTCCCATAGGGTATATATTGTGCACAGGTCCTATTCAGGATGCTAATAAATGTCTCCCATTTGCTTTGTGTACTTTTATGTCTCAGGACATCGTCCCAGTTTATTGCACTAAGATCATCTCTCAACCGTTGGAAATTTGCCTTCCTGAAGTTTAGTGTCCTTGTAGCCCCTCTACTACACACCTCCAACCCGTATATTTGATATGCGGTCCAGCCTGTTGGTTAATATTATGTCTAACAGTGCCCCCCTTCTTGTTGGGTCCCGAACCAGTTGTGAAAGGTAATTGTCTCTCATAGTTTTCAAAAACCTGTTACCTTTGCTGGAACTGCAGGTTTCTGTTCCCCAATGTATTTCAGGGTAGTTGAAGTCCCCAATAATAATGACTTCTCCCTGAGTCGCTGCTTCATCTATTTGCTTTATGAGGATATTCTCCTTCTCTTCCATTATTTTTGGGGACTTATAACAAACCCCTATAAGTAATTTATTATTTTTTCCCCCTCCCCTTATCTCTACCCACAGGGACTCTACATTTCCATTAGATTCACCTATATTATCACGCAGGATGGATTTTAAGGATGATTTTACGTATAAACATACACCTCCTCCTCGCTTATTTGTATGGTCATTTCTGAACAGACTATAGCCCTGTAAATTAACAGCCCAGTCATGGCTCTCGTCCAGCCATGTTTCCAAAATCCCCACCATGGCATAATTATTTTCCAACAAAATCAATTCTAATTCCTCCATTTTGTTGGTGAGGCTTCTGGCATTAGTGTACATGAGGTGGCTGACATTGATAGAAATTCTATCAATGGCTGGAGAAAACTGGACTCCAAGATAGCACAGAGGCACTAATCATAGCGGTACAGGAGCAGGCTCTAAGTACCAGATCCATATTACCCACCCCAGGGCCGTAGGGTACCCGTTCACGGGCTGTAGTTTCACAGGGAATGTCACGGGTAGCCTGTGCCCGGGCATGTGGCCCTGGTGGTCACTGAAAAAGGGCATTTACATAAAAATAAAATAAAAAGAGTTTGTGACGCTACCTACGGTATCTGGTAATGATACCGGTGCTGCTTGCAGACCTCCACGGTGATGATGAGGCAGCTAGATAGTTACACAACCCGTAAGTGGAGCGGGATCCCCGGGGCAATTGTAAAAGTTTATGCACATTCTTTACACAGGGAGGCAGCTTACCAAACAGCTCAGTCACTTGTCCTCTTAACCGCAGCAAGGGTACGGCTCATCAGACACAGGCAAATGAAGTACACGACACAGTCTTTATCTCTGAACGGGTTTCCTGGCAGGTTTGTAGTGCAGGCAAACAGATGATACAGCCTTACGGGTCTTGCTGGCCTGGGTGGTCACCAGGGAACCGGGATGACTCACTTAGGACCCTCGGTGGTGTGCCTGCCCTTCCCTTCATATGTCCCTAACTATGCTCTCCCTCTTTGTAGCGCTCCCACGTGCAGAGCCCTCAGCCGGTTCCCACGGATCCTCTCTGGGAGGCTCCTCTCCTGGACCTCCGGACCCTCTTCGGCACCTTTTGGGGTGTACGCCGGGTGTCGACCACAACTCCTGTGGGAAGCTCGTGTCCCTCCCGTTTGGCAACTAAATGCCCGCACCACTCTCGGAGCCAGTTCTCCGTTCCTGGAGTGGGTCCCTCCTGCCAGTGGACTGACCGGCCCAGATTCGGGTGCACCTCAACACCCTAGGATTCCTTTTCTGTCTGGACCACCTCTCGTGAGGTGCCCTCCTCTATCTCTCCTCACAGACTTTCTGACTCACTGTCTTCCCGCTCTTCCACAACTCTCTCCTGAAACTCCTCCCACCGGGACTGAGTCTCTCTAGCAATGGGTTAACCCTATGGTTCCCTGCTCTAAAGTGTGTGGATGGGTGTTGTGAGAGTCTTTAGTTAGCATCCCAGTTCCCTTAGTCAGAGGAATACCACACACCCTGTGGCTTTCTGACCCGTGGGGCACCACAATAGAAGCAGGGATCTACCACACAAGACAAGACCCAAGGGTCTGACTATGCAAAGAAACTTCAGAACAGTCCAACACATAATGACTGGATGCAAAATACAAGCAGGAACAGCATACACCAAATGCTAAGACCCCTAAGTCCAGATGGGAGACCCATCCTGCTGTACATACATAACCTGGAGCAGGGCAGACTCCGGTGCGTGACTTCAGATGCAGAGGAGCATTGAACGGCTGAGGAGGGGAGACACATAAAGGTGGCGTTACTGAGGGGGCAGGAGGTGGCACAGAGAGGGTTGGAGGCAGGGAGGACACCAGAGAGCAGTGAGGACTCATTACTGAGTAAGTCCCTCTGGACTCCTTATCTATACACTTTCTAAAGTGTTTTATACAACTTAAAGGGGGGCTAGAGACATGAGGCACCCCTTTCCTGAATGCAGCAGACATGCTGCATTCAGGGGTGCTTTCAGTTTGGAATGCATTGGGGGGTGACAGGTTCTCTTTAATTGTAAATGTGAGCTACAATATGTTGGCAGAACAACTCAGAAAATACACAAAAGACTTAACTCACACAGACGATGCACATCCAGCTGAAAAAGCGCTGGGGTTGGCGGGCCCCCTTCACTCACAGGCTTGGTCATGATCTGTTTCTGCAGAAGTTGGTCAAAGTCTTTTTCAATAAAAAGTTTTCACTTATTTATGAAAAAATATTTTTTTAGATATTTTTTAGATAAATGTTATAACTTTGTTATTTTTAACCATTTATATTTATTTGGTTTTAGTGTGTCTGCTTTGCTATTGTATTGTATGAGGCTTTCCATCTATGTCCCTCCCTATTTCTTTTTTTTATTCTTTTTGAGTGAGTTTTTTTTTGCAAAACAAATTTTTCCATTCCCTTCTTTGTTATTGATCCTGCTTTCCTTACATCACTACCCTGCTGCACGGTATC
Organism: Allobates femoralis; assembly: GCA_033576535.1. Classification (NCBI taxonomy): domain Eukaryota; kingdom Metazoa; phylum Chordata; class Amphibia; order Anura; family Aromobatidae; genus Allobates; species Allobates femoralis. The sequence continues at coordinate 127,068,716 of JARQOC010000006.1, forward strand.
ACATTCTATTCCTTACTCTGTCCACGCTTATTTCCTGTTCTGTTTCATTTATTTAGACATTTACACATCATCCCTACTTCTGCTTCCCCTATCTCCTTTTCATCATCCAGCTCCTATCATCTATTATCCTTATGCACCAGGTCTCCACTCCCAAATCTCCACCCATCCTAATGTGAATTCATATCCCATCTAGGCTTTTTAAACCCGTCTGTTACTGTATTGAGCCTATATGTTTTTTTTACCTTGATAAACAGTCCGGTTTGGTGCTGAAACACGTTGTAACAAATAAAGAAACATTTTTGAATACAAAAGGCTTAACATTTACTGTACTGCTGTCTATTCAACATGATATCCTCTTCCTCCACTAAATATACACAACAGCATTTGTGACATAGGAATCAGCCTGGGTCCTCTATTGCTGCACGAGCCATGTAAAAGCAGTGATAAAGTACTGGCAAGTTTCTTAACGGGCCAGTCAGTGGCGTAACTTCAGGCCCAGGGGCCCCGATGCGAAAGCCCCTACGGGACCCCCAATTATTGCAAATCTTTAATAATATTAATAATAATAATAATAATAATACTTTATTTATATAGCGCCAACATATTCCGCAGCGCTTTACAATGTAGGGTTAGCGTACAGAAAATATACAGTGAGTAATTACAGTAGAGAACAAATAAAGTACAATAATTGGATACAAAACAATAGGTATAGAATCAATGTGAAAAAAAAAAAATACAATAAATAAAGCAAGAAATGAAGGTGACCCTGCTCAAAAGAGCTTACAATCTACAACGGGATAGGGGTTGCACAAGGTGCCGGGGCTTATTGCACTGGTGGTCCAGGCATCTTGAGGAAATGGGGTATAGGGCTAAGCTTACATGGATGGTCATTATACAGTCTGTGTAGACCTTTATGGTTTGGTGGAGTTTGTAGAAGAGTAATGTCCAGAGGGATAGCCCATTCACTGTCTACAGTACAATGGACTTATTAGGGAGTATGATAGGCCGCCTTAAAAAGATGCGTTTTTAGGGATCGTCTGAAGCCATGCAAGTTGTGGATAGTCCTGATTTCTTTGGGTAAAGCATTCCAGAGGTTTGGTGCAGCTCTGGAAAAGTCTTGGAGCCGGGAGTGGGAGGATCGGATTAGTGCAGATGTTAGTCGAAGGTCATTTGAGGAACGTAGAGAGCGGGTGGGGTGATAGACAGAGATGAGGGAGGAGAGGTAGGGGGGAGCTGCACTGTGAAGAGCTTTGTGGGTGAGAACAAGCAATTTGAATTTGATCCTGTAATATACGGGCAGCCAGTGCAATGACTGGCACAGAGCAGAGGCATCTGAGTAACGATTGGCCAGATGGGTGATCCTGGCTGCTGCATTAAGGATGGACTGGAGAGGAGAAAGTCTGGTGAGGGGGAGGCCGCTTAATAGAGAGTTGCAATAGTCAAGGCGGGAATGGATTAGGGCCACGGTGAGGGTTTTTGTTGTTTCCAGGGTGAGAAAGGGGCGGACTCTAGAGATATTCTTCAGGTGTAAGCGACAGGAGCGGACGAGAGATTGCGTGTGGGAGGAGAAGGAGAGATCGGTGTCAAACATAACACCCAGACAGCGAGCCTGCTGCCTAGGCGTTATCGTAGTGCCGCATACTGAGAGAGAGATGTCCGATTTAGGGAGGTTAGTGGATGGGGGGAGCAGAAGAAGTTCAGTTTTGGAAAGGTTTAGTTTCAAATAGAGAGTGGACATGATATTGGAAACTGCAGCTAAACAGTCATTGGTGTTCTTTACTAACGCAGGGGTAAGGTCAGGGGCTGAAGTGTATAGTTGTGTGTCATCAGCATAAAGATGGTACTGGAAGCCAAATCTGCTGATGGTCTGTCCAATCGGGGCCGTGTAGAGAGAGAAGAGGAGAGGGCCAAGGACTGAACCCTGAGGGACTCCAATAGTGAGGGGAAGAGGGGAAGAAGTGGAGCCAGCAAAAGATACACTGAAAGAGCGGTCAGAAAGATAGGAGGAGAGCCAGGAGAGAGCAGTGTCCTTTATGCCAATGGAGTGCAGCATGGAGAGTAGGAGCTGATGGTCGACAGTGTCAAAAGCTGCAGAGAGATCAAGGAGAATAAGCAGAGAGTGGTCACCATTACGTTTTGCTGTCAGAAGGTCATTGGTCACTTTGATGGGGCAGTTTCTGTGGAGTGAAGGGGGCGGAAACCAGACTGTAATGGATCTAGAAGAGAGTGAGCGGAGAGGTAACGGGTGAGGCGGGAATAGACCAGGCGCTCCAAGAGTTTAGAGATGAAGGGGAGATTGGAGACTGGTCTGTAGTTATTTATTAGTCTTTTCCTATAGGCCAACTAGACTTTTGGGCCCTCCCCCTAGGCTGCCGGGCCCAGGTGCGATCGCGACCCCTGCACTTGTGGTAGTTACGCCCCTGGGTCCAGTTCATAATGAATCTTTTATATATTCGGTTTCTGTATAAATACAGCCTTTGTGCCAATAAATGTATAACATGGCATAAAATTTTGCAACATATCATGGTAGTTCACTAGTAGACGAAGCTCATGAATAATTTTATAGAAATGGGTTGCTCAGTGCTTAGACAATCCTCATTGGTGCACCCCTTACAAGGTGACAGATTTTGTGAAACCGTGCTGTCTACTACACTGTGGCTGGACTGTGAACCTATGAGATATTTCCACTTCATAGCAAATTTTACTGGGCTGGAATATAATCAAGGCCTGTCTGTGAATCAGTATATGTTCTTGCATGTTTTTCAATTCAGTCTAGGTGGTTGTTCATACCACCATGTCTTTTTGTGGAACATAATTGAGATATGTTGGTGTTTAATGCAAGAGAGCACACATTTTGATTTGTGTGCTGTCCATTTTCAATATTGTAGTTGAAAGGAAAAGAATTGTAATTTTTTTTTAATAACGGTTTTATTTTTTGCATACCAGAAAAATATTCAATATCTGATTGATATTTAAGCTGTAGAAAATGAAACCACTGATGGTTGTAGGGTTCATGAAGTGGTCAAAATAAACAATCTGTGAAGCCTTCAATAGGTTCATGGGTCCCCAAGGTACATTCATGTGACACGTCCACCAGGGCCGTGGGGTACTCGGAACCGAATCAGGCAGTTCTCTGGGAAGGTCACAGGCTGTGACCCGGCTCCGTGGTCCTGGCTATGCCATATATGGGAAATATTTCTAAGGAATTTGGTCATGACGCCACCAATGGTACTCGGCTAGGATGGCTGACGCTGTGGTGCAGGTCCCCTGGGGCAGTTGGTGACGCAGCAGAAATGGTGTAGCTCCCCATGGGTGGAGCAGGGGGCCCCAAGGCAGTTGAAACAGTTTATGCAGGGGATAGGGAATGGTGGAGTGCAGTACAGATGCGCAAGGAATGAATGGAGGACACAAGGACTGAAGTTTCCTTTGCCTCTACTTGATGGATGAGGGTGCAGCCTGAGGCACTGGTAACAGATAGTAGTGGAGATTTAGGCAGCCGGGAAGCAACTAGGGAGCCACCTAGCCAGGTGGGTTCAGAGGCCTTCCTTCCTTCTACGCGGTGCTGTTTGGTCCTCTCTGCCTAAAGCGATGCTGCGGCCCTCTTCCTGCATGTCTAGCCTTTGCCTGTATGGCAGGCAGCTCAAGCCTATTACAGGTGTCGCTCCTCAGTGGCTCTGGTATGCTGTTGTGCCGTCGAGTGTTTAGTGGGAGCGGGGACTTGCAATTCTCTGCCCTCCAGATTTAGCTGCTGGGACTTCAGTGCCCAAACAACCTTCGACTCCGGCGTTCGTTTTCTAGTGCTTTCCTCTGGGGTTAGCTCACAGTTCCACTCCCCAGGTTCTCCTTGACTTCTCCCTTCTTCCCTCTCACTAGCTTCCCACTGTCCTGGGATGAGCTCCAACCGGCTCCAATGCCCAGGACGTCTCTCCTAAGACGTTCTTTCAGACTTTCTCTTCTAACCCTGTTAGAGAAGTTCCCCTAAAACCTGGTTCAGAGCTTCCCCTTCTGGCCTGGAATCAGGACAAGTGTTGGATGCTGGTGTTACCTGACAAGGGTACCCCTTCTTTCTTCCAGGCATGACATCACCCCCTGTGAGGAAGGCAATGCCACTGTGGCAACTGGACTCCTGGGGTGCCACACATGTACTTGGGAAACATGGGCAAACCCATCTGGTCTACCCATAGAAGTGTTACTGTAGTACTAATTGCAAAAAGTTAAAACTCCCTTTGATAGGAAAACGCCAGAACAGACAGTGATTTACACCTTGCCACAAACTAGTCACGGTGCCAAGAACTGACCACTGTCCAGTGTCATAAGTGCTTGCAATGTACATGTACATGACATGTACATCAAAACTGGTCCAGAGAACAAAAGAAGAAGGTTGACTGCTTGAAGGTGGGTGGCATGGTTCATTACTTTGGGAAGAAATGGATGCATAGTGGGAAGAAAGAAGCAAAGGCAATGGGCAATGTTCTGCTGGGAAACCATTATTGTCCTGATGTGAAAATTACTTTAAAAGATACCCCCAACCTAAACATGATTGCAAACCATGATTACACTGCACTGACCTTTCAGCAAGATAAAGTGCACTGCTACACTGTGAAAATTGTTCAACACTGGTTTGAGGAATATAACAGAACTCAAGTTTTCCCCTCCCATATACTAATGTGTCACAAGCAGGAAGTTGATATCACCATCCATTCCCATTTTATTTAGGTGCATCCATATAAATGGCTCACAGCCGAATAGTCCGGCTGTTGTAATAATATTATTTAAATATCCACGCCCACCTTAGCTGGTGTTCTGTCCCTCCCCGTTGTGCTCTGTGCTGGCAATGGGGAGGTGTTTTGTCCTGCACTGTCTGTAAGATTTCTATTATATGAACATTGATTTTTATCCAGACATGTAATGTGTGTATATGCTGAGCAAATGATCAAATGTTCTTATAATCATATAGAAATATCTCAGACTGCACATACTACACACATGCCTCAGATACATAAATGAAGATCTCTAAGATCACACACCTCCTCCCCCCTCCTTCTGCTCTGCAATGAGTCACACAACATACAGACCAGAGAGGACAGTGTAATGATGCATGAATATTCATTCTTTGGGAAGTGGACAGCAGAGAATTCACTGTGATTGACAGATGGAATAAATCTTTTATTTTGAAGTTTACAGAGGATAGGAGGGAAGTATAAATAATAGAAGTACATGAATAGAGAGAACTTAGAGAAAGGAATTAGCAAATGATACCGTAGCAGTTACATGTGGATTTTTGACCTGACAGATTCCCTTTAAAATTTTACACAGCATCAGAACATTTTAGGAATTGGGGTTATTGTTTACATTAATGTTTTTACACATAGTCCGATGGTCTTCATGTAAAAAAGTCACAGTATGCTGTTCTTTGATCAGGTTTCTGGATCAGACTTGCACATTATAGGTCAATGGGTGCGCAAAAATAGTTCACCTATGGGCAACCTCTGTATACTCTATGTTTTTTACTGATTCATTACAATTATTATAATAGGAAACTGTAACTGACCTGTATCATATATTAACTTGTTCCTGCACAAATGTACAAAATGGACACACTGATGGTATATGAATTGTATACGGATGACAATACAGAAGAAAATAAATACGGCCGATTTAGCTTATGATCATCTGAATTGTGATTTTCTTTTACTACTTATGGCCAATCAGCTATATGATTGTTGCCTGCATTAAGAGCTTTAATATATTTTGATGGGCAAAACGTAAATATTATCTGCTCTTACTGTACTGCCTTGGGAATAGGGTCTTGGTAATAGTCACAACTACACTATTATCTTCGTACACTTTTCAGATCACAATCTATTATTCCCTGTTATCAGCCATTTCAGTCAGGGAAAGGCTGACTGTAATGTTCTTTAATTTGATTATTGAGAGGAAGTCTAGGACAATGTTTGCCTTATGATCACTACTTTATCTCACTTATTTCCAGATCTGAGAAGCTCCAGAAGCATTTATATTTATGTACGCTAATATTATTAGGCTCTCTTTTATAAACTATGTTTGTGCTGCTTTAGATATAAGATTTACCAGTCAGTGTGAAATCTCCATATTTAATATATTTATATTTGTTTAGTAGACATAAGAGGGCCCTGTTTAAGAATGGGATATAAGCCCCCTCTTATCCCACTTCTCATCATGAAGCATCTTATTAGAATTAATCATTAATTTAGAGCCATGAAGATTATTAGATCTCGGTCTTAAGGCCGGTTTACACGGCTGAGATGTCCCAGCGATCCGACCAACGATCGGAATCGCTGGGACATCGCTATCTGATCGCTGGTGAGCTGTCGCACAGGCAGGCTCACCAGCGATCAGCGACCAGTGAGAACTCTGGTAGCCAGGGTAAACATGGGGTAACTAAGCTTAGCGCTGTGCTTAGTTACCAGCATCCCAGCATGTCTGTGCGGCGCTGGGCATCGGCCAGGAGGTCGTTGATCACTGTCTCCCGCTGTCACACACGCCGATACTGGCCGCCTAGCGGGAGACCAACAATTGAAAAAGGGCCCTGGCAATTTACCAATGATCAGTGAGCTGATCGCTGGTCGTTGGTACATGTCACACGCAGCGCCTTCGCTACGAGGTCGCTGCAACGTCACAAAACTGGTGACGTTGCAATGATATTGTTAGCGATATCGTTGCGTTTATCCTGGCCTGTACTTGCAACCTAATTGAAAACTGCTTTTAACGAACAATGACGTACATAGCACATCATGAGTCATGGCTTTGAACTGTCACTGCATTGCATGTAAATACTCACCATCCTGCCCCCCTGCCTCCATCCTGCCATCCTGCCCCCCCCCTCGCCACCATTCTGCCCCGCTGGCTCCATCCTGCCCCAATCGCTCCATTTTGTCCCCCCGGCCCCCTGGCTCCATCCTGCCCCCCTGGCCTCATGCCCTGCTGGCTCCATCCTGCCCCTCTGCCTCCATCCTGCCCCCCTGGCTCCATGCCCTGCAGGCTCCATCCTGCTCCCCCGCATCCATCCTGCTCCCCCGCCTCCATCCTGCCACCCCACATCCATCCTGCCCCCACCACATCCATCCTGCCCCCACCACATCCATCTTGCCTCCCCCGGCTCCATCCTGCCTCCCCCCGGCTCCATCCTGCCCCCCCCAGCTCCATCCTGCCCCCCCTCCCCGGCTCCATCCTGCCCCCACCACATCCATCCTGCCCCCCCCTCCCCGACTCCATCCTGCACCGCTCGCTCCATCCTGCACCACTCGCTCCATCCTGCCTCCGCCGCCTCCATCCTGCCCCCTCTCACTCCATGCTGTCCTGTTTCCTCCATCCTGCTCCCCCCCGCATCTATCCTGCTCCCCGGGCTCTATCCTGCCCCCCCACCTACATCCTGCCATCCTGCCCCCCTCACCACCATCCTGCCCCGCTGGCTCCATGCTGCCCCGATCGCTCCATCCTGCCCCCCTGCCACGATCCGGCCCCCTTTCTCCACCCTGCCCCCCTGGCTTCATGCCCTGCCGTTTCCATCCTGCCCCTGTGTCTCCATCCTGCCGCCCTGGCTCCATGCCCTGCTGGCTCCATCCTGCCCCCCTGCCTCCATCCTGCCCCCCTGGCTCCATGCCCTGCCAGCTCCATCCTGCCCCCCTGCCTCCATCCTGCCCCCCTGGCTCCATCCTGCCTCCCCCCGGCTCCATCCTGCCCCCCCCCAGCTCCATCCTGCCCCCCCTCCCCGGCTCCATCCTGCCCCCACCACATCCATCCTGCCCCCCCTCCCCGACTCCATCCTGCACCGCTCACTCCATCCTGCACCACTCGCTCCATCCTGCCTCTGCCGCCTCCATCCTGCCCCCTCTCACTCCATGCTGTCCTGCTTGCTCCATCCTGCCCCCCCACATCCATCCTGCTCCCCGCATCCATCCTGCCCCCCGCATCCATCCTGCCCCCCCCCCCCCCCCCGCATCCATCCTGCTCCCCGGGCTCTATCCTGCCCCGCTGCCTACATACTGCCATCCTGCCCCCCCTCACCACCATCCTGCCCCGCTGGCTCCATGCTGCCCTGATCGCTCCATCCTGCCCCCCTGCCACGATCCAGCCCCCTGTCTCCATCCTGCCCCCCTGGCTTCATGCCCTGCCGTCTCCATCCTGCCCCTCTGTCTCCATCCTGCCGCCCTGGCTCCATGCCCTGCTGGCTCTATCCTGACCCCCTGCCTCCATCCTGCCCCCTAGCTCCATGCCCTGCCAGCTCCATCCTGCCCCCCTGCCTCCATCCTGCCCCCCTGGCTCCATGACCTGCCAGCTCCAACCTGCCCCCTGCCTCCATCCTGCCCCGCTCACTCCATCCTGCCCCACTCGCTCCATCCTGCCCCCTGTCTCCATCCTGCCATCCTGCCCCCCCCCTCGCCACCATTCTGCCCCGCTGGCTCTATCCTGCCCCGATCGCTCCATCTTGTCCCCCCGGACCCCTGGCTCCATCCTGCCCCCCTGGCCTCATGCCCTGCCGACTCCATTCTGCCCCTCTGCCTCCATCCTGCCCCCCTGGCTCCATGCCCTGCAGGCTCCATCCTTCTCCCCCGCCTCCATCCTGCTCCCCTGCCTCCATCCTGCCACCCCCCATCCATCCTGCCCCCACCACATCCATCTTGCCCCCCCGGCTCCATCCTGCCTCCCCCTCTTCATCCTGCCATCCTGCCCCCCCCTCACCACCATCCTGCCCCGGTGGCTCCATGCTGCCCTGATCGCTCCATCCTGCCCCCCTGCCACCATCCAGCCCCCTGGCCTCATCCTGCCCCCTGGCTTCATGCCCTGCCGTCTTCATTCTGCCCCTCTGTCTCCATCCTGCCCCCCTGGCTCCATGCCCTGCCAGCTCCATCCTGCCTCCCTGCCTCCATGCTGTCTCCCCCACCTCCATCCTGTCTCCCCCGCCTCCATCCTGCTCCCTCACATCCATCCTGACCCCCCTGCATCCATCCTGCTCCCCCGCTCCATCCTGCCCCGCTCGCTCCATCCTGCCCCACTCGCTCCATCCTGCCCCCCTGCCTCCATCCTGCCATCCTGCCCCCCCCCTCGCCACCATTCTGCCCCGCTGGCTCCATCCTGCCCCAATCGCTCCATTCTGTCCCCCCGGCCCCCTGGTTCCATCCTGTCCCCCTGGCCTCATGCCCTGCCGGCTCCATCCTGCCCCTCTGCCTCCATCCTGCCCCCCTGGCTCCATGCCCTGCAGGCTCCATCCTGCTCTTCCGCCTCCATCCTGCTCCCCCGCCTCCATCCTGCCACCCCACATCCATCCTGCCCCCACCACATCCATCCTGCCCCACCACATCCATCCTGCCTCCCCCCGGCTCCATCCTGCCTCCCCCCGGCTCCATCCTGCCCCCCCCAGCTCCATCCTACCCCCCTCCCCGGCTCCATCCTGCCCCCACCACATCCATCCTGCCCCCCCTCCCTGACTCCATCCTGCACCGCTCGCTCCATCCTGCACCGCTCGCTCCATCCTGCCTCCGCCGCCTCCATCCTGCCCCCTCTCACTCCATGCTGTCCTGCTTGCTCCATCCTGCCCCCCCACATCCATCCTGCTCCCCGCATCCATCCTGCCCCCCCCCCGCATCCATCCTGCTCCCCGGGCTCTATCCTGCCCCCCCGCCTACATCCTGCCATCCTGCCCCCCCTCACCACCATCCTGCCCCGCTGGCTCCATGCTGCCCTGATCACTCCATCCTGCCCCCCTGCCACGATCCGGCCCCCTGTCTCCATCCTGCCCCCCTGGCTTCATGCCCTGTCGTTTCCATCCTGCCCCTCTGTCTCCATCCTGCCTCCCTGGCTCCATGCCCTGCTGGCTCCATCCTGACCCCCTGCCACCATCCTGCCCCCCTGGCTCCATGCCCTGCCAGCTCCATCCTGACCCCCTGCTTCCATCCTGCCCCCCTGGCTCCATGCCCTGCCAGCTCCATCTTGCCCCCCTGCCTCCATCCTGCCCCCCCACCTCCATCCTGTCGCCCCCGCCTCCATCCTGCTCCCTCACATCCATCCTGCCCCACTCACTGCATCCTGCCCCGCTCACTTCATTTGCCCCCCTCGCTCCATCGTGCCCCACTCGCTCCATCCTGCCCCCTGTCTCCAAACCTGCCCTCCCGCCCCCCCTCGCCCCATTCTGCCCCGCTGGGTCATCCTGCCCCGATCGCTCCATCTTGTCCCCCCCGGCCCCCCGGCTCCTTTCCCGCCCCCCCGGCCTCATGCCCTGGACTCCCTCCTGCCCCTCTGCCCCCATCCCGCCCCCCCGGCTCCATGCCCCGAGGCTCCCTCCCGCTCCCCCCCCCCATCCTGCTTCCCTGCCTCCCTCCTGCCACCCCCTCCATCCTGCCCCCCACCCATCCCTCTTGCCCCCCCCGGCCCCTCCTGCCTTTCCCCCCGGCTCCATCCTGCCTCCCCCCCCGGCTCCATCCTGCCTCCTCCCCGGCTCCCTCCCGCCTCCCCCCGGGTCCATCCTGTCCCCCCCTTTCCCCCGGGTCCATCCTGCCCCCCCCACATTTCCCTCCTGCCCCCCCCCCCCGGCTCCATCCTGCACCGCTCACTCCCTCCTGCCCCCCGTTCGCTCCATTTCTGCCCCCGTTTGCTCCATGCTGCCCCCCTTGCTCCATTTTTGCCCCCCCCCCCTTTCCCTCCTGCCCCCCCCGGGTTTGCGTTCATGTGCCCGATTGG
>JARQOC010000006.1:127079531-127184159 GCA_033576535.1 Allobates femoralis
CCTGTGACCATTACATTCACCGACTGGTGTTCTTACTATCTTGATACAGGTTAGGGACTAAAATCCAAATCTCCTGTGACCAATTACAGTCACCAGACTGGTGTACTTACTACCTTAATACAGGTTAGGGACTAAAATCCTAATCTCCTGTGACCATTACAGTCACCAGACTGGTGTACTTACTACCTTGATACAGGTTAGGGACTAAAATCCTACTCTCCTGTGACCATTACAGTCACCAGACTGGTGTACTTACTACCTTAATACAGGTTAGGGACTAAAATCCTAATCTCCTGTGACCATTACATTCACCAGACTGGTGTACTTACTACCTTGATACAGGTTAGGGACTAAAATCCTAATCTCCTGTGACCATTACAGTCACCAGACTGGTGTACTTACTACCTTAATACAGGTTAGGGACTAAAATCCTAATCTCTGTGACATTACAGTCACCAGACTGGTGTACTTACTACCTTGATACAGGTTAGGGCCTAAAATCCTACTTCCTGTGACATTACAGTCAACAGACTGGTGTACTTACTACCTTAATACAGGTTAGGGACTAAAATTATATCTCCTGTGACCATTACAGTCACCAGACTGTGTACTTACTACCTTGATAAGGTTAGGGCTAAATCCTACTCTCCTGTGACCCTTACAGTCACCAGATGGTGTACTTACTACCTTAATAAAGGTTAGGGACTAAAATCCTAATCTCTGTGACCATTACATTCACCAGACTGGTGTACTTACTACCTTGATACAGGTAAGGGACTAAAACCCTAATCTCCTGTGACCATTACAGTCACCAGGATGGTGTACTTACTACCTTAATACATGTTAGGGACTAAAATCCTAATCTCTGTGACCATTACAGTCACCAGACTGGTGTACTTACTACCTTAATACAGGTTAGGGACTAAAATCCTATCTCCGTGCCATTACATTCACCAGACTGGTGTACTTACTACCTTAATACAGGTTAGGGACTAAAATCTAATCTCCCGTGACCATTACATTCACCAGATGGTGTACTTACTACTTGATAAGGTTAGGGACTAAAATCCTAATCTCCGTGACATTACAGTCACCAGACTGGTGTACTTACTACTTAATAATGTTAGGGACTAAAATCCTAATCTCTGTGACCATTACAGTCACCAGACTGGTGTACTTACTACCTTGATGCAGGTTAGGGACTAAAATCCTATCTCCTGTGACCATTACAGTCACCAGACTGGTGTACTTATACCTTAATACAGGTTGGGACTAAAATCCTAATCTCCGTGGCCATTACATTCACCAGATGGTGTACTTACTACCTTAATACAGGTTAGGGACTAAAATCCTACTCCGTGACCATTACATCACCAGACTGGTGTTACTTACTACCTTGATACAGGTTAGGGACTAAAATCCTAATCTCCCGTGACCAATACATCACCAGACTGGTGTACTTACTACTTAATACAGGTTAGGGACTAAAATCCAATCTCCTGTGACCATTACAGTCACCAGACTGGTGTACTTACTACCTTATACAGGTTAGGGACTAAAATCCTAATCTCCTGTGACCATTACAGTCACCAGACTGGTGTACTTACTACCTTGATACAGGTTAGGGACTAAAATCCTATCTCCTGTGACCATTACAGTCACCAGACTGGTGTACTTACTACCTTAATACAGGTTAGGGACTAAAATCCTAATCTCCTGTGACCATTACATTCACCAGACTGGTGTACTTACTACCTTGATACAGGTTAGGGACTAAATCCTTATCTCCTGTGACCATTACAGTCACCAGACTGGTGTACTTACTACCTTAATACAGGTTAGGGACTAAAATCCTAATCTCCTGTGACCATTACAGTCACCAGACTGGTGTACTTACTACCTTAATACAGGTTAGGGCTAAAATCCTAATCTCCTGTGACCATTACAGTCACAGACTGGTGTACTTACTACCTTAATACAGGTTAGGGACTAAAATTCTAATCTCCTGTGACCATTACAGTCACCAGACTGGTGTACTTACTACCTTGAACAGGTTAGGGCCTAAAATCCTATCTCCTGTGACCTTACAGTCACCAGACTGGTGTACTTACTACCTTAATAAGGTTAGGGACTAAAATCCTAATCTCCTGTGACCATTACATCACCAGACTGGTGTACTTACTACCTTGATACAGGTAGGGACTAAAACCTAATCTCCTGTGACCATTACAGTCACCAGACTGGTGTACTTACTACCTTAATACAGTTAGGGACTAAAATCCTAATCTCCTATGACCATTACAGTCACCAGACTGGTGTACTTACTACCTTAATACAGGTTAGGGACTAAAATCCTACTCTCCGTGCCATTACATCACCAGACTGGTGTACTTACTACCTTATACAGGTTAGGGACTAAAATCCTATCTCCGTGACCATTACATACACAGACTGGTGTACTTACTACCTTATACAGGTTAGGGACTAAAATCCTAATCTCCTTGACCAATACATCACCAGACTGGTGTACTTACTACCTTATACAGTTAGGGACTAAAATCCTAATCTCCTGTGACCATTACAGTCACCAGACTGGTGTACTTACTACCTTATCAGGTTAGGGACTAAAATCCTAATCTCCTGTGACCATTACAGTCACCAGACTGGTGTACTTACTACCTTATACAGGTTAGGGCCTAAAATCCTAATCTCCTGTGCCATTACATCACCAGACTGGTGTACTTACTACCTTAATACAGGTTAGGGACTAAAATCTAATCTCCTGTGACCATTACATTCACCAGACTGGTGTACTTACTACCTTGATACAGGTTAGGGCTAAAATCCTAATCTCCGTGACCATACAGTCACCAGACTGGTGTACTTACTACCTTAATAAAGGTTAGGGACTAAAATCCTAATCTCCTGTGACCATTACATCACCAGACTGGTGTACTTACTACCTTGATACAGGTTAGGGACTAAAACCTAATCTCCTGTGACCATTACAGTCACCAGACTGGTGTACTTACTACCTTAAACAGTTAGGGACTAAAATCCTAATCTCCTGTGACCATTACAGTCACCAGATGGTGTACTTACTACCTTAATACAGGTTGGGACTAAAATCCTAATCTCCTGTGACCATTACATTCACCAGACTGGTGTACTTACTACCTTAATACAGGTTAGGACTAAAATCCTATCTCCCGTGCCATTACATTCACCAGACTGGTGTACTTACTACCTTATACAGGTTAGGGACTAAAATCCTAATCTCCGTGACCAATACATCACCAGACTGGTGTACTTACTACCTTATACAGGTTAGGGACTAAAATCCTAATCTCCGTGACCATTACAGTCACCAGACTGGTGTACTTACTACCTTATACAGGTTAGGGACTAAAATCCTAATCTCCTGTGACCATTACAGTCACCAGACTGGTGTACTTACTACCTTGAACAGGTTAGGGACTAAAATCCTAATCTCCTGTGACCATTACAGTCACCAGACTGGTGTACTTACTACCTTAATACAGTTAGGGACTAAAATCCTAATCTCCTGTGACCATTACAGTCACCAGACTGGTGTACTTACTACCTTGATACAGGTTAGGGACTAAAATCCTAATCTCCTGTGACCATTACAGTCACCAGACTGGTGTACTTACTACCTTGATACAGGTTAGGGACTAAAATCCTAATCTCCTATGACCATTACAGTCACCAGACTGGTGTACTTACTACCTTAATACAGGTTAGGGACTAAAATCCTACTCTCCTGTGACCATTACAGTCACCAGACTGCTGTACTTACTACCTTGATACAGGTTAGGGACTAAAATCCTACTCTCCTGTGACCATTACAGTCACCAGACTGGTGTACTTACTACCTTAATACAGGTTAGGGACTAAAATCCTAATCTCCTGTGACCATTACATTCACCAGACTGGTGTACTTACTACCTTGATACAGGTTAGGGACTAAAATCCTAATCTCCTGTGACCATTACAGTCACCAGACTGGTGTACTTACTACCTTAATACAGGTTAGGGACTAAAATCCTAATCTCCTGTGACCATTACAGTCACCAGACTGGTGTACTTACTACCTTGATACAGGTTAGGGCCTAAAATCCTACTCTCCTGTGACCATTACAGTCACCAGACTGGTGTACTTACTACCTTAATACAGGTTAGGGACTAAAATTATAATCTCCTGTGACCATTACAGTCACCAGACTGGTGTACTTACTACCTTGATACAGGTTAGGGCCTAAAATCCTACTCTCCTGTGACCATTACAGTCACCAGACTGGTGTACTTACTACCTTAATAAAGGTTAGGGACTAAAATCCTAATCTCCTGTGACCATTACATTCACCAGACTGGTGTACTTACTACCTTGATACAGGTAAGGGACTAAAACCCTAATCTCCTGTGACCATTACAGTCACCAGACTGGTGTACTTACTACCTTGAAACATCTTAGGGACTAAAATCCTAATCTCCTGTGACCATTACAGTCACCAGACTGGTGTACTTACTACCTTAATAACAGGTTAGGGACTAAAATCCTAATCTCCTGTGACCATTACAGTCACCAGACTGGTGTACTTACTACCTTGATACAGGTTAGGGACTAAAATCCTAATCTCCTGTGACCATTACAGTCACCAGACTGGTGTACTTACTACCTTGATACAGGTTAGGGACTAAAATCCTAATCTCCTGTGACCATTACAGTCACCAGACTGGTGTACTTACTACCTTGATACAGGTTAGGGACTAAAATCCTAATCTCCTATGACCATTACAGTCACCAGACTGGTGTACTTACTACCTTAATACAGGTTAGGGACTAAAATCCTACTCTCCTGTGACCATTACAGTCACCAGACTGGTGTACTTACTACCTTAATACAAGTTAGGGACTAAAATCCTAATCTCCTGTGACCATTACATTCACCAGACTGGTGTACTTACTACCTTGATACAGGTTAGGGACTAAAATCCTAATCTCCCGTGACCAATACAGTCACCAGACTGGTGTACTTACTACCTTAATACAGGTTAGGGACTAAAATCCTAATCTCCTGTGACCATTAGTCACCAGACTGGCGTACTTACTACCTTGATACAGGTTAGGGACTAAAATCCTAATCTCCTGTGACCATTACAGTCACCAGACTGGTGTACTTACTACCTTGAAACAGGTTAGGGACTAAAAATCCTAATCTCCTGTGACCATTACAGTCACCAGACTGGAGTACTTACTACCTTAATACAGGTTAGGGACTAAAATCCTAATCTCCTGTGACCATTACAGTCACCAGACTGGTGTACTTACTACCTTGATACAGGTTAGGGACTAAAATCCTAATCTCCTGTGACCATTACAGTCACCAGACTGGTGTACTTACTAACTTGATACAGGTTAGGGACTAAAATCCTAATCTCCTGTGACCATTACAGTCACCAGACTGGTGTACTTACTACCTTAATACAGGTTAGGGACTAAAATCCTACTCTCCTGTGACCATTACAGTCACCAAACTGGTGTACTTACTACCTTGATACAGGTTAGGGACAAAAATCCTACTCTCCTGTGACCATTACAGTCACCAGACTGGTGTACTTACTACCTTGATACAGGTTAGGGACTAAAATCCTAATCTCCTGTGACCATTACATTCACCAGACTGGTGTACTTACTACCTTGATACAGGTTAGGGACTAAAATCCTAATCTCCTGTGACCATTACAGTCACCAGACTGGTGTACTTACTACCTTATTACAGGTTAGGGACTAAAATCCTAATCTCCTGTGACCATTACAGTCACCAGACTGGTGTACTTACTACCTTGATACAGGTTAGAGACTAAAATCCTACTCTCCTGTGACCATTACAGTCACCATACTGGTGTACTTACTACCTTGATACAGATTAGGGACTAAAATCCTAATCTCCTGTGACCATTACAGTCACCAGACTGGTGTACTTACTACCTTAATACAGGTTAGGGACTAAAATCCTACTCTCCTGTGACCATTACAGTCACCAGACTGGTGTACTTACTACCTTGATACAGGTTAGGGACTAAAATCCCACAACTTCAGCATCTGGCCAAACTTAGCATTTCTTGTGGCACTACCCCGCACCTCAGGGGCTGTGGTACGTGAGGGGCTGAGAAAACTGTCCCACATCGTAAAGACTGTTCCCCTACCTCTGGCGGATTGGACTTGTGCCCCTCTCGGCCGTACGCCTTGGTTGTCCACCGATTCCTGACCTATGCCGCTAGCGTTTTGTGAGGGGAATGATTTGCCTACTTCCGTGACTATGGCCTTCTGGAAATGCTGCATTTTGGCTGACCTCTCCGCCTCATGAATGAGAGACATAAAGTTCTCCTTGTAGCGTGGGTCTAACAGTGTTGCCAACCAGTACTGATTGTCGGCCAAGATGTTGTGAACGCGAGGGTCACGAGCCAGGCAGCTTACCATAAAGTCTGCCATGTGCGCCAGACTCTTAACAGCCATCACTTCAGTATCCAGACCAACACGATGACTGAACATGCTGTCCTCCTCCTCTTCATCTCCCCTGTCCTCTGGCCAGCCATGCAGAATCGAGGGTATGACTGGTGTGCATGTCATCTCCTCAATTTGGCCAGAGAGTTGCTCCATGTCTTCATCCTCCTCCTCCTCGTCATAGTCCTCCACTGCACGTTGTGATGAGATGAGGCTGGGCTGTGTGTTTTCACCCACACCCACTACTGTTTCTTGCTCTAAGTCATCGCGCTTGGCCTGCAATGCATCCTCTTTGTTTTTCAGCAGAGACCGTTTTAGAAGGCAGAGTAGTGGTATGGTGACGGTAATAATGGCGTCATCGCCGCTCACCATCTTGGTGGAGTCCTCAAAGTTTTGGAGGACGGTAAATAGGTCGGACATCCATCTCCACTCCTCAGGTGTTATGTGTGGAGTTTGGCCCATTTCCCGACGGCTTAGGTGATGCAGGTAGTCCACAACTGCCCTCTTCTGCTCACATATCCTGACCAACATGTGCAGAGTTGAATTCCAACGCGTGGGGACATCACACACCAGTCTGTGGGCCGGAAGACGCAAACGGCGCTGAAAGCCGACAAGGCCGGCTGAAGCAGCAGGTGACTTGTGAAAATGTGCAGACAGACGGCGCCCTTTTACCAGCTGTTCAGATAGCTCTGGGTATGACTTTAGAAACCTCTGAACCACCAGGTTGAGCACATGGCCCACGCATGGAACATGCGTCAGCTGGCCTCGCCTCAAAGCTGCCACCAGGTTCTGGACATTGTCACACACGACCTTTCCTGGCTTTAGGTTCAGAGGTGTGAGCCAGTGATCTGACTGCTGTTTCAGAGCTGTCCACACCTCTTCTGCATTGTGGGGTTTGTCACCTATGCAGACTAGCTTCAGCACAACCTGTTGCCGCTTTGCAGAGGCAGTGCTGCAGTGCTTCCAGCTTGGGACTGGTGTGGAGGGTACAGTGGATGAGGATGCGCAGGAGGAGGAGGCTGAAGAGCATGACATTCCGGAGCTGTAGAGTGTCAGTGAATCCCTGACAGAGGTAGGGCCTGCTATCCTTGCTGTGGGAAGGACGTGTTCCGTCCCTCGCTCAGACTGTGTCCCAGCCTCCACAATATTAACCCAGTGTTTTGTCAAGGAGATGTAGCGGCCTTGCCCACAAGCACTTGTCCACGTGTCTGTGGTTAGGTGGACTTTGGCTGAAACAGCGTTGTTCAGGGCACGTGTGATGCTGTTGGACACGTGGTTATGCAATGCGGGGATGGCACATCTGGAGAAATAGTGGCGGCTGGGGACCGAGTAACGTGGGACAGCAGCCGCCATCAGGTCGCGGAATGCTTCCGTCTCCACCAGCCGGAAAGGCAACATTTCTAGCGCTATGAGTCGCGAAATGTGATAATTCAGGATTGTGGCATGTGGGGCGTTGGCAGCGTATTTGCGCCTGCGTTCAAAGGTTTGCTGAATGGATAATTGAACGTTGCGCTGGTACAAGGACGTGCTTGATGGTGGGGTTATTTGTGCATGGGCAACTTCAGGTGCAGGTCCGGAGGCTTGTTCGCGGCCAGCATGTACAGGGGATTGGCTCGCACGCACAACACGCGGAGACGTAGCGGTGACATCAGCAAGCACCGCTCCTTGACTCTGTTGTACTTCCCACAAAGTCGGGTGCTTGGCGGACATGTGCCTGATCATGCTGGTGGTGGTCAGGCTGCTAGTTTTCGTACCCCTGCTGCTGCTGGCATGGCAGGTGTTGCAAATGGCCTTTATAGAGTCATCTGGAGCCAACTTAAAAAACTGCCAGACTCGGGAAGACCTAACATTTGCACAGGCACCTTGTGTCGTGTTGTTGTTCCGGGGAACGGTTGCCTCCCTTCTGCCTGCGGACCCGACCCTGCTTCGTACTGCCTGTTGGGATGCTACGCCTCCCTCCCCCTGTGCACTGCTGTCCTCGCTCTGCATATCCTCCTGCCAGGTTGGGTCAGCTACTGGATCATCCACCACGTCGTCTTCCTCTTCCTTGGCTAATCGCTGGACTGCTCCTCCTTCTCCTCATGTGCCACCATGATGACCGTTACAATAGTTAGGCTGTTGTTTCAGGTATACCCCCAGTGGTAAATTTTTACGCCCATTCTTTTTGAATGGGCATTACAACGACAGGATACCCGCTCCTTTTCAATGGGAAAAATGTTTTGAGGCCCTCATGCACGTCTCTATCCAGGGACAATGTGGAGCCTCCCAATTTTTGGCTGCCCTGGCCAAAGGGCTATACTACAATACACCCACTTCAGGTTTACAGGCCCTCCTGCACGTCTCTATCCAGGGACAATGTGGAGCCTCCCAATTTTTAGCTGCCCTGGCTAAAGGGCTATACTACAATACACCCACTTCAGGTTTACAGGCCCTCCTGCACGTCTCTATCCAGGGACAATGTGGAGCCACCCAATTTTTGGCGGCCCTGGCCAAAGGGCTATACTACAATACAATACACCCTCTTCAGGTTTACAGGTCCTCCTGCACGTCTCTATCCAGGGACAATGTGGAGCCTCCCAATTTTTGGCTGCCCTGGCCAAAGGGCTATACTACAATACACCCACTTCAGGTTTACAGGCCCTCCTGCACGTCTCTATCCAGGGACAATGTGGAGTCTCCCAATTTTTGGCTGCCCTGGCCAAAGGGCTATACTACAATACACCCACTTCAGGTTTACAGGCCCTTATGCATGTCTCTATCCAGGGACAATATGGAGCCTCCCAATTTTTGGCTGCCCTGTCAAAGGGCTATACTACAATACACCCACTTCCTTACAATGGGCACTTCAGGTTTACAGGCCCTCATGCACGTCTCTATCCAGGGGCATTGGTGAACCTCCCAATTTTGGACTGCCCTGGCAAAGGAAAATACTACAATAGACCCAGTCCCTCAAAATGGGCACATTATGTCAAGACAGGGCTTCATGTACGTCTCTTCTCAGGGACATCGGAGTGCCGCACAATGTTTTCACGTAAAATCTTTCATGTAATCACAAACAGTAACATACACCAGCTGTATCTCACTATTGGGTATGTGCCCTTAACATTTCCACCCTGAATATTCATTTTGGTGTCATTTTGGAAGGTTTTCTGGTGACTCCGTAAAATTGGCGTGAAACTCGGACAAGATTGTTCACAGCTGTGACTTTTGAGTGAGAAATGCTTCCAGGGGTCTTCCCCATGGTGTTGCCATGTCATTTGAGCACTCTTCTGAGACTTTTGTGACATTTTTAGGGTTTCAACATGCTGCCGGCAGTCATTTCATAAAAATACTCGGGTCTCCCATAGGATAACATTGGGCTCGGTACTCGGGCCGAGTACACGAGTATCTCGGGATGCTCGGCCCGAGCTTCGAGCACCCGAGCATTTTAGTACTCGTTCATCACTAATCGTGGGTCACACTGTAATGTCATATAGTTCAGTATACCTATGAAATCAATTAAGCACACAGGAGTTGCTGGGCCAAGGATACTAACTACTGAAATGAAGTTCAGCTTAAAGGGAACCAACCACCTCAGATGACGACTATAAGCACTTAATACGTGTCCCTGCACCCTACCAAGACTGTTCCACCCATATTTTTGTTAAGAATATTGATTTTTGCAAACCGAAATATACACTTTGTAAAAATACTGGCCTTGGCGACTTCTGGGCGTCTCCCTCGGGCTGAGCTACTAGTGGGCTGTGTCTTCTAAAGCATTACTGGCTTTTCTACCCCTCCCTCTTACTTTGCAAGACGTCACTGAAGGGCGTGATATTATCTTTCAGTGGGCGGGCACGCAAGGCTGCTCCCGTCCCCGCACATCATCGGAGGCAGACAGAGTCACGTGCACTCGCATCGTCACTTCCTGTCGGCTCCGTGCAGTGACGCGCAGCTGAGGGAAATGCTTAATGAAAGATACCACGTTCGCTCGCCGCAATGTGTTTTGCTCATACGGTATCCCTCAGCTGCGCGTCACTGCACGGAGCCGACAGGAAGTGACGATGCGAGTGCACGTGACTCTGTCTGCCTCCGATGACGTGCGGGGACCGGAGCAGCCTTGCGTGGCCGCCCACTGAAAGATAATATCACGCCCTTCAGTGACGTCCTGCAAAGTAAGAGGGAGGGGTAGAAAAGCCAGTAATGCTTTAGAAGACACAGCCCACTAGTAGCTCAGCCCGAGGGAGACACCCAGAAGTCGCCAGGCCAGTATTTTTACAAAGTGTATATTTCTTTTTGCAAAAATCAATATTCTTAACAAAAGTATAGGTGGAACGGTCTAGGTAGAGTGCAGGGACATGTATTAAGTGCTTATAGTCGTCATCTGAGGTGGTTGGTTCCCTTTAAACAAAGGGCCAGACTGGAGGTCCAGAGCACAAGAGAAGTCCACCCTCCTCCCCATTACTAACTATAAAATCAAAAAAGGGCCTGCACTCCTTCAGTCTTACGTATGCAGGTTGTAGTGATTTGTTCACTGAGCATGTTGGAGGACACTCAATTGGTAGTGCGTTTGAGGCAAACATGCACATTTTTTCTGTTACATAAAGTTTATTTGGTTTATTACACATCATAAACCTCATACACGATACAGTCCATTAACATCAACAGAACATTCATGACATTCAGTCTGTTCCAGTGGTGGGTATGCCTGCCTGATGATATTTACACATCCCTTTACAGTGTCTCAGTGAAGGCATCAAACCTCCACTCACTGATCTCTCAGTCCACCAATCCTTAAAACAGATAGAGATAGTCCAGGCTCTCCATGCATCCCTGGTCTCTTCACCACATGCCTCCCAAGACACCAGCCACTTACAAGTAGTCCATCCCAGGTGCATTCCAGTACAATGGCGGTTCCAAACACTGAGCAAGACCTAGTCCTCATAGGAACTGCCAGAGCAATCGCAAGCTCTGCACACACGGAGTCACCACCAAGTTGTGCTTTTGGTAACATGCCTACTGCAAACCCAGAGGAACAAGTGACCAAACAGGAAGTTGGACTATAGCCCATCTGTTCCACAAAGACATACCTATGGGAGGTTTCAGGTTTGCTAGACACACCCATGTCCTTCTGCTAACTTGCAAACCCACTGGTGTGTAAGTGATATATAGCGGTATTTGTAAAGTGATATATACCAATGATATATACTGGTATTCGTCATATATACCGGTATTTGCAATGCAGCAAGCCGCTGCATTATAAGGTGCACAAATATGCTGTGGTACATATAAAAACACAAGCATACACTGTGCCTCAGCACTTTGTGATTAATGAATATATGATTTTCACTATTGTTATATATATATATATACAAAGTGAGAAGTACTATTTTTTTAATCAAAAGCATAAAAAACATGCTAAAAACTGTACTATGAAAAAGTGAAAGCAGCCCAACAGACATTTTTCTCCATTTAAGAGAAAAAAATCTCCACCAACTATGACACTTGGCAGAATATTTATGGTATATTTTTTCTAGGTCCTCATAATAAGACTGTATGCTGCATTCACTGCACATAGACCTTGATGAACTCTCCTCCATGTTTTCTGATGTATAATCTTTTCGCTGTGTATTACTTGGATGCATTGCCAGTGACTTTGACAAGCAGCCATTAAAAGCAGGATGACTGATGGCTATATAACTGATATCACTCAATAATACTATCATAGTCAACCAAGTTATCTTCATTAGAAAACAAAGTCCAATTTGTTGCCTGCTTAAAGGGGTTCTTCAAGAAAGTATTAAATTGGCCTGTATCACGTCATTCAAACAGCAGCCTGTCCTAGTGATATATCAGGACAGGCTGTATTCTGAAGAAACATATCCAGTGACCTGTGTTTCAACTGACAGAGGAGCTGTATCAACTTGTCTCAACAGATAAGCACACATACTTTCGTGTACCAAGAAAAAGGGGTGTGACAGGAAAAGAAATATGTTTTTTTCTGGCTGACTTGGAGGACTAAGGCTGGTTTCACACTACGATATTTGCAAATCCGATGCTGTCCGATAAAAATCGGACAGCATCGGATCCGAATTTGGCCCCATGCATCCCTATGGGCATCGGACCGAATCGGATGTGCACTAAATGCCATCCGATTTGGTCCGATCCGAGTCTGTCCGATGTTTTTATCGGTGCAAAAATCGGAGCCTGCACCGATTTTTGCACCGAAAATAAAATCTGACAGACTCGGATCGGACCAAATCGGATGGCATTTAGTGCACATCCGATCTGACCCGATCCCTATAACATGGGGCCCTATGGAGAAGGGTCCGAGGAAACATCTGATGTCTCCTCGGACCCGAGTTTAGTGTACTGAGCATGCTCAGTACATGCTTAATATACTAAACCTATTGTGTGCCGCCTAATTTAACTTCTGCAAAGTATATACATACATTGCAGAAGTTAAATATAAGTTAAAACAAGTGTTTAAAATAAAAAATCTTTATTCTCACCTGCCAGTGCTCCCTCGGCGTCTCCAGCTGCAGCCGTTCGGTAACAGGACCTGTGATGATAGTGTGGCGCCCCGCAACGAGTGCGTCACAAGAGGGTATTGCAGCCATAAATGCAGCCGCAATATTCTCTGACACGGCAGTGATCTGGTTAATTTAGAAATCCAACCCTACATGCATCACCTAGAACAGAGGGCCAATCCTAGGTCCTGGTGGGCGGAGTGCTAGGGTAGTGTGTAGGAGAACTGACACAAGAATCTAGAACTGAAGAGTCTAGAACTGAGCCTAGAACAAGGTCGAGGACTAGAACTTGGAGAGGAGCGGGGGCTCCGCTCCCCGTGCAGCCCCCGGGCCGTCACCACCTTACCAACCGGGAATGGGCATTATTCACACGGGTTCCCAAAAGACTCCCGTGCCCACAACTCACAGCCGGTTCACTGGTACTGAAGCTGGCAGCAGTTCACCTCTGCTACGCGAACCAGAAGCGTGGAGGAGCCGCTTTACAGGAGCACCCCACCACCAGCCAACTTCCAGTCGTCTAACCAGCGGTGTACCCACTGAGGGATCCAAGGCTCCCCAAAACATCCAGAACGTACATCATGGATAGGGCATTGAAGCAGCCTCCCCGTACCCGATCTGGTATTCCTGGGCGACACTGGCAACCACTTAGTTAGAATGGAGGAACACTGCGGATTTCTAAGGGACACCATCACTGCTGAGTCCACCCGGTCTACTACCCGTAAGCTGTATACTATGTACTGCCTGCTGGTTACAGTAAAGACCCGTTTCAGAGACTTTCTGTGTCCGTGCTTCCTTATGAACTGTCCGTCCGCACTACAAGGTAACCGCAGCTGCCGCACAACATCTTAAGCAGCTCCAGCCTCCGGGGATCACCGCTCAGCCTGTGGGGAGCGTTCCATCTTGCTGCTGTCCATCCCCCGGAGGTTCCGCAGCGTCGGTAGTCCTTACCGAAACTACTCATAGGTGGCGTCACGAATAAATTAAAAACCCCTTTAATCTGTTCCGCCAGGACGTCTTCAACACTTTTGATCTGCACTACACCGGGCCCCACTACCGGCAGGCGCGGTCCACCCGTGACAAGGAGGAAGGAAGCATCGCCTGTCTAAACCGGAGTCCCGGCCACGGTGAGTCAGAAAATGGCGTCACGAACAGGATACGAGCAGGCCCGTTACCCAACGGGTATAATGTGCTTAAAAATGACTTTATTGTCTACAATTTGGACTTTGTTCATCCCTAAAAGAACTTTCCCGCCTTTTCACCGTGGGCCAAGATGGCGCCCAAGATGGCGTTCCCGCCACAAGAAACCGCCATATGCAAGCCCAGGAGTGAGTCAACCCCCCCCTCATCGTGGGAGGGCTAAAGACAAAAGGCGCCAAACTCTTTGTCCGCCCTGATTGCTCGAATCAACCATGGGGGCGGACCCCAAAGACTTTTCCCACGATTGGACTACAAAAGCCCAGAGGAAATGGGAGTGTCACAGACCTTCTTCACCAGCTCTACCAGAACGCTTACCGGTTGAACGGGTGTGGTTTCCCTCCGAAGAAGAGAATGGCCAGCATGAGACTCCAAGAGCTAATGCGGGAGGTCGAGGCGGAGGCCAGAGCAGCCATAGGCCAACCGGGTCCGGGTCCTGCCCTTACCATAGACGGCAGCCCCGACTTCTGGCTAGAGGCTCTACAAGACCTCCGGGTGCGGTTACTAGAGACTGTGGAGTGGACGATTCGCAGCTGGAGTGCGACCCTAGGCAGAAGACTCCATCATGCGATGCAGCAGAGCCGACCGGGTACAGCTTCTCCAGGCCCAGACGACATCACCAGCTTTTCAACCGCCTCACCGTCGCCCACCAACTGTCCTGCTTCGTCACCGGAGCCCATAGACTGTATCATTCCTGTGAGGGCCATGGCTCGGCCCGTCCCAGCGGTCGAACCCGCAGCCGACCTCGTTCCTGAGCCGGAGCTTCCAATACGCTCCACAGAAGAAGCCGACACATACCTGGTTCCACTTGCGGAACCCACGACTAGTTTCACCACTACCAAGACTGTCGCCTGTTTCTCCCCTGAACCGGAGGCCTCCTCTGCAAATACCGAGGTCTACCTGGTGACCGGGATCGAAACACCACTTCCCGCTGCTACAGAAGAAGAGGCAGGCAGCCTGGAAGTCCTGCACAACGACCCCGAGGAGAACTTTGCAGCACAGCCACCCATCGACCCAGAGGATTCTGTTCCATCATCTCCGTCAGCCGAGCAGCCCGACGTAGTCATCGAAGGAGAGATCGAGGAGGATGACGACGAGATCTACAGCCCAGCTGAGGACCTCTACCCCGGGTTCGCCTGGGGAGACACAAAGAACCCTTCTGCCGGGCAATCAGCTCGGGTGCAATGGTCGGGTGCTGCCGCAACAACATCTTCTCCGGTTCCGTTGAACCGGGCTTTTCTACAGACTGCCCACCAAACTCAAGTTGTTCAACAACCATCACGCCGTAGTGACTGTATCCACACGCCGCACCACTCCGACGAAGAGGTACGTCGTATCCGAAGGGAGGAGTGGCACACTCGACTGCAAGCCAATATGCAGGCTCGCGCCGAAGCCCGCCGCCAGTCTCCATTGCCTGAACAATTCCGTAAATCCGGGCGGGTAAGCACCTTCAACTTATCCACCGGGTGGGGATTCGTAAGGGAGGAGGGTGTGAGTACCGAAGTATTTGTGGGGCGTCGTGATGTGGAATCGCACCTACCGCAAGGGCATCCAAACCGAGACTTGTATAGAGGGGACATAGTAACCTATGAGCGATATGTATGCTGTGACGGGTGGTTCGCTATACGAACACTGCCCTCCATAAGTGACTTGTTGTTTGAACTTTTCTGCTAAAGAGACTTCTTCCTGTTGGCAAATAACACCGCGACTTGGCGGCTACAGCCTGAACTTTTACCTAAGGACAGCCGACCGCCCGCCGGGTCCGCGCAATGTGTTAACCTGTTTATGTACCTACTTCACTTTTATGCATACAATGACCTGTCATTAATAAAAGTGTTTATTACCTGTTATAAAATGTAAAAACCTCTGTAATGTGGGTAGTGTGACGCTTGGGGACAAGCGTATTCAACCAAGGGGGAGTGTGGCACCCCGCAACGAGTGCGTCACAAGAGGGTATTGCAGCCATAAATGCAGCCGCAATATTCTCTGACACGGCAGTGATCTGGTTAATTTAGAAATCCAACCCTACATGCATCACCTAGAACAGAGGGCCAATCCTAGGTCCTGGTGGGCGGAGTGCTAGGGTAGTGTGTAGGAGAACTGACACAAGAATCTAGAACAGAAGAGTCTAGAACTGAGCCTAGAACAAGGTCGAGGACTAGAACTTGGAGAGGAGCGGGGGCTCCGCACCGGTCGGGTGTCAGCACCTGAGGCCTTACCAACCGGGAATGGGCATTATTCACACGGGTTCCCAAAAGACTCCCGTGCCCACAACTCACAGCCGGTTCACTGGTACCGAAGCTGGCAGCAGTTCACCTCTGCTACGCGAACCAGAAGCGTGGAGGAGCAGCTTTACAGGAGCACCCCACCACCAGCCAACTTCCAGTCGTCTAACCAGCGGTGTACCCACTGAGGGATCCAAGGCTCCCCAAAACATCCAGAACGTACATCATGGATAGGGCATTGAAGCAGCCTCCCCGTACCCGATCTGGTATTCCTGGGCGACACTGGCAACCACTTAGTTAGAATGGAGGAACACTGCAGATTTCTAAGGGACACCATCACTGCTGAGTCCACCCGGTCTACTACCCGTAAGCTGTATACTATGTACTGCCTGCTGGTTACAGTAAAGACCCGTTGCAGAGACTTTCTGTGTCCGTGCTTCCTTATGAACTGTCCGTCCGCACTACAAGGTAACCGCAGCTGCCGCACAACATCTTAAGCAGCTCCAGCCTCCAGGGATCACCGCTCAGCCTGTGGGGAGCGTTCCATCTTGCTGCTGTCCATCCCCCGGAGGTTCCGCAGCGTCGGTAGTCCTTACCGAAACTACTCATAGGTGGCGTCACGAATAAATTAAAAACCCCTTTAATCTGTTCCCGCAAGACGTCTTCAACACTTTTGATCTGCACTACACCGGGCCCCACTACCAGCTGATCGGGTCACATGACCGGTTACCGCGGTAACCGCTGACGCTTTTGACGTCATCACAGGTCCTGTACACCCGATCGGCTGCAGCTGGAGACGCCGAGGGAGCGCTGGAAGGTGAGAATAAACATTTGTTATGTTACAATGACAGCAGAGGGGACATGAGGGGGGCCATGAGAGGGGAGAGGGGACATGACAGAGGACATGAGAGGGGACAGGAGGGGGGACAGTAGGGAGAGAGTAGGGGGACAGTAGGGGGACAGTAGGGCAAAACAGGGGGGCAGCAGGGGGACAGCAGGGAGGCAGCAAGAAGACAGGAGGCAGAGAGGAGGGGAGCTAGGTGACAGCCCAAACTGATCCTGCAAAAAGTAGGATTCGGATGCCTATTTGGCATCCGATTGCAGGATTCAGTTTGGATCCGATGCTGACCGATTTTCATCGGACAGCATCGGATTGAAAAATCGTTATGTGAAAGTAGCCTAAGGCTGGAGAAAAAATATCTTGTCCTC
This sequence comes from Allobates femoralis, assembly GCA_033576535.1. NCBI lineage: Eukaryota > Metazoa > Chordata > Amphibia > Anura > Aromobatidae > Allobates > Allobates femoralis. The sequence continues at coordinate 127,097,198 of JARQOC010000006.1, forward strand.
AGGCAGCTGAGGAGAAGATTTATTTCTTCTGATGTCACAGCCCTTCTCAGCTCACAAAAGTTTGTATTTTTATGATACAGTTCATCTTTCAATTTAGACACAGGTCTCGGAAACTGTATTTCTTTAGACTGCAGTTCATTCTGACATGTGACTAGTAAGGCCCCCTTCACATCACAATTTTTTGGGATCCGTGGCTGTCTGTTGTAAAACAGATAGCCACGAATCCGATTTGGCCCCATGCATCCCTATGGATACAGATGGGCACAAATTGGTCCTATATGTCCATCTGATTGTGTCCAAATTGACATGGATCCGATTGTGTACGATTTTTCGAAGTACCCAGGATCGAAGACTGCTCCGATTTTGGGTGCAAGCGGACCAAATCAAGCAAAATTGGATCCGACGCGGTCCACAGCAAATAACATGGGGGCCTATGGAGCACGGATCCAGGAGACTGTTTCGTGGAACCGATTGTAGTGTACTGAGCATGCTCAGTACACTAAAACTGCTCTGTTTCTGTGTAATTTCACTTTAGCAGTGTATCTATTGTGCGGGCTGCTGCCCTCATTCTCCACCATATGTGAGGTAGCGCCGTCGGATTGCGCGGCATAGGGCAAGGACCCAGGCACAGAAGTTCACAGCACGCGGTTTATTATGCACATGTCCACAGTATACACAAACCTCCGGGTTCTGGGATGCAGCCGGGCACACTTCCTACAACCATAATGTTGGCACACAGTCCTTTATCACGGGTTCTCTCTGGTCCAGGTCTCACCGAGATCAAGCCCTCCGGGCTAGGCCGTGTTGTATCAGCACACAGCCTCTGCACTCTTCTGACCTGGCCGCTCACTAGCCTCATCAGTCTTCCCTCAGACTGAATCTTCACTCAGAGAACCACACCCTGTGTTCCTGCCTAGCTTTTAACCCTCTGCTTACCTCCGGGGAAGTCTCTATGAACCCGGAGTGGAGTGCTTCCTATACGTGGAGGAAGCATAACCTGGGAGACACATACCGGCCATCACAGATCATCCCGGTCACTGTCTCACACTATATACACTGTTAAAGTGAAATTAAAGTGCAAAGTGTTAAAAAAAAAAAAAAATGCTCACGTCTCCACCAAATGACCCACGATGCGCACCATCCACCTCCGCTGGCTGCAGGACCTTAATCAGCTGACTGGGAAGGGGCGGAGCAACTCGCATAGCTGATGTGTCACATGACAGCATCAGCTGAGAGGTTTAATTCACCCGCCAAAACCAATCGGTTTTAGTGGGCGATTTAAACCGCTCAGCTGATGCTAACATGTGACACATCAGCTGATCGGGTTGCACTGCCCCTTCCCAGTCAGCTGATTAAGGTCCTGCAGCCATCGAGGGTACATGCTGCGCATTGCAGGACACTCGGCAGAGAGGTGAGCATTTTTTTTTCATTTTTAACCATTGTTTTACCTTTTGCAATGTATGTAGATACATTGCGAAAGTGAAAGTCAGCTTCAACACCATTTCCCTGTGCTTTGCAGGCTCTGGCTCCCTCCAGCTCTTTCTGTGTCCAGATCTATCAATATCATGGATCTGGACACAGAAATAGCATCCAGAAGTACATATCTGGACCTGTCTGTTCCTGTCCATGGGGTTCTGCAAAAAACAGGATTCTGACTAGCCCAGGGTATGGGGACTCGGGTATCTGGGCCCTCTACTGCGGTAGGGATGTCACTGGTGGCCTGCCCAGACCTGTGGCCCTGGTGGTCAACTAAAAAGGGGTAGTTGGAATGGGAATAAAAGTTTATAAGTTTATTGTGACGCCACCTGTGTTATCTGGTGACTGCACCAGCGCTGCGTGGGGCCTCCAGGGATGATGGATGAGCAGCTAGGTGTTGAAGCTCCCCACAGGCAGAGCTAGATCCCTGGGGAGTTTGGTGATGATGATGAAGGATGGAGCAGAGATTTGGCCAGGCTGTTGGATAACGGGACAGTCTCTGTGGATGAAAGGGGCGTGGGTAAGGAACCGACACATACACCACTGGCTGTTTCTTTACCTTTTACTGTTGTAATTGCAGGTAAACGTCCAGGGTACTGACGGGTGTTCAGGATGCACTTTTGGGTCTCCACAGCGAGTGGGTATATGGCCTCCTTGTCTCTTTCCCCATGTGTGTGAAGCCCCTACCCCGTGTGAAACTTGGCTGGCCTCCTCTGCTCTTTTACCACCTGTGCTGTCGTCGGGAAGCCCTCGGTGGAATACCGCTATTCCTCTCTCCATGGTGCCTAGCTCCCTGGTTGGTAGCTGCACAGATTAAAGTCTCCACAGTAGACCAGTATTCTCTACTGGGCTAGGTGCTATCCAGTAGACTCGGACTCTAGTGTCCGGTGTGCTGTTTGGGTCAACCTAATGCTGGCTCCTCAGTTCCCACTCTGTTTTCTCTTTTCTCCTCGCCTTCTGACCCCACTCTTGGGCCCTGCAGGACTACTTTGAAGGCTGTTCAGGGTCACTGGCTCAGGCCTAATGCAGCACCGACCACCAGAACGTCTTCACAGCTCTTGTAGCATCTGCACACCCTGAATAACTCTGCCCCCAGCATCATAAATTTATAGGGGATCTTGCCTAAGGGCAGCAAGTTGAGCTCCCCCTACTGTGCTGGTGTGGAAAGTATTGTTTGTGTCTATATACCCACTGTGGAAACCCATCTGTGCTGTACGTGAGTCTGAGGTTACCTGTGTGAGCAGGGCGCCACAATTCCCACGGACGGGAAAAAAACATGGTGTGAAGGGGGCCTAATTAGAACGGGTTGACGATCTAATAATCTGATGGTGTTTATTTTTTACTTTCTTGGAGAAATCTTTTAAGGAATCTCTTGTTCTTTTCACGCTGCTGTTTTTTCTGTCAGGATTTCTAGTATTTTTGTGGTGTGATTCGTGCACTTTGCAGTGTGACCTTTGCTGTCAAAGAAACAGGAAGAACTCCATTACAAGTAATGGGATCTTATATAAAATGTTATGTAGCAATCAGATATCAGGGAGTGCTTTGCAAAGGTTTTATCATTCACATCATGTACACAGAATGAAGTAGTGAAAGAGAATATCATCTGCTTCCTGTACAGGACAATACCATAAAGTGAATATATTACGTATACATATACTGTATATGTGGCGCCCATGAGGACCAGTGGCCACAGTAAAGCACTGCAGCTGGGACTGGTCAATCGGCCACCCCACACCAACACCCACTACATACCCCAATCCCTAAGCCTAGTACTCCATGTCAGGCAAGGGATAGAGGGGGTAGCAAGGTGGTGGGTGGAAAGTTAGTGAGAGGAGAACCCGGTGAGGGGGGTGGAGACTAACACACAAAACCAGAGCACACAAGACAACTACAGGAAGTAAGAAGTAGGAGACAGGAGAGAAGAGAGCAGACCTGAAACCAGTGAGCAACACCAGGCTGGAGCCACCCGGACCTGGTGGCCAATGCCACCACAGCCAGCCCGGGTCCAAGACAGCAGACCGGAGCAGGACTGATGGGGTCTAAGGTGTGTCTGGGCGAACAGGTACACCGAGGGACCGGGTCGACAGCTAAGGTGCCGGCCGTGTAGATGTGGCTGGACGCTTTATGCCCCGGCCACGAATTAACTGGCAGGGTGAGGGGACTTTGTGTCCAGAATCCAACCTCCTGAGCAGTGAAAGGAAGGTGGTCATATTAGGACTGGGGGAGCCCGGAGCAGGGACCCCATGGAAAGCCTAAGACTGCTGGCCCATATCTAGCACCAGAATAGAGAAACAGACCCAAAACGTTTTGAACAATCTAGCCCTAGCTGCAGTAAAACACCGGAACCGCCGAACAATCAAAGTGCTGTTGTGAACTGTGACTGTATACCTGTAACAGTAAAAGCCGGTCAAACTGAGTTCTGGTGTGAGACTGACATTTGTACTTTGAGCAGGCCGTGAGAGCTTACCTGCACCTGCAGAGCCGCCGACTGACTCGCTGTGCAGACGGATAAAACGCTAAACTCCGCCGGGAGTAGAAGAGGGTCAGCTGCTCTCGACTCAAATACTACTCTGAGGAAACATCAGCCCTGCCCGTGGAGGGCTTATAACCCTTGCTGCACACTGCCATCATTCCTGGGACTGTGAGAGGCAGTGGTGGCCCATATTGGCCACAAACCATGGGTGGCATCACAAAATATTACTATTTTTACAAAGTTTATTCCTTTTTATCATCCCTTTTTTTATTGCCTCACTTGGGCATACGGAGCCGGGTCACGTCGCCATGACATTCCCCCGCAAGTGAAGAGAGGGCCATGTTCCGAGTACCCTTGCCCCGGGGTGCGACATATACGCAGTGTGGGATATTTATCAAAACATTAACTTATTTATGCAGACTTGCAAATAAGAAGGCTAAGAGTAGGCTTAATAGCTGTCTACAAAATTCTGAAGGACTGTCACAGGGTAGAGAGATGATCCTTATTCTCATTTGCACAGGAAACACGAGAAGCAATGGGATGAAACTGAAAGGGAGAAGACAGATTAGATATTAGAAAAAATATTTTGACAGTGAGAGTGATCAACGAGTGCAACAGGTTGACAAGAGAGGTGGAGAGTTTTCCTTCAATAGAAGTCTTCAAACAGAGGATGGACAGACATCTGTCTGGGATGTTTTAGTGAATCCTGCTTTAAGCAGTGGGCTGGACCAGATGGCCCAGGAGGTTCCTTCCAAACCTACCCATTCTATGATTCTATGACAGCTTCAAAGGACATGAAAAAATACTGTTAAATTCCACTGTGCCTCGTTACAAATGGAATTATCATCAAAATAATGAATGAAGAGATGACAGCTGACAGTGTTTTAGTAGATCCTGGACAAGTTACAAAATTCAGATGAGCAACCAATAGGTCTTAGGTCTCAGAGTAAAAAGGCAGAAAAATATAATCAGTATGTATACAATGAAGAAGACCTAATGTAGAGCTTTCATTTATTTTTTTTCTTCTCTCTATGTCAGATGAATGAGTTAGGCTACTGTAGAATTATAGTACTTTAAAAAGTATCGAAATTTCAACACCAAGAAGGAAATGTTAGAGAATTATGGAAATCAAAGGATCAATAGACACGTTAGTGATATGCAAATGATGAAAAATTAAAACAAAATTTTCAAAACATATCAAATTATTCAGTATTACATTTGAATTCCACATGTAAACATACTTACATTCCTTGTAATACTATTAATAAGGTTTTTTTTTTTTTTTTTTTTCATTATTTAGTTTTTATTGGATAGATGTTTTGACAAGACGGGTGAAAAAATTGAACAACAGAAATCAAAGGGACAGGAAAAATACAGTAGAAGTCAATCAGTAGAGAGTGAGAACCAGAGTTAAGGCATAAGAAGTCACTGGTGACACCGCATGAGCATGACACTATTAGTACGGATTGGGGGTGCGGTGTTACACCTATGTGTCGGGGTGTTTTTATATAGGGTAAACCAAATAGCTGTGGCAGAGAGTCCTCGGTACCTGCCAGTGTTAGATATCGCCAGGAGTTCTGTCTTTAGTCCAGAGTGCGTACAAGTTCTGTTGGTCTGTTGCTCCATTTGCCGGTAGTAGCTTTCAGAGTCCAAGTTGGTGGTTTCCTGACGATGTGAGGAGTGGAGACAGTAATAGTAAAGTATTTCGTCGTACATCTACTTTCCCCTTGGGGCATCACCAGTATTGTGTCACACAGCCACGTTGTAGCGTAACATCATTGTAGTTAGAGTGATATAAAGGAGAAAAAAGGAGATCAGAGCAAAGCTTAGATTTGGGGAAAGAATATAAGTAAAGCTCAGGAAAGAGGACATAGGAGAGGAGGGGTAAGGAGCTAGGGTAGGGGGCAATTGGCCTCCGGCTATAGTCCACCTCGCCTCTCCTCTTTCTGGTCCGGGGGTGCAGATGATTTAGCTTGGTAGTCGCAATGCCAGAGGGTGACGGGCCCACAGATCCCATGCCTCCGTGACATACCTTCTCGCCCCCCGGTCCAATGCTAGATAATATTCGTGTGTAAAGATTATATTGATTTTATTCGTGAGGTCTTTCATCGAGGGTGGCAGTGGGTCTTTCCATTTGGAAGCCACGCATAGCCTGGCAGCCGTCAGAACGTAAGTCATTAGTCGTCTGATCACTGGGGGAAAAGCCAAGACTCCCAGGTGTAGCACTGCAACCCGGGGTTCCAGAGGGATCGAGGTCTCAGTCACTGTGTCCAGCAGAGAGGCAGTGAGGAGCCAGAATTGTTTTATCTTTGGGCAGTCCCACCACATGTGAGTCAGAGTACCTATTTGGCCACATTGTCTCCAACACAGTGGGGAGGCGCCTTTTGTAAATTTTGCAAGTTTCGCTGGTGAGGTGTGCCAACGTAGGTGGATTTTTTTAGCTAGTTCCACATGATTGAGGCAGCGGGACGCCTCCAGGATGCTGTGGAAAGCGTCCTCCCAGTCCTCTGCATTTGACGTGAAGCCCATCTCTTCTTCCCAGGCCCTGACGTATGCTGGGCTAGGGGAAGACTCTAGTTCTGCGAGGTCTGAGTAGAGCTGTGCAAGACCTTTTTTTGGGGGTGGACCGTCGGTTAGAATGCGTCGAAGGGCCGATGGGGCACGGGGAGGGGCCAGATCATGTTGAAAGTCCGTCGAGTGAACCAAATGTTGCACTTGTAGGAACAATAAGAAAGTGTTCCGAAGGGTTGGGAAACTCTCAGAGAAGTCTTTCCAGGTCATGAGGCGAGAGCCAATCATGATATCCCCCAAGGTCCTCGGTCCGGCGCTCCAGTGGGCGAGGTTCAGGGAGGGGATGAACCACTTGAGAGCCCCCAGAGGAAAGGCCTCCGTGGGAATCTTGGTCCAGTCCCCCCTTAGAGTCCCCAACACACGGAGAACCTCTTTAATGGTGCCTGGAATCCCAGTCGGGGAGACCAAGCCCGCAGTCCTCGCCACAATGAGGGTCCGAACCGAGCCCTTCTTGGTCAGCGAATCTTCAATCTGTCTGCACCCTTTTAGGTCCGTCTCCCTCCCCCAATCACATGCCGATTCCATAATCGTCGCTCTACGATATCTTTCTACGTCAGGGACTCCCATACCCCCTTTAGTTAGATGTTTGCACATGATCAATTTTTTGATTCTCGCCGGTTTGTTGGCCCATACGCATCTACTAATGAGTGCCTGGAGGCGCGCCACCAGCCCAGACGGGTAACGAATCGGCACACAGCGAAACATGTATAGAATCTTCGGCAACCACATCATCCGCACCGTTTGGATTCTAGCCATTAGCGACATTGAGGATAGGGGGAGACTCTCCAACGCTCGGGACAAGTCTCCAAGAATGTGCTTGATGTTTTGGGTGGCTACCGTCGTTGAGGAGCTTAAGATTATCCCCAAATATTTGATCCCTGTAGTGGACCAACGAAAGGGATAGGTTCCAGATAATCGTACCGTATCTTCCTTCCCAACACCGAGTGGTAAGAGTTCTGATTTGGAGACATTCAATTTATAGTAGGAGATTCTTGCGAAGTGGGCGAGCCTCTCCATCACAACTGGGAGGGAGGAGGATGGGTTTCCGTCATCACTATAACATCACCAGCATACAACCCAACTACATGTTTCCTGGAGCCTACCACAATTCCAGAAATCCCCGGGTCAGAACGTAGTGATATCGCCAGGGGTTCCATAAGGAGGGCAAACACCAGGGGCGAGAGTGGGCAGCCCTGCCGAGTGCCATTCGTGATGCGGAAAGATCTGGAGACATGTCCAGATGCAAGAACCCTGGCACATGGGTTGGAGTATAAACTGAGGATGGCCGACATGATAGGGCCCGAAATCCCGAAGGCGGAGAGTACCTCCCGTAGGTACCCCCAGTGTATCCTGTCGAACGCCTTCTCAGCATCAAGAGACAGGAACACTGTGGGGACCCCTCGTTCCTCCGCCACCTCTATCAGGTCGATCATCCTCCTTGTGCCATCCTTGGCTTGGCGACTTCGCACAAACCCCACTTGGTCAAAGTCGATCAGGAGTGAAACCGCGTCGCCAAGACGATTAGCAATCAACTTGGCATACAATTTAAGGTCGGTGTTGAGAAGGGAGATAGGGCGAAAGTTTTCAGGTCGGTCCAGATCCTTCCCCGGTTTAGGGATAGTGGTGATCGTGGCTTCCAGTGCGGGTCCAGGAATGGTACCCATCGCTTGCCATTTGTTAAAAAGGCGAAGCAAGTAAGGGGAAAGGATGTCGCCGAACATACCGTAGTATTCGTTAACGAACCCGTCTGGGCCCGGGGCCGATCCCCCTCTAGCCGCTTTCGCGACCCCCTGCACCTCTGCGAGCGTAAAAGGCCTATTTAGCGTTTCCAGGGCCTCCGGGGAGAGTGAGGGGAGGCGCAAACCGTCCAAGAAAGTGGAGATTGTCTCCGTCGTGGGCTGTGGGGTTGAGGGATCATCCTTTAGGTTGTATAAACCCTCGTAATAGGACGCAAAAACCTCCACTATCTCTCCCGGATGTCTAACAAGTTTGTCTCGGGCATCTCGCATTGCCGGGATCGCCGGATGGGCAGCTTTATGTCGGATTCTGTTTGCAAGAATTTTCCCGGCTTTGTCCCCGGATTCGTAGTATTTTGTTCGCATTTTGCGTAGTCCAATTTCGTGCAAGTGAAGTAAATGAGAGCGAAGCTGAGTCCTGATGGAGCTGATTTGGGTTAGAAGTTGCTGGGAGGGCGATTCTTTATGAAGACCTTCCAACCTGTGCAGGTCAGAGAGCCAACCTTCCATAAGGCGCTCCCTGCGTTTTTTAGCTTGAGATGCCTTTTGGAGAAGGAGGCCACGGAGGACCGCCTTGTGGGCATACCACAATGTGTCGTCCGCGGTCTCAGGGACATCATTCAAGTGAAAGTACGAGATGATTGCATCTGCGACGGATTCTGCTACTGCATTGTCCGTGAGCAAGCCTGCATTCAGTCTCCATCGTCGGGGAGTGCGTCCCCCCGGTCCCAGGTTCACCACCAGTCAATCGGGGCATGGTCCGACCAGGTGCTCAGGCCAATCCCCGAGGACCCACACTGCTCCAGGGCCTGGTCATTGACCAGGAAGAAATCAATCCTGGAGTATGTTTTGTGCACGGAGGAGAAGAAAGTGAAGTCTCTCTCCTCCGCGTGGTGGTACCTCCAAACGTCGTGAAGGTGACGCCCCCGACAGAGATCGCCCAACCCAACTCCCCTTTTGGACGACGAGGATGATACATCCATGCGTTGTTCCATAACCATATTAAAATCTCCACAGATTATCAATCTGTACGTGTCTTCCTTCTCAAGACGACCCAGGAGCGCCCTCACAAACCTCAGCTGCCGTGTGTTGGGTGCATACGCTGTAACTATCGTATAAAGGGCATCGCTGATATTGCAGCGCAGAATCACGTATCTGCCTTCTGGGTCTGCGTAGCAGGAAAGAAGTGTGAACTGTATTGTATGTTTCACCAAGATACAGACTCCCGCTTTCTTTTGTGGACCATTAGCGTGGAAGGCTTGAGGGTAGTGGGTGTGTTTCAACCTGCCGTTATCTGCTGCCAGGAGATGCGTCTCCTGGAGACATAGTATGTCTGCGCCTAGACGTTTCGCCTCCCTCCATAGGAAGGATCGCTTGGCCGGCGAGTTTAGTCCCCTGACATTCAAGGAAACAATTTTACACGACATGGATATAGCAGGGGCTTAATGAGTGTATACCCGGAAACCAACAGGGAGGGAAGGGAGCAGGCAAGGCTTTCACGGGGTGGTGAGAGGGGGGGGGGGAAAGGGAGAGGAGGGGTGCAAAGGGCGAGGGAGAGGGGGAGGTGAAAGTAAAGAGAGAGAAGAGGAAAGGAGGAGAGTGGGAGAATTAGCTAGAAGAGAGTTTTAGATGTCAAGAGAAAAAAGGTGTCAAGAAGATAGGAACGTTGAATACAAAAACACAATAACATTCGAATATAATGTACAAACCTGCAATACAAACACTGGTTTGCGCAGGTTCCCAATGGGGGCAGGGGAAGGAAACAAAGGGGCCCGTTCTATCAAAGCTACGGCCCTCTGTCCTTAATACATTCAGTTATAGGTTACACTAACCAGTGTATAATCCAATCAAGAAGAGGTCAGAGGTCAGAGCAACCGACCCCGTTCTGCAGTGAATGTCCTGAGCAATGAGAGAACTTGTCTGTTCATTTAGTTTATGCAACAGCGGCATCTCCTGGGGCCGCCTGTTCAGCCGGTACATTATCTCCCGGCGGTAGGACCAAGGCGTCCTCGCGTCTTCGCGGGGAAGCGGAAGGGGACAGACGCCATGATCTTAGCGTTTTCCGAAGCAATGTCGGTGAGGCGAACGAGTGTCGTCTCCCGTCAAATCGGAAATTCAGAGAGACAGGTGATCCCCAGGTGTAAGGGATGCCTCTGTCACGGAGGATTCCGCAACTTGAAGCAAACTCCCTCCTGCGGGCCAGTGTCCCCGGGGACAGGTCTTGGTACACTGCGACTCGGGCATAGGAGCCACGTAGAGGGGGGCCCTGCCGCATCCTGCGGAGGAGTTGTTCTGCAACCCCAGTGCGACGCATTCGCACCAGAATGTCTCTGGGGGTCCCCGCCGGAAGGCCTCGTGGTTTAGGGATCCTGAAGGCCGACTCAATCTCCAGGTGAGCCGGCGGGAAGTTAGAGAGAGCCGACGCCAGAAAGTCCTTCGCAATCGCGGCAGGATCCTCCATGTCTCCAGCCTCCGAGACACCCCGTAATTTGAAGTTGTTGCATCTCAGTTTGTCTTCTAGGTGATGTATCGCATTATTAATAGCACTGATCTCCTTGTCCATGATCGTGTGGTCATCGGCCAAGGTATTGTGCGCTTTCGCTATCTCCCCCATCTTCCCCTCCAGTTGATCCATGCGCTCTGCAATAACACCCACCTCCTCTCTGACGGAGCCCAAGAGCGCTGCAATGTCCGCCATCATGGAGTCTCGGAACGATCCCAGCAGCTCCTTCAGCATGCCCTGGGTTACCGGGGCGTCGTCATCGGATGTAGTCTGTTTTGCTTTACCTCGTGTCTGCGGGCCAGGACTGGCCGAGGGAGCAGGGTCCTGGGAGAGACGCTTGTTAGCCGGCGCCATCTTAGGAGGAGCAGCTCGAGGTGTGCCCGGGGGAAAATAGTCCGTGAGTCTCTTCTCGGTCTGGGGTGTTTAGCAGCCTTCTTTGACATCTCACCCGGGGCAGCAACAGCAGGAGAGGTAGATCGCCCAGAACGGAGTGGTTTGGGGCAGCCGGAACGCCGTTTGATCGGTGTTGGACGGGTCGGTTGCTGGAGCTCTTTCAATGTGCGGCCAGCGCCATTCACAGTTGGACCATTAATAAGGTTTTTAAGCGGTTGTCTAAGGAGTGTTCTGCCATGTTGAATGAACTTAGGTTTGCAAGTTATCAAAATCTGCTGCTGGCAGCTCCCTTTGCAATTGCTTACCAACAACCTATCAGATGTGCTTTTTGGTAGACAAATACAGAGACACTGCAGGCCATGGTGGCACGTTTTAGCTACACACGCTGCTCACTATACCACAAACAACATTCATACAACAAAATTATGTGCTCAATGTACCTATATAAGAAATGGAAGGATACCTAAGTTCTCATGCAAAAATGTAAAAGTTTAATATAATTCATCACATGAAATAGGGGATCTGAACATTGTTTATACATAAAAAGGACAGGTTTCAGGCAGTGTAAGGAGAAATTGACACTAGGGGTACAATTGTAATCATAGGCAACAGGACTGGATTAGACATCATGTGGTACAATAATAATACATGTTCAAGGGATATAAAGTGCATAATTCATTCAATGGGTCAGTACAACAGTACACAGTTAAAAGGAGATTGTAGACACTAAAACAAAGAAATATCAGAGAGACACTACGGATTTCCGCAGCGGCCACGTTTACATATGGCGTGGGAGTATAGGGATAAAGAAACCGGTAATACCGTCCGAGCCACAACCACTGGGTCCCCCAGTTTCATCATTGTCATCCCTTGAGGAAGATCCTTCAGGAGGTGAGGAAGGTGTGGTTCGTCCCCTGATAAGGGCTGAATTGGATAAGAATAAAGGGACAAGGGAGCCACCTAAGAAAGGCCAGGTGTCACATCGGTCTAGTGGAACAAAAAGTGGAACAAAAAATAAGAACCAGTTAGAGGTAATTAATTTATCAAACCATACTCTGACTGATGCCCAGATTGAGGTGTTTCAATTAGGTCTAACTTTTGTCTCCAGCTCTAATTTCGAATCTTTTACCGTAGCCAAAGACTTGAACCTTTTTCTTCGGAAGTTGATACTTCATAAACTTCATTCGAAACAGGGAACGATTACCGCATCTTCTACTAATCCCCCACCTCAGTTGGAGACTGACATTTTGATGGCACTGGAGGAATTGGAGGAGGAACACAGCTGCACACCCCAAGGTACGTTCCCAAGACATTTTTGTTCTAGGTCCACGACATTTCCCCCTTTCTCTAGCTGCCCTTAGGTCGAGATTTTTAAAACGTTAGTCATGAGAGATCTGGAAAAATTGGGCACCGAAATCTATCTTTTAGACAAAGGGCAGCTCTTCGGGAATTGAGAGACCTTAGAGAAGTGGTAATAAAACAAACTGATAAGAGGGGAAATGTCATGTTGTGGCCATCTGACATGTATGAATGAGAGGTAATGCGTCAGCTGCGTAATAAGTCTTTCTATGAACGATTGCCCTCAAGTCCCGCTGGTCGTTTTTCAGTTGAACTTGCCAGTGTCCTCGAGGATGCCTTTAATCGTGGTGTCATTCCAAAGAAGGTTTTGGATGGCCTCCTAGTCGAGTCACCAGTGATACCCATGTTATATTTGTTACCGAGAATTCCTAAGAGTTCGACAGTGCCGCCGGGGCGTCCAATTGTCGCTGGCATAGGAGGGCTTTGCGATATGACATGTGAATTTGTTGAACACTATTTACACCCATTAGGGTACCTTTACACGTGGAAACTTTTCTAGGAATTTCACTGGCAACTTACTGATTGCAGTGAAATCATGGACACATTGTTCTATCTTGTTGCTGTGTACAAATGGAACAATGTCTCCATGAATTCACTGCAACCAGTAAGTTGCCAGTGAAATTCCTAGAAAAGTTGCCACGTGTAAAGGTACCTTTAGTGGAAACGTTGCCCTCCAATGTCAGGGACACTACTAACGTCCTGCGGCGTCTGGACGGACTCTCACTTGACGGTGGAGTGTCACTGGTGGAGGCCCTATATACGTGCATTGAACATCACCATGGGCTGCGAGCGGCAAAGTATTTTTTGGACATGAGTGATCTGGATCCGTCGCTCATCGACCTAATCCTCGTCTTGCTCAAATTTATTTTGACGCATAATTTCTTCCTCTTCGGGGAGCGGTTCTACCTCCAGCGGCGCGGCACTGTGATGGGCTTATGCCCCGTCTTGCGCAAACCTCTTTCTTGGTTTTTGGGAGCGAGGGGTTTTCGGCAACGGGGCTCCGGCTGCGTCCATGGCGCAGTGCTGGCTGCGTTATATAGATTATATATTTATCATCTGGGGGGAACTGCCTCCGAGCTGGAGGATTTTATTTCCTTCCTCAATTGCAATGATCTCAACATCGCCCTTACATATAAGTATCATACTTGAAGTATTGATTTTTTAAACATTAAAATCACAATACATAGTGAGGGCAATGTTGGGACCAACATATTCAGGAAGGAAATCTCGGTCAATTCTCTCCTGCATGCGTCATCGTCGCACACGAGGTCCACCATTGGAGCAATACCAACTGGTAAATTTCTGCGCCTTAGGCGTACTTGCTCCAGTGTTGTGGACTTCGAACTCAGTGGGGTGGACATGCGGTGGAGATTTATTGACCAAGGATACAGTAACAGGAGCATTAGATGTGGATATGGGAGAGCAAGAGCGACATCTAGGCGGGATCTACTCGTGTCCAGACCCGTGCCGAAACAAACTGGTCAGCCCGTAGTGAAGTTCATTTCCACCTTCAATAATCAATGTCACGCCATCAGGGGCATCCTTGATAGACACTGGCAGGTTTTTAAAACTGACCCTACTCTCAGGGAGTCTCAAGGATATCTTGGTGCACAGTCATTATGTGCACAAGGCCACTCTTCCATTCAATGTGGGCAAAGCCAAATGGGGATGGTATCCTTGCGGCTCCTGTGTCTCTTGCAGGAACATAGTGAGGGCCACAAAATTCATGGACACGAGTGGCGCAAGGGAATTTGAGATAAGGCAGTACATTACGTGTGACAGCGAGGGTGTTGTATACCATGCGGCCTGTGGTTGTGGTTTGATTTATATAGGACTTACATTGAGGGAATTGCGAGTAAGAACAAGAGAGCACGCGAGAAATATTCTTGGAGTGAAGGACGAGAAGGATCCATCAGCTCTCCGAACCCTGCCGCAACATTTTTGGCAACATCATCACTGTGACCCTAGTAGTCTGAGGATCCACGGTATTGATCAGGTCCACTTGGGTTTGAGAGAAGGAGGTATTAAAAAGGCACTCGCCCAGATGGAGTGCCGGTGGATCTACGGACTAGGTACACTTGTTCTGGCAGGGTTGAATAAGTGACTTAGTTTCTCGTCCTTCCTCTGATAAATTCACATTAGTGTTTCCCCCCCCCATTTTATACACGGGTCACTGGGGACCAATCAGTGCTGCATAAACATCGGTGTGTATATATTATACCTTCTCATTGTCAGCGCGGCTGGTCGTCTTATTGAACGGCTGGTGCTTCCTCGCCATGTTTTTAGTAAGCGCGGCCATCTGCAAATCCTGATACCCTTGGGTATGAGTTACGGATGGTTTCTTGGTCTCTTAAATCTTCTATATTCACATATATATAACAACAGGTAATCTATAACTCAGTCCCATGTGCTTTATTTATCGCTTTGACTATATACAGTTAGGGCCAGAAATATTTGGACAGTGACACAAGTTTTGTTATTTTAGCTGTTTACAAAAACATGTTCAGAAATACAATTATATATATAATATGGGCTGAAAGTGCACACTCCCAGCTGCAATATGAGAGTTTCCACATCCAAATCGGAGAAAGGGTTTAGGAATCACAGCTCTGTAATGCATAGCCTCCTCTTTTTCAAGGGACCAAAAGTAATTGGACAATGGACTCTAAGGGCTGCAATTAACTCTTAAGGCGTCTCCCTCGTTAACCTGTAATTAATTAAGTAGTTAAAAGGTCAGGGGTGGATTCCAGGTGTGTGGTTTTGCATTTGGAAGCTGTTGCTGTGACCAGACAACATGCGGTCAAAGGAACTCTTAATTGAGGTGAAGCAGAACATCCTGAGGCTGAAAAAAAAAGAAAAAATGCATCAGAGAGATAGCAGACATGCTTGGAGTAGCAAAATCAACAGTTGGGTACATTCTGAGAAAAGAGGAATTGACTGGTGAGCTTGGGAACTCTAAAAGGCCTGGGCGTCCACGGATGACAACAGTGGTGGATGATCGCCGCATACTTTATTTGGTGAAGAAGAACCCGTTCACAACATCAACTGAAGTCCAGAACACTCTCAGTGAAGTAGGTGTATCTGTCTCTAAGTCAACAGTAAAGAGAAGACTCCATGACAGTAAATACAAAGGGTTCACATCTAGATGCAAACCATTCATCAATTCCAAAATAGACAGGCCAGAGTTAAATTTGCTGAAAAACACCTCAAGAAGCCAGCTCAGTTCTGGAAAAGTATTCTATGGACAGATGAGACAAAGATCAACCTGTACCAGAATGATGGGAAGAAAAAAGTTTGGAGAAGAAAGGGAACGGCACATGATCCAAGGCACACCACATCCTCTGTAAAACATGGTGGAGGCAACGTGATGGCATGGGCATGCATGGCTTTCAATGGCACTGGGTCACTTGTGTTTATTGATGACATAACGGCAGACAAGAGTAGCCGGATGAATTCTGAAGTGTACCGGGATATACTTTCAGCCCAAATTCAGCCAAATGCTGCAAAGTTGATTGGACGGCGCTTCATAGTACAGATGGACAATGACCCCAAGCATACAGCCAAAGCTACCCAGGAGTTCATGAGTGCAAAAAAGTGGAACATTCTGCAATGGCCAAGTCAATCACCAGATCTTAACCCAATTGAGCATGCATTTCACTTGCTCAAATCCAGACTTAAGACGGAAAGACCCACAAACAAGCAAGACCTAAAGGCTGCGGCTGTAAAGGCCTGGCAAAGCATTAAGAAGGAGGAAACCCAGCGTTTGGTGATGTCCATGGGTTCCAGACTTAAGGCAGTGATTGCCTCCAAAGGATTCGCAACAAAATATTGAAAATAAAAATATTTTGTTTGGGTTATGTTTATTTGTCCAATTACTTTTGACCTCCTAAAATGTGGAGTGTTTGTAAAGAAATGTGTACAATTCCTACATTTTCTATCAGATATTTTTGTTCAACCCTTCAAATTAAACGTTACAATCTGCACTTGAATTCTGTTGTAGAGGTTTCATTTCAAATCCAATGTGGTGGCATGCAGAGCCCAACTCGCCAAAATTGTGTCACTGTCCAAATATTTCTGGCCCTAACTGTATAACATATCTGTGTATTTTCTTCTTTTTTTTAGACTCACTTGGGGGTCTGGATTGACTTTCTCTTTTGTGATATCCACATGATTTTTTCTGAACCTGTTATACTCACCTAATTTAGAGGTTTTTATATGTCTTAGAAAACCTCCCTCCCTTTTTTCCTTCCTCTTCTCTTAAATTTTGTGTCAATGTTGACACTTGTTGTGATGCTCGCTAATAATAATATTTTACCACTGCCTTCTGTATCTTTGTCGACTTGCCATTTTAATTGTGTGTGATTTTATTTTTTCACTTTAGTCACGTTTGTATTTCAGATGCCCTGACTATGTGTACCTTTGAAGATCTGTTGAGCACCCGTGGAATTATTATCTTTTTGGAATGGTTGGATCAATGCAAGTGGCTACCTCATTCACTGTACCTTCTTATAGATTGTTATTGTTTTGATGGCCACAATGTACTTGTTATATCCAATCATCCAAAAATTCTGTTACTTTATTTGGTTACCCTTGATCTTTGGGTTACTTGTGCCTTACAGATCCTCTCCATCAGCACATGCTTAGATCTGCATCTCGCCTCGAGCAGAAGGGGTTAACTCCCCTGCTCGGTGATGAGCAGTCTTTGCAGTTCTGAGACTAAGTCCTCAATATGGCCACTGCGCATGCGCGGAATTGCCGAGGTCATGTGACAATGATGCGGTCCAATGTGGGCGGCGCTCCGGGTCACATGACACCTATGGAGGATTTCCTCCTTCTGGGACGCTGCCTGTGACCGCACTGATTGTCACAGCTGACCGGCGGTTCTTCATTCAATGCATGTGCCAGGATTGGCTGGAGGTATGGAGGGTCCTCATAGAACAGGGCTTCACTTCCCCACACTACACCCCTGCCCCCTGAGGAAGATTGTGAAACACGTGTCGGGGCTCCTCCCTGACACTGTGGGTACTGCCCTATGGCAACTGGTATGACATTTAACCTTTTGGTCATTCACTTCATAATTGGGATAATGCCTTGATTTTGCTGTTAGTATTGGAAAGACTCCCTGTCTATATGACTTACTAAATACTTTTCTAGACTGAGATGTTGTTTCTGTACAGACCCATTGAATGAATTATGCACTTTATATCCCTTGAACATGTATTGTGATTGTACCATATGATGTCTAATTCAGTCCTGTTGCCTATGATTACAATTGTACCCCTAGTGTCAATTTCTCCTTACACTGCCTGAAACCTGTCTTTTTTATGTATAAACAATGTTCGGATTCCCTGTTTCATGTGATGAATTGTATTAAACTTTTATATTTTTGCATGAGAACTTCGGTATCCTTTCATTTGTTATATAGGTACATTGAACACATCATTTTGTTGTATGAATAGGTAAAAGTGTTGTACCAATTATCCATGAAGGTACCTTTACACGCCGCCACTACGTGGTAGCAACTGCCTGGCAATGGGGATATTTGTTCCTGTTGCCATGGAATTGCTACGAAATGGCGGTGTGTAAATAGGGAAATTCCTCCGGTGTCCTGCAATTGACTCAGATACCTGTTTCTGAGCCGTGCTCAAAAACCCAAGGCAACACAAAGGCACAATTGCCATAGTAGTGGCGTGTAAACAGGGCACAGGGATGGGATTTGCGTTGCCTAGTGAATTCTCAGGGGCGTGCCACAGCGTCATGGATACCACGCCCCATCAGCGATTATTGGTGGAGGCTACTGTGTTACAATTGGCTGTCCCTTCTCAGGGCGCCATAATTAAAGAGCTATCCATTCACACTCCACAATTGGAATAGCGTCATGTTTTAGCCAGCCTTCCTGCACAGGCTGCCCAATCATGACGCTATTGCATTGTCCAATCAGCGTATTAGCGTCACGGAATACACAACTCTGTCACGCCTATGTACTTGCGGCGCGAAAGATGTACATCCATATTCCTTTGTGGTAGCGGCGTGTGAAGCAGCGAAGGTATTCAACAGGAAGTTATCCGCAGAATCCGTCAGAACTTCCGGGGAACAAATATACCTTCAGTTGACAATGGCGGCGTGTACATGCGGCATCGGCGATCGGTATCCACCGTCAAAAACGTGCGCGTGCACGTGCGGTGGATACCTGTTGCTAGGCACAGTGGTGGCGTGTAAAGGTACCCTGAGGTCTTTTTTACTTCCCTACTTTGTTCTATACACAAACAACATTCAGCCTAGTGATGGTGTGTTGAAAAACGTATGTTGTCTTGTTGAAAAAAGGACACTTTGAAGAAATGGCTGTGCCACTAGTTCCATAACCAAATCAATGTAAACCAAGTTAGTGCACATGGAATTAAAACTCTGAATACCGAACATTATTCCATCACATCACCCTAATCCTGGGATTAGAACTGGTGTAATGTTCCCGTGTGAAGGTCTCTGGCGTTGCCTACTTGATCTCAAGACTAATATCCAACTATAATGTGATCAACACAACACAAAATCTCCAAGTTGGAAAATGCTCATGCTACTGTAAGAGACCTCTGTGGCTTAAATGTGTTACCATGGCCTGCAGCCTCTCCAGACTTTTCTCCCATTGAGCATATCTGTGAAGTCATTGGACATTAATTAAAAAGGAAGCTGTCAGCAGTGGATCTTTTTGATTTGCCCAAGCTCAATTGGCATGGCAGAACATTCCTCAGACAACCATTTATAAACTCAATGATAGCAGCTAAGGTGTGTAAGTTAATGTATTTCTGCTCTTGGCACTCATACTCAATACTAAATAACTCGAGATGTTTTGAAAATTTTGCTTCAATTCTTTTTTGTATATAATTAAAATGTCTAGTCATTTTGTCATTTCCATAATTCCACAACTTTTCTTTCTTGGTGTTGCAATGTCAGTGTTGAGGAGTGTATAATTTTACATATAAAGAAAACAAAAAAAAATCTTTCATATTACCAGAATGTAATAAAGGGGTACAAAATCAAGGAAGGGTTCCCCTAATGGTACCTTCACATGCCGCAATCTCGCCTGGGAATCCTAAAGGCGATATGTTGCCCCAGAGCAATCGCCGTGAAATTGCCTCACAGTTGTGGCGTGTGATTGGGGAATTTCGTGGCGAAAAATCACCTCTCGCCTGTCACCTGATTCCTGAGCACTGCTCTGAAATCAGCCGCAATCATGAAGGCTATATTTCCGTGTTGTGGCGTGTGATAGGGCGATAGTGATGGAATCAGCATCGCCTATGATTTCCCGTAGGCGTGCCACAGCGTGCTGGAGTCCACACCCCGTGTGAACTGACCATTGGCTATAAATTGGCACCGCACCATATTTGAAGAGTTGTCCGTCCAGCGCCACACAATGGCAATGGTGTCATGTATTAGCCAGCCTACCAGAGCAGGCTGACCAATCGTAACGCTGTTGCGTTGTCCAATGAGCACATATGGGGTGCGATGTAAACCACTGCGGCACGCTTATCTCTTCGCCGCGCTGAACATGTACGCCCACAACATTACCTTTGAAATTGCGGCATGTGAACCGGGGATGGGATTATGGAGGATTCGTTCCGCTGTACGTGAGGTGATTTCCAGAGTGACACATCGCCTTACTTTAAGGGCGAAATTGCGGCGTGTGATGCCGCCATCGGCGATCTGAGGCGAGCATGAAAAACGTGCATGCGCACGTTAGATCGCCTCATATCGCCAGCCGAGATTGCGGCGTGTAAAGGTACCATAAGAAATACCTATACTTCTGATTTGATTAGTAAAAACACTTAGCATGATTGTTATTTAGGTCACAGTTATAGACAAATGCAATCTAAATTAAGAACGCACAAATAACTGCACTGTTTTAATGTAACCTGCCACCAGATTCACACTTCACAAATGATGAGCTTCACAAATCAGAGTCTATCAACCTGATTGCATCCTGGTATATGTACTCTGAAAAGCTGTGGCAAAAGGATTTCAATTAAGATGAGTTTGGGAATGTCTCACTTGTGCGTTGTATTAAATAAAAGATCACAATGACTTGCTTCTATTAAATCATTACTTCTCAAAGAAGACTGGCTAGTGGAATTATTCCATGGAAAGACTTGAAGGGAACCTGTCAGGTCATTTACACCCCTAAACCTATCACTACCTGTCCATGTAGCTTCCTACTACATTCCTAATCATTCCTGTCTGACCTAAATGTGAAGTATAAATAAAGAAAAAACGCTGTTTATAACTTACATTTTCCCCCATTCTGAGGACATTGCTAGATATGTGAGCAACGTGTGGGCTTTCTCTCCAGATCCATTCTCTCCCCTTGCTGCATGGTATCATACTCCGGCAGGCATGAGAATTAATTCAGAAGCCTGGCTCTGAGTTTCAAATCCATGGGTTCCTCTTTCCGGGTATGATGCCGCGGTCACGTCATTTTTGGTTCTGTGCATTGTGGAGGTTTACTGGCTGTACATACCTGCCTCAGAAGGTGCACTGAGCATGCTCCAGAACCGACCAGTATAACCAATACACACTGCGCAGGACGGAAAATGAGACGCGCCTGCGTGTGATACCAGGCAGGAACCGCCCACCGATTGAAACTCGGGACCATGCTTCTGAATTAATTATCATGGCCACTGGGGCATGATACCACAGACCGAGGGGGGAGAGAATGGACCAGGAGAGACCGCCCACCTGTCGCCCAAAGGTCACCCACACACCTAGGAACACCCTCATAACGGGGGAAAATGTAAGTTATGAATAGCGTTTTTTTTCACATTTATACTTTAAATTTACAGGGAAGGAAAGAATTATTTGATCCCTTGCTGATTTTGTATGTTTACCCACTAATAAAGACTTGAACAGCCTATAATTTTAAGGGTAGGCTAATTTTAACGGTGAGAGATAGAATATCAAAAATAAAATCCAGAAAATCACATTGTCTAAATTAGGGTCCTTTCACATCAGCGGTTTTCGCTGAATGCGGCAGATTTGCAGTAAACCTGCAGCAAGCTGCCGTTCATTCTCTACAGGGCTTGCAACAGGTGCGGCAAATGAGGTATTTTAGCGATCTGGCACTTGCGGCCGCGCAAAAAAAACCACTGCATTGCGCATGTGCGAGGTTTGCTTTACGGCAGCTCATCACAGATGCTGCCGTAAAGCAAACCTCGCGCAGGCGCAATGTGCAGCTTGAGGTTCGTCGATACACCCTTTGGGTGTATCGACATCACTGAGCTGGAAATGACGCGATTAGCGTCAAACCGGCTAATATGCCCATGGAGGAGGGAAAGGATAATTACAAAGCATTTTCACGCCCATCGGGGTGTGAATTCAAGCGGCAGAGGTGGCAAAAATCATGCACAGGGTACGCCCTGTGCGACTTCTGAGGGAACATGAAGCCTCACTTTAGTAAGTTTATAAAGCACGTTTTTAAACTTTGCAATGATTGTTTTAGGACAGAGAGGGATAGGTAGGATACTATTAGGAACGTGCAGGGACAGATATTGATAGGCCGGGGGGCGATTTTTAGGTGACAGGTTCCCTTTAAACAAATGACATTTAAAAAGAGATAAAGACTTGCTACTCTTCCTAACAGTGGGCAATCCTAAAACATGGTAATAAGAAGGGTAAGGGCATCAAACCTTCTGAGATCTATAGAGTATAAACTGCAAAAACATCTGTTCATTTATTCTCTTTAAGAAAAAAACAGAACAAGAATGATGTTCATTGAAGGACATCACAAAGAAACATCGTGGTCATCTCACGTTTGCTTCCTGAACTACGTGAATGTCCACAATGTCTCAGGAGCCATTTTTAACACCACAACACCAGACCAGATGTTCCTTATCCTACTGTGAACAGCTTGTGTGGACTAAACTTGCTACCATGGCCTACAATGGTTTTGGACTAGTCTCCTTTTGAGTACATCTAGGAGGTCATTTGTGGGCAACTAAAAAAAGGATTTGCTAGCAGTGGATCACCATGAGTTGTCAAAATGTTTTTATCATGCATGAATATTTTCAGACAATCATTAACCTTTAATGACCCTTGATGTGCTATATACGTCATGGGTCATCTCTTTGCCTTTGATGATCAGCCGACATGTGCCTCTAACAGCCATGGTTCGGTCGGAGACCTGCCCATGGGTGTTAACCAGTTAAATCCCAGTGTCAATCTTTGACAGCAGGATTCAACTTATTCTGACATTGGGGCACTTCATTCCCTGCTCCCATTGGCGCTCCTGTGCCAGGATTGCAGGGCGCTGATGAGTTGTCTTGACAACCAAGGGTCAGCCTATGACCCCCTTTGGCTGTCACTATGATCCTCCTGTGAACGCCAGTTGTGAGCCAGCATTCATAGTAAATCATGATATCTGCTGTACAGAGCAATGCTGATGCAGAGCTCTGTGTAGCACAAGTGATCGGGTGATCACAGTTTCAAGTCTCCTAAGGTGACTAGTAAAAACAATAAAAGTAGGAAAAAAAGTTTTTAAAATATATGAAAAAAAAGAGAATTTTGTTTACTTACTGTAAATTCTTTTTCTTCTAGCTCCTAATTGGGAGACCCAGACAATTGGTTGTATAGCTTCCGCCTCCGGAGGACACACAAAGTATTACACTTAAAACAAAAAGTGTAGCCCCTCCCATACTGCCTATACACCCCTTCAGGAGAAATCCCTTCAGTTCGGTGCACAAGCAGGAAGGAGGAGAAAAACCCACACCAAAACCAGAAGGTCCGGCCAGAACATATCGGTCAACCGATTAACACAAGCGACATGTATAACAACAGCCACTGAACAGCAAACATAGCCCAAAAGGCAACAGGGTGGGTGCTGGGTCTCCCAATTAGGAGCTAGAAGAAAAAGAATTTACAGTAAGTAAACAAAATTCTCTTTTTCTTATTCGCTCCATTGGGAGACCCAGACAATTGGGATGTCCAAAAGCTATCCCTGGGTGGGAAAAGACCCAAAACGTGGCAGCTCCTATCATAGGTGAGCGACCGCCCACACTAGCATCTGCTGAAGCCTACTTCTTGATAATGTTTCGTGAAGGTGTGTAGGCTGGACCAAGTTGCCGCCTGACACACCTGTTGCGCTGTAGCCTGGTGACGAAAAGCCCACGAGGCACCCACAGCTCTCGTCGAATGCGCTTTAATACCCGAAGGGAGAGGCGTTCCAGAGGAAAAGTAGGCTCCCTGGATAGGGGCCTTGATCCACCGAGCCAATGTAGACTTGGAGGCCGGTGATCCTTTTTTCTGACCTGTCGTTAGAACAAACAGGGAATCCGCGAGGCGGAAGGAGGCCGTGCGGGAGACATAAATCCTGACAGCCCTGACCAGATCCAAAGTATGCAGTGCCTTCTCATACTGGTGAACAGGGTTAGGACAAAAAGACGGCAGGACAATGTCTTGATTAAGGTGGAATGGAGAAACCACCTTAGGTAAGAACTCAGCCACAGGTTTTAGCACCACCTTGTCCTGGTGAACCACCAGAAATGGGGACTTGCACGACAGGGCTGCCAGCTCTGAAACTCTCCGAAGAGAGGTAATAGCTACCAGAAAGGCAACTTTCTGGGAAAGTCTAGAGAGGGGCACCTCCCTTAGCGGTTCGAAGGGCGGCTTCTGTAACGCCGCAAGGACCAGGTTAAGGTCCCAGGGGTCCAGAGGGCGTCTGTAGGGAGGAACGATGTGACTTGCCCCTTGCACAAACGTCTTTACCTGAGGAAGGTTAGCCAGACGTTTATTGAACAGCACGGAAAGTGCGGAGATTTGCCCTTTGAGGGAGCTGAGTGCCAAACCCTTATCCAATCCTGATTGCAGGAAGGCAAGTAGGGTTGGCAGGGAGAAAGGCCAAGGAGAAACTCCCTTGAGACGGCACCAGGAAAAGAAGATCTTCCAAACCCTGCGGTATATCTTTGCCGACGCAGGTTTCCTGGCTTGTCTCATGGTGGCAGCGACTTCAGGGGAAAACCCGAAGGACGTCAGCAACCAGTCTTCAAAGGCCACAAAGTCAGGCTGAGGGCCGCGGAATTGTGGTGGAAGAACGGACCTTGAGACAAGAGGTCTGGACGGTCCGGAAGCTTCCATGGATCCCCCGCCGTAAGCTGTAGCAGGTCCGGATACCAGGCCCGCCTGGGCCAGTCTGGAGCGATGAGGGCTTGTCGACATTCCGCCTTGAGTTTCCGCAGGACCCTGGGCAACAGTGCCAAGGGAGGAAACACGTAGGGGAGGCGAAACTGGGACCAGTCTTGGACCAGAGCGATCGCAGCCAAAGCCTGGTGATCCTGGGAGCAAGCCATGAAGGCAGGAACCTTGTGGTTCAACCGAGAGGCCATCAAATCCACATCCGGTGTTCCCCATTGGTAGCAGATGTCCTGAAAGACGTTTGGGTGGAGGACCCATTTGCCCACGTCCATTCCTTGTCGACTCAGGTAGTCGGCCTCCCAATTGTCCACCCCGGGGATGTGGACCGCCGAGA
Source organism: Allobates femoralis (assembly GCA_033576535.1). NCBI lineage: Eukaryota > Metazoa > Chordata > Amphibia > Anura > Aromobatidae > Allobates > Allobates femoralis. The sequence goes on from JARQOC010000006.1 coordinate 127,122,217, forward strand.
TGGAAGAGCCATTGTCCTTGACCTACTGAAGGATACGTTGGACCTCTAACAATGCCTGAGAGCTTCGAGTTCCTACCTGGTGGTTGATATAAGCGACCGCGGTTGCGTTGTCGGACTGGATCCGAATATGTTCTCCCACCAGGAACCTCTGAAAGGCCAGCAATGCCAAATAAATGGCCCGTATCTCCAGGACATTGATCTGCAGAGTGGATTCCTGCTCCGTCCAAGTGCCCTGTGCCCTGTGGTGAAGGAACACGGCGCCCCAGCCCAGGAGACTGGCGTCCGTGGTCACTACTAACCATGAGGGGGGCAGAAAGAATCTCCCTCGTGACAGAGACATGGGGAGCAGCCACCAGTGGAGCGAGTCCTTTGTTGACGGCGACAGAGAGATCTGCCTGTCGAGAGATGATGGAGCCTTGTCCCAACAGCGAAGTATCTGCAATTGCAAGGGACGCAGGTGAAATTGCGCAAATGGTACCGCTTCTATGGCAGCTACCATCTTTCCCAGAGTGGGCATAAGGCGTCTGATGGAGACTGGACCCGACTGAAGAAGGAACTGAACTTCCTCTTGAATCGACACCTGCTTGCTCGAGGGCAGAATGACTAGAGCCGGGGCGGTGTAAAACCCCATGCCCAGATACGTTAACATCTGTGCAGGCAGGAGGGAGGACTTCGGTACGTTGATCAGCCAACCGAATCGCTGAAGGTTGTCGAGAGTTACCGAGAGACTCTGTTGACACTGTTCCAGAGAGGGAGCCCTGACCAGCAGGTCATCCAAGTATGGTATTACTGCGTGGCCCTGGGAATGCAGGACGGCCACCATGGCTGCCATCACCTTGGTGAAGACTCTGGGGGCTGAGGCCAGGCCGAAGGGCAGAGCCACAAATTGGAGGTGCTCTTCCCCCACCGCGAATCTCAGCCAACGCTGATGCGCAGGAGCAATGGGGACGTGTAGGTAGGCATCCTTGACATCCACTGAGGCTAGGAAGTCCCCCTGTGAAAGAGAGGCAATCACAGACTGCAGTGATTCCATCCTGAAAGTCCTGACTCTCACATGCCAGTTGAGCAGCTTGAGATCCAAAACTGGCCTCACCGATCCGTCCTTCTTGGGGACCGTGAAGAGGTTCGAATAGAACCCTTGGAAGCGTTCCGCGGAGGGAACCGGTACCACGACCCCGTCCTGTCTCTGGGTGAACAGCGCCTGAAAGAAGGCTGGAGCCTTTGCCGGCGGGGGGAAGGAGAGACAGAAGTGAGTCGGCAGGCACGAGGTCAGTTCTATCCTGTAGCCGTGGGAAATGACATCCATCACCCATCGGTCTTGGATGTTGCTGTGCAAGGTGTCTCCAAAGCGGGAGAGCCTGCCACCGACCGAGGATGCTGTTGGGGAGGCGGCGAGTCATGCGGAGGCTGGCTTGGAGGCCCGAGGCCCCGGCTGGCTTCTTCTGTTGTGACTTGGCACGCCATGTACGATTTGACTTCTGATCCTTGTCTGAACGGGCGGACGAGGATGAGGAGGGCTTTGAAGAGGGACGAAAAGCCCGAAATTTGGCATGCATCTGACGCTGGCCAGACTTCTGCACCTTTGACTGAGGCAAGGAGGTGGTCTTTCCACCTGTACATTCCTTTATGATGTCATCCAATTGCTCCCCAAAAAGCCTGTTGCCCGCGAACGGGAGTCCCTGGAGGAACTTCTTGGAAGTGGCATCAGCCTTCCAATCCCACAGCCACAACATTCTGCGGGCTGTGAGCGAGTCAGCCAATGCCACTGCGGTACGGCTGGCAGATCACATGACAGCCGTCTTGGCATAGTCCGTGAACGCGGTGGCCTGAGACGTCAAGGTAGCCACCTCAGGAATGTCCTATGCTACTACGTTGAGCTCCGCCAAGCAGGTAGAAACTGCCTGCATAGCCCACACGGCCGCGAAAGCAGGGGCAAACGAGGCTCCTCTAGCTTCGTAAATTGACTTCTGCAGAAGTTCAATTTGGCGGTCGGTGGAGTCTTTTAGAGACGAGCCATCCGCAACCGACATCACAGTATTGGCAGACAGTCTAGAAACAGGTGGGTCCACCCTGGGTGAGACCGACCAACCCTTTACAACGTCTGGAGGGAAAGGATAACGAGAACCCTTCTGTTTTCTAGTGAAGCGCTTGTCAGGGCAAGCCCTGGGCGTCTGCACAGTTGATCTGAAATTTGAATGATCAAAAAACGAGCCGTGTGACCTGGATGGAGGGAGAAACTGATACAGCTCCTCCGAGAGCGATGCCTCCACGGGTGGAGGGGGGGCAGTCAGGTCTAGCATGGTATTAATGGATGATACCAAATCATGCATTAAAAAATCCTCCTCAGATGCCTCGTCTGGAGGCATCACAGAGCTCTGCCGATACTCATCCCCATCAATCTGAGATCCCTCAGCATGAGACTCAGTGTGATGAGAGGAGGCAGGAGAGGGATCTCTGCGTGGCCGCTTGGGAGGCCGTGGAGAGGGAGCTGGGAGAGGTACCCCAGCATTGTCTCCGGAGTCCATGCCCCTGGAAGGGGATGACTCGCTGGAGTGCCTGCAGCGTGAACCAGAGGGCTCGGGGGCTCTTCCCCGCTGACTGGCCTGCAAGGTCTCCTGCAGGCCCTAGGTCAGAGCTGTCATACACTGGGCGAAGGAGTCCGAGAAGGACTTAGCGAAAGCCGCTGTCCAAGGAGGTGGCATTGCCGAGTCCTGTGGGACGGTGGAAGGCTCCACAGCAGCAGAGCTGTGGGATGCCCCGTGTTCTACCTCAGCCAGAGCCTCATGTGTAGAGGAGGCAGAGCAGTGAGGGAAGACAGATCCAGCAGGCCGCATAATCTTGCAGGCAGTGCAAGAGGAATAGAATGTCTGCACCTTAGGGGCTTTGTTCCTGGTGGAAGACATGTCGCCTCATGCGAGTATCCTCCAAGAGGAATTTCACCAGAGGGGGAAAAAGGCGATGGGTCCGCAACCAGGAGTACCGGGGTGGCTTACCGGGCAGTGAGCGGTTTGTGTGTCCCCCAGATAACGTGCTCTCCCCCTGAAGCAGCAGAGCCAAGGAGCAATGTTGCTAGAAAGGCAGTCACCGGCAGAATGGCTTAAAATGGCCGCCGAAGCCTAAAGAGGGGCGTGTCCATGCAGATGCGGGAATCTGGAGGGCAGGATACACAAGCCGAGGGGCGGACCTCCTGCAGTGATGGGAGTGCCCCGTGTCTCGAGTCTGCCTGTAATGGCGGACGATCCTGCCGGCCTCACTGCACAGTCACAGTGATATAAAGTAGGGCGCGGCCAGGCCGGGGACTAAATTATAGTGGCGGACCAGCGCGCCGGAGCGGGAAGGTGTGGAGAGCCAGTGAGGAACCGGTATGCCCGCAGTACGGCAGGGACCAGGTCAACTGAGAAACAGTGTGCTGGTCACAAAGAAATCACCCCCAGAGTTGTGAAAGGATCTGGAGTCCGGGCTGCAGCAGCAGCCGTGCGCAGATACATAGTACCTCATTCGGTGTAGGGCCTGGTCCCTGGGGGCAACGCAACTCCGGCCAGCAGGTCCGCCAGGGGCTGTGGATGGAGTTAGAGCTCCAGAGTGTAATGAAGCTCGTGGTGACTCCCACTTCTCCAGAGCCCCTGAGGGATGGCGAAGGAGTACGGCATGAGGGCTCCAGCCCGTTGTACCAACAATAGGTACCTCAACCGCCCCTGCCCGAGGGTGGGGAAGGAGACCCCCGGGAGTCCATAAGAACCCACTTTTCTTCCATCCGTCACTCTCCTAGGAGAGTGTGTATGACTAAAAATGAGAGTGGATGAGTGCAGTGTGTTCCTTCAACACAAAGCTAAGAACTGAAGGGATTTCTCCTGAAGGGGGTGTATATGCAGTATGGGAGGGGCTACACTTTTTGTTTTAAGTGTAGAACTTTGTGTGTCCTCCGGAGGTGGAAGCTATACACCCAATTGTCTGGGTCTCCCAATGGAGCGAATAAGAAATGTAATTGCTTTTTGGTTATGGGGTATTTAGCTTAAAAACAATGAAACACACTGACCTAGAGTGTTTGCATTAGTCATTTTTCTTCTTAGGATCTCTCATAAGACAAACCTCATGCAGCTGTCACTATACATGACCATTGTTCTAGTTCAAGTACAGACTGTTCACTGTGTAATGAGGATCAGTGGCAAGCTCACAAACCTTCCAGCTGGGGTGTGTCTTGATTTTACAATTTTATCTAACTTTGGTTTATCCCTTTAATTTTTACATTTTGTAAGCTTATGTTAACACACCCTGACAGTATAATTAACTGTTGTTTGGATGGTTCAGACAGTAAAGCTACAGACATCATGTAAAAAGACTCGCTTATAAAAGATCATGTCATTTTTTTCTTATGGTTTTATCTAATAAAGATATATTTTGTAGTAAACCATTTTCAAAGTTTCATTATTAAGCTGAAGCATAAAGGATTTTGCCTGTCTTCAGGTTCTATACCAATATTAACCCTTTCCAACATGCCCAATTTCCGTTATTGCGTTTATGCTATTTCCTCCTCTTATTCCGAGAATAATAACTTTTTAATTTATCTGTCAATATAGCCATATGAGGGCTTGTTTTTATCGGACAAATTGTACTTTTAAACTACACCATTCATTTTACCTCATAGTGTATTGGAAAAGGGGAAAATAAATTGCAAGGGCCGTGAAATTGCAAAACAAATGCAATTCTGACTTTTTTTGGGAATTGTTTTTATGGCATACATTGTGTAGTAAAAAAGACTTGGCAATATCAGTACTATTTAAGGAAATTATGCTAGTGCTGCTGTTTTGGATTTGACAGTGACATTTAACAGGTTAACAGTTGCTGAAGGAGTGTCAGCCCACCTGTCACTGCTAAAGGCAGGTCCTGGCTATAACCCACAATCATTACCTGCCCGGTATGGGGCAAGCACTCTTCGTGAGCCTGTTCCAAATGCCTGTTACCAACTTGTGCTGTACATGTAAGGCAATAAGGAGCTAATATTTTTTTTATTACATTTGCCTATTTTTTGCTTAGTGTCTCTGGCCCAAAATCTGTATTTTTTAAATTAACAATTTTGGACATTTTATTTCATTTATTTGGAAGTTTGGAGTTCAATAGAAAGAAAAACAAGTAAGGAAGTCTTCTATTTATTCAAAGGTTTTATTGGGGTTTCCACCTCAAAAATTCCGAGGCACCAAAACATAAAAGAGGTTGTCTATTTTCAGGAAAATGGGCCCAAACTGTGTTACATATATAAAATAACACTCAGCGGTACTCACCTTCCCTGGGTCCAGTGCCTGCTCCCTGCTGCTACTCCAGGCATCATGTTTTGGATTCAGCAGTGATGTCACATCAACAAAGCGTGTCGCTACTCTAGCCAGTCCCTGAGCTTAGAGGTTCAAGCACTGAGCTCATCTCGGGCCGTCAACCCAGGGACCACCTGATCTTATTTTAGGTATTCTACACAGTTTGAGGCCTACTTTCCTAAAAGTAGACAACCTGTGGCTCGCAGTTCATGATGTATGGCTTGCAGCTGTCTGCCAGCTTAATGAATTAGAAAGAAGAAGGATAAGCTGCACAGCAATAATCCTTCAAAGGGGTGCTACAGCGTGTATATAGTAGAATATAGAAAAATTTCAAAAAGCACATACACATGAACCTGTGCACACCACAGTATTTATAACAAAGTTGTAACATGTGACGTGGAGTCGCTATACTCCAATATTAGCCACTTGGATGGTCTTGCTGCCGTTGCCTACTTCCTGGACCAAAAAGTAAGTTCAGATCGCATGCACGATTCCTTTCTACTGGATTTGTTACAATTTGTGCTCTAGCATAATTACTTTCTGTTTGAAAGAAAATTCTATAAGCAGATTTCTGGAGTGGCGTTGGGGGCTCGTTGTGCACCGGCCGTAGCTAATATCTTTTTAGGCTGATGGGAGGCCACAATAGTGTCTAGGACAACCAGTTACAGGGAATATGTGGTATGGTGGTTTCGCTTTATAGATGATATATGTTTCCTGTGGTCTGGTCCCGAGGAAGAATTGCGCGAATTTATCGAAGTCTTGAACAACAATGCTTTGAATATACATCTAACTTTTAACATCTCTAACCATACAGCAATCTTCCTGGACCTCACCATCATCTTGACAAATGGACGCCTGAATACGGAGTTGTATCACAAGCCGTCTGCGACGAACAGTCTTTTGAAATATGGGAGCTTCATCCTCCTCACACAAAAATGGGCCTTCCGGTAGGCCAATTTTTTCGAATACGGCGGACATGTAGCACTGATACATCATTTCATCATCATGCAAGAGGCCTGACTGATCGTTTGAAGCAGCACCCTGTCTACATAAACAAATTCTATGAACATCATAAAACGCAATTACTTGTGCCTACATCCCTTTTCCTTTACTCCTCCCCCCTTTTACCGTTTCCAACTAATCCTTTGTTTATTTCTCTCTTGTTAATAATTTTCAAAGGTTTGTATTTGTTATTTGGAACAGTTTTCTTAACCAATGTTTCTTAGCCAAGCCTGGAATGTCAGAGCGGTCGTTATAATTCATTACCCAAAACAGCTCATTTAACCACATCTTATTGTGTAACAAACGTAAGGCTTGTATTCTGTATGTGACAATACATCTTGTAATGTTCGTTTTCTCTTTAATAAAAAGAATTTTGAAAAGAAAAGAAAAGAATCACAGGAATCGCTTTTACAACCGCAAAAACGGATCCAGGATTCGACAACAAGATTCATCATGGACTACAATAATGGTTGGAAAGAGGTAAGGAAGATACTTGACAAACATTGGGATGTTCTAATGGAGGATGTCAATACTAGACCTGTGGTCAGTGCGAGGCCTCTTATGACGGCCAGAAGGGCTCGTAATATAGGAGATTTGATTACCCGTAGTCATTTTGTGCAACCAACAGTCCCGTTGGGTCGTGGTATCAGGTTACATGGTTTATTCTCATGCGGTAACTGTAATATCTGTACTTACATGAGACCAACCTGGGATTCCCTCCAAAGCCCAATGAACAAGACCATGTTTAAGCTAAGATCGTATATGAATTGCAGGTCCAAGAATGTCATATATGCTTTAATTTGCCCTTGTGCTAAAATTTATGTGGGGGAAACCTCCCAGGAATTACGATGCAGAATTCAATCACATGTTTCCACTATAAATCTGGCTGCAAGCAAGGTAGCAAAGGGAGAGTCTATTACTTCAATAGCAACACATTTTTTGGCACACCACCGTGGGAGCCCGAAAGGGTTACGGGTCCTCACTCTACAAAAACATGTTGGTAATGGACATGTAATGGCCGAGGTTTCTGCATTTACTCATGTATTGTATCTTATCTGACAATTGTGATATTTATATATAACTAGGTTTGTTTGTATTGGAACACAAAATAAAGATATTTGCTGAATATGATAATTCGTGTTTTGGGTGATGTTGCTGAAATATACATATATATCCCTCATAGTTTCAGTAAATCGGAGCCGCTTATATGTTTATTGTATAGACTAGATGGCAGCCCGATTCTGAAGAATCGGGTAGTCTAGAATATATATATATAGTTTATTTAGTAATAGTTAGGGGAGTGCGGTGAAATTAATTGTGTGTGTACAGGTGGCTCAGGGGTCAGCAGTGAGTGCGGTGGCTCAGGGGTCAGCAGTGAGTGCGGTGGCTCAGGGCGTCAGCAGTGAGTGGGGGTGGCTCAGGGGTCAGCAGTGAGGGCGGTGGCTCAGGGGTCAGCAGTGAGGGCGGTGGCTCAGGGGTCAGCAGTGAGTGCGGTGGCTCAGGGGTCAGCAGTGAGGGCGCAGGCTCAGGGGTCAGCAGTGAGGGCGGTGGCTCAGGGGTCAGCAGTGAGGGCGGTGGCTCAGGGGTCAGCAGTGAGGGCGGTGGCTCAGGGGTCAGCAGTGAGGGCGGTGGCTCAGGGGTCAGCAGTGAGGGCGGTGGCTCAGGGGTCATGCAGTGAGGGCGGTGGCTCAGGGGTCAGCAGTGAGGGCGGTGGCTCAGGGGTCAGCAGTGAGGGCGGTGGCTCAGGGGTCAGCAGTGAGGGCGGGTGGCTCAGGGGTCAGCAGTGAGGGCGGTGGCTCAGGGGTCAGCAGTGAGGGCGGTGGCTCAGGGGTCAGCAGTGAGGGCGGTGGCTCAGGGGTCAGCAGTGAGGGCGGTGGCTCAGGGGTCAGCAGTGAGGGCGGTGGCTCAAGGGTCAGCAGTGAGGGCGGTGGCTCAGGGGTCAGCAGTGAGGGCGGTGGCTCAGGGGTCAGCAGTGAGGGCGGTGGCTCAGGGGTCAGCAGTGAGGGCGGTGGCTCAGGGGTCAGCAGTGAGGGCGGTGGCTCAGGGGTCAGCAGTGAGGGCGGTGGCTCAGGGGTCAGCAGTGAGGGCGGTGGCTCAGGGTGTCAGCAGTGAGGGCGGTGGCTCAGGGGTCAGCAGTGAGGGCGGTGGCTCAGGGGTCAGCAGTGAGGGCGCAGCCTCAGGGGTCAGCAGTGAGGGCGCAGCCTCAGGGGTCAGCAGTGAGGGCGCAGCCTCAGGGGTCAGCAGTGAGGGCGGTGGCTCAGGGGTCAGCAGTGAGGGCGGTGGCTCAGGGGTCAGCAGTGAGGGCGCAGCCTCAGGGGTCAGCAGTGAGGGCGCAGCCTCAGGGGTCAGCAGTGAGGGCGCAGCCTCAGGGGTCAGCAGTGAGGGCGCAGCCTCAGGGGTCAGCAGTGAGGGGGCAGGCTCAGGGGTCAGCAGTGAGGGGGCAGGCTCAGGGGTCAGCAGTGAGGGGGGCAGGCTCAGGGGTCAGCAGTGAGGGCGCAGGCTCAGGGGTCAGCAGTGAGGGCGCAGGCTCAGGGGTCAGCAGTGAGGGCGCAGGCTCAGGGGTCAGCAGTGAGGGCGCAGGCTCAGGGGTCAGCAGTGAGGGCGCAGGCTCAGGGGTCAGCAGTGAGGGCGCAGGCTCAGGGGTCAGCAGTGAGGGCGCAGGCTCAGGGGTCAGCAGTGAGGGCGCAGGGGTCAGCAGTGAGGGCGCAGGGGTCAGCAGTGAGGGCGCAGGGGTCAGCAGTGAGGGCGCAGGGGTCAGCAGTGAGGGCTCAGGGGTCAGCAGTGAGGGCTCAGGGGTCAGCAGTGAGGGCTCAGGGGTCAGCAGTGAGGGCGCAGGGGTCAGCAGTGAGGGCGCAGGGGTCAGCAGTGAGGGCGCAGGGGTCAGCAGTGAGGGCGCAGGGGTCAGCAGTGAGGGCGCAGGGGTCAGCAGTGAGGGTCAGGGGTCAGCAGTGAGGGCGCAGGGGTCAGCAGTGAGGGCGCAGGGGTCAGCAGTGAGGGCGCAGGGGTCAGCAGTGAGGGCGCAGGGGTCAGCAGTGAGGGCTCAGTGGTCAGCAGTGAGGGCGCAGGGTCAGTGGGTCAGCAGTGAGGGGCAGCTCAGGGGTCAGCAGTGAGGGCTCAGGGGTCAGCAGTGAGGGCTGAGGGGGGTCAGCAGTGAGGGCTCAGGGGTCAGCAGTGAGGGCTCAGGGTCAGCAGTGAGGGCTCAGGGGTCAGCAGTGAGGGCTCAGGGGTCAGCAGTGAGGGCTCAGGGGTCAGCAGTGAGGGGGGTCAGCAGTGAGGGCTCAGGGGTCAGCAGTGAGGGCTCAGGGGTCAGCAGTGAGGGCTCAGTGGTCAGCAGTGAGGGCGCAGGCTCAGTGGTCAGCAGTGAGGGGCGAGCTCAGGGGTCAGCAGTGAGGGCTCAGGGGTCAGCAGTGAGGGCATCAGGGGTCAGCAGTGAGGGCTCAGGGGTCAGCAGTGAGGGCCGGGTCAGCAGTGAGGGCTCAGGGGTCAGCATAGTGCAGGGCTCAGGGGTCAGGCAGGTGAGGAGCGCAGGGGTCAGCAGTGAGGGCGCAGGGGTCAGCAGTGAGGGCGCAGGGGTCAGCAGTGAGGGCTCAGGGGTCAGCAGTGAGGGCGCAGGGGTCAGCAGTGAGGGCGCAGGGGTCAGCAGTGAGGGCGCAGGGGTCAGCAGTGAGGGCGCAGGGGTCAGCAGTGAGGGCGCAGGGGTCAGCAGTGAGGGCGCAGGGGTCAGCAGTGAGGGCGCAGGGGTCAGCAGTGAGGGCGCAGGGGTCAGCAGTGAGGGCGCAGGGGTCAGCAGTGAGGGCTCAGGGGTCAGCAGTGAGGGCTCAGGGGTCAGCAGTGAGGGCGCAGGGGTCAGCAGTGAGGGCGCAGGGGTCAGCAGTGAGGGCTCAGGGGTCAGCAGTGAGGGCTCAGTGGTCAGCAGTGAGGGCGCAGCCTCAGGGGTCAGCAGTGAGGGCGCAGCCTCAGGGGTCAGCAGTGAGGGCTCAGGGGTCAGCAGTGAGGGCTCAGGGGTCAGCAGTGAGGGCTCAGGGGTCAGCAGTGAGGGCTCAGGGGTCAGCAGTGAGGGCTCAGGGGTCAGCAGTGAGGGCTCAGGGGTCAGCAGTGAGGGCTCAGGGGTCAGCAGTGAGGGCTCAGGGGTCAGCAGTGAGGGCTCAGGGGTCAGCAGTGAGGGCTCAGCAGTGAGGGCTCAGGGGTCAGCAGTGAGGGCGCAGGGGTCAGCAGTGAGGGCGCAGGGGTCAGCAGTGAGGGCTCAGGGGTCAGCAGTGAGGGCTCAGGGGTCAGCAGTGAGGGCTCAGGGGTCAGCAGTGAGGGCTCAGGGGTCAGCAGTGAGGGCTCAGGGGTCAGCAGTGAGGGCTCAGGGGTCAGCAGTGAGGGCTCAGCAGTGAGGGCTCAGGGGTCAGCAGTGAGGGCTCAGGGGTCAGCAGTGAGGGCTCAGGGGTCAGCAGTGAGGGCTCAGGGGTCAGCAGTGAGGGCTCAGGGGTCAGCAGTGAGGGCTCAGCAGTGAGGGCTCAGGGGTCAGCAGTGAGGGCGCAGGGGTCAGCAGTGAGGGCGCAGGGGTCAGCAGTGAGGGCGCAGGGGTCAGCAGTGAGGGCGCAGGGGTCAGCAGTGAGGGCGCAGGGGTCAGCAGTGAGGGCGCAGGGGTCAGCAGTGAGGGCTCAGGGGTCAGCAGTGAGGGCTCAGGGGTCAGCAGTGAGGGCTCAGGGGTCAGCAGTGAGGGCTCAGGGGTCAGCAGTGAGGGCTCAGGGGTCAGCAGTGAGGGCGCAGGGGTCAGCAGTGAGGGCGCAGGGGTCAGCAGTGAGGGCTCAGGGGTCAGCAGTGAGGGCTCAGGGGTCAGCAGTGAGGGCTGAGGGGTCAGCAGTGAGGGCTCAGGGGTCAGCAGTGAGGGCTGGAGGGTGCAGAGCAGGGCTGGAGGGTGCAGAGCAGGGCTGGAGGGTGCAGAGCAGGGCTGGAGGGTGCAGAGCAGGGCTGGAGGGTGCAGAGCAGGGCTGGAGGGTGCAGAGCAGGGCTGGAGGGTGCAGAGCAGGGCTGGAGGGTGCAGAGCAGGGCTGGAGGGTGCAGAGCAGGGCTGGAGGGGGCAGAGCAGGGCTGGAGGGTGCAGAGCAGGGCTGGAGGGGGCAGAGCAGGGCTGGAGGGGGCAGAGGAGGGCTGGAGGTGGCAGAGGAGAGCGGAGGCAGGGTGGCGGAAGACTTACTGGGCTGTTGGCGGGCGGCGGGCAGCGGCAGTGCTGTTGGCGGTTCCGGAGGCCGGGGGCGGAGTGTGGGCGGGGCTAGCTGGGTGATGGAGGAGCGTCAGCCGGTCTGTGGAGAGAGCGGCAGGACTGGGAGCTGTGCCGGCGGAGGCCCCACACTCGTTCCGGGCCGGTTGGCGGATGTTGGTGGGCGGTGAGCTGCAGGGCTGTGGGCGGGATGTGGGCGGCCGCAGACGGGGCTCTGTGCAGGGCCGGTGGCGCCGCTCGTGGGTCTGGTGCTTCCGGTTCCGGAGTTGGACACAGGAGGGAGGCCATCACGGAAGCGGAAGCGGATTTTGGGCGGAAGTGGCCTTCGGGTTTTATATAATAGATTATTGATGACAGGTCAACTATGCTGCCACAATATAGGATCATAATGTTCAACTAGCCCTCATTATGTCACTGCCCATACTATGTCATACACAACATTCAAGGGAACCGTAAGTGACAAGGTTTAGGTGGGGCGTTTTTCTAATGGACCAGCATTATCTCCTTCCTCCATTCCTCTTTGATTTCCTATTTTGTTCAATTCCTATGTTTCCCCGCTAATACTTGTATATGCATACATTATATTGTATACATCTGTATATAAAGGTTGGGTCATATCTTGATGAGAGTAATGGTGATGATTTTTCGACACACTTTGTGCGGTTGCTACGGTATTTTTATAATGCTTGGACATGATATAACCAAGGTCTAATGAGTATTGGACCAAATGTGATTTAATATATATGTGGTTTGCATAGATAAGGACAACTGAGAGAGGTTGTATTAACCTTCTTGTCACACCCCTCCACCCCTTACTTCAATGTAATATAAGCATCCCCGTTGCATAGCAACTGGACACCAATCAGAGGTTACTTCTGGTGGCGTCATCGGGCGCACTAGCGATGACACCTGGCTACTTCCGGTGCTTGCGTAGCATGGGTTGTGGTTGCCGCGGTAATCATAAACACTGCAGCGCTATGATGTCACACGTACAGGGCATTAGGTAATACTTGCTTGCCACGCCCCTCCACTCTTAACTTCAATGAGATATAAGCGTCCTTGTTGCTTAGCAACTGGACACTAATCAGAAGGAACTTCCGGCGGTGCCATTGGGCACACTAACGATGATGCCTGGCTGCTTCTGGCGCTCGCTTAACAGGTGTTGGGGTTGCCGCGGCAACCATATACACTATATTGTTATGGCGCCAGACACATAAGCAAACAGGTAAACATTGATAAGTGGGGAATGGGATGCTATGCACGTGTATGATCCACAGTGATATGTGGCGTCCTGCCAACACAGGTAACCACATATCTCTTTGCTGCACAGCTGGGTTTCCACAGCAGGTACTACTACAAACACCTTCCACCCCAGCACAGTAGGGGGAGCTCAACCTGCTGCACTTAGGCAGGATCCCCTATAAATGCTGCTGCTGGGGCGGAGTTAGTCAGAGTGTGGCAGACGCTAGAAGAGCTGCAGGAGAGTGCTGGTGCTGGTGCCACGTGTAGGCCCAGGCCAGAGACGCAGAGTAGTCCTTCAGTGTCCCACCAGCCTAAGTGGGACTGAAGGCAGGGAGCCTAGAGAAGAAACAGAGACAGGGGAGCAGGTAGCTCAGATCGCGAGTTCGCCCCAGAAGCCGGATATTGGGGATCCGCAGCAGTGGAGAACTACAAGTCCCACAGAAAGCCCCTTGGCACCGAGGAAGCTTGGTATCCTGAGAGAGTCACAGAGAGGGAGCCAGGACTAGCAGGGCGCTGCAGTTCAGGAGAAAGGTCGTCTCGGAGACCGCACAGGAGGAAGAGAGAGAGATACAGAAAAGGGAAGATAGTGGAGGAGAGTCAGGATTTAATAGACTGTGCCCCAGCAAGCACACTGAGGAGGAGGCCTTATACCCACTTGCTGTGGGAGCCCACTGTGCAGCCCAGCTACCCGTCGGTGCTCTGGACAATTTGCCTACAAGCCATCAGTAAAAAGGTAAAGAGACTTTTGCTGCGTGTGTGCATCCTTTGTTCTCCCTCACCGTACCTCACCACAGTCTATTCCTATACTCTCCAACCGTCCTAGCTCTGCTGCAACCTGTTCACCCCTTTCCATACTGCCCCAGAGGTCCCAGTCCTGCCTGCGGGGACTACACCATCACTGCTGAAATCCTACCGATCTCCGGAGGACTGTAGCGGTGCTGGTGATCCCTCACCAGACAAAGCAGGTGGTGTCACAACAAAAACTTTGTACATAATCCCTGTAAATAACCCCCTATTTCATCTAACCGGCCAGGGCTACGGCCTCGAGCAGCCACCCATGACATCCCAGACCGAAAACCCGAGCCCGAGAGCTGAGTACCCTGCCCTGGGGTGCGTCAGATACACCATGGCTTATGCCGTGCCCTTACTTTAACCATATTTACTTTGGCAGTGATGAAGTGGGTAATATCCAGTAACATCGAAATTGCTGTACATCATAGTTTCCATGGATACTCCACAAAGTGTATACAGGAAATGATTACCTTGCTTTACTTCCTGTTTCTGTTCCGGGCGTTTACTGCCAATGTGTAATTGGGCAAAAACTACTAGAAAGACTTACCATCGGTGCCAAAAACAAAAACCAACAATGCACTTACAGGATGCAGTCAGGTGCAGGCTAATAAATCACCTCAACCTATGACAAGGTTTGGGAGGCGACTTGCCATGCATACAATGGGCCTGCATAGAGCACCATTCACACTGATACATATGGTGCAGAGTGTCTGAAAGCTACCCAAATGCTCTGCTGCCTGAACAAATGGGCCACAGGTCAAGATATAACTTACTGATCACTGTTTGTCTAACCGCTGTGTTTCTCAAATTAACCAAAAAATGAGGCTTTCAAATACCCAGTTGGAATGAAGCAGTAACTGCACATACACAAAACTGCTCCATTTATTATTGTCTTTGGAACTAGAGAAATAGCCGGTCACTGTATTCTATTTCTGCTAAGCTTATAGACAGCAAATTGAGTTGAGGTCTACATGCGCTACCCATCATTTGAGAGCCCCATTTTTTATCTCATTGGGGGTACCCATAGTCAAACTCGCAACATTGAGTATTTATACTTCGTTCTGTGATTAGAGAATAGTTTGCCGAGTTGGGACATCCTCTTTACAGACGATCACAGTGAAACAATTCTTAGCTCTTACCATGGATACAAGTTGTGATCTAGAATTTGGACCTCTGGATTTTTTCTACATGCTATGCAAATGGCTGATGGAGCAACTTAGGGAAATGAGGACTCACATTACCCTATGGTGACTCACATTAACCTATGGTTCATGTATGGTGCTCAAGTAGGGTTCCACCCCTAAATATACAGCATGGAGAACTTCGCACTCCTTATGATGCAATATATTCTTTATTTTTCAGCAATTCAAAAACAGCCATATAACCTTTGGGTCTTTGTGTAATTAGAAATTCATTAGATACTGAAATAAATATATTTACACGAAAAAAAGATTTATGGAGCAACTTAATAAAGTTCTTCCCTTTTTTTAAAGAGTGCTATATATTGTTCTGTCTATCATTCTCCTAGCTCGTTTTCAGTTCCTGACATTAATCCAGCTGAACTTTGTAATAGGAATTTAACACAGACACAAACACTGATTGAAAATGATCCACTGCCAGTAAAGTTTGGATGATATTCCAGAACAAATACAGTAATTATGTAACTGTTTGAGCCAGACAGTTTGCCTTTAGAGATGTTGGTGCTGACTCAGACATTTTCAAAAAAAGATTTAGACACTAATGTAAAAGCTGACCCCAAGGATTTCAACATACAACAAAATGTGGCATGGTCACCCGAAAATGATACGTTATAGAATCATAGGGCAATGATGTTTTTAGTGAACCAATGAGCACATGATTTCTTGTAGATAAATGTAGCTGAAAGGTGGTTGATGAATCATGGGTGCTCTTTCTCTGATTTCACACATACTCCACTATCAAAATAGTTGAATTTAAGGGTGCATTCACACACACTGTGTATTTGCTGCATATTCGTACGCGAGTGCTGTTGCGGTTTTTGTAGCCAAAACCAGGAGTGGAACAATCAGAGGAAAAGTCTAAGGCCGGTTTCACATCATGGCAAGATCAGGTCCGGGGCTGTCCGGTGTGAACCAGACAGCCCTGGACCCAATTTTGCAGTAATGCAGCCCTATGGGGAATGACGGAGCCGGATGGCAGCTATTTGCCATTCGGTTTCCATCTGTCCGTGAGGATCCGGGAGAATTTGGATTTTTCTCCCGGACACTAAAATGTTGCTTGCAAAAATCGGCACAAATTGGATCCTTCCGGGTCCTCTCAGATCTATGGTGCAGGGTCGCGGGGTGCTGGAGTTTAGCAGTGAGCGCTGCTAAACTTCAGCACCGAGAGCTGTCCCCTGCAGAGATTTCAGGACCGCAGCTAGCTTGAAATTTCAGCAGCTGTGGCTGCGATATATGGAATCCGGATCGGAGGGCATATTTGACCTCCGGTTCTGTTTCAAAATCGAGTCCGGGGCTGTCTGGTTCACATCGGACAGCCCCGGACCAGATCTTGCCGTGATGTGAAACTGGACTAATAGAAACAAGTGCTCCACTTCTGTATTTAATCACCCACTCCTGGTTTTAATCAGCCACTCCTGGTTTTAATCACCCACTCCTGGTTTTAATCAGCCACTCCTGGTTTTGGCTACAAAAATTGCAAGAGCACTCGTGTAAAAATGCGCAGCAAATATGCAGTGTGTGAACGCACCCTAAAAGGACCTGTAATGTGTCCAAAAAATTAGTTTGTTACCTTGACAAAATCCCGGTGTTCCCCTGAATATACCACTGTTTCTGTGTTTTTATTTTCATGTTATTCCTCTTTTTGATTAGATGTGCCATTTTTTCATTTTGCAGCCCACTAAACTACAGTAATTGGTCGTCCTGGATCGCAAACCAGGAATTAGTATGCTGAAGGACAAAATGAAAAAGAGCGTATCTCCGCAAAGGAGGCACAACATTATAATGGAGAACAAAGGTAGATGATCCAGAGGAGAAATGGGTTTTGGGCAAGGAAACAAACTCATTATTCGAGACATGACAGGTCTTCTTTCAATTGTATTGTTATTATAGAGATGCATTCATTACAGCAATGTGCATCTTTGTTACCATTTCTTTCTCCAATTGTTGAAAGGAAAATGAAGAAACTTTGCAAACAGTCTTGGTTAATAATCACCTTTATTTTCTGTCTATTCTTTTATTACAGATTACAGACATGGTGGCTCAGTGGTTAGCACTGTAGACTTTCAGGGCTGTGGACTTGGGTTCAAATCTAACCATTGGCAACATTTACAAGGAGTTTGTATGTTCTCCCCGTGTTTGTGTGGGTTTCCTCCAAGTTCTCCGGTTTCCTCCCACACTCCAAAGACATAGTGATTGGGAAATTCAGATTGTGATTCCCAATGGGGACATTGATGATGTCTATGGACGTTAATGCTCTATATAAGCCAGAAAAATGAATAAGAGTCAAAGGATAGACAAGGACATTTTTAACATACATCTAGTAAAGGAATATATCTGCAGGATTATACAGTGCTACATTAGGTGGTTTGGTTGTCTCTTAAAGATAAAAACACATAGGTCTACCTAGAAATTGTAGCCTGAAATAGTATAAGGAATTTGATCAAGATTATTTGCAAATTTGCTACATACAATAGAAAAAAAGGTTTGCAACTGTTAGTTGAAACTGGTTCAATGCATTTCTTCTCTTTCTTCTCTGTCTGCAAACTCTAATTACCTTTTAGATTGTTTCTCCCTATCCATCTGCTCCTTCTACTGTGGACTGTAGTACAATAGTAAGGCACTGTTTCCTTTCAGACTAGATAAATAATTTATTAAGAAATCATTCTATCCTACAGAATACATTTCTGCTGCTCATTGTAAAGGTTGAGTTATCTAACTTAATTGCTTAGCATGTAATCACCTTTTTGCAAAAAAACCTTCATGGACCAGATCTGCAAGTTCTATTTCAATGTTTTTTTTTTATCTTGGATATACCCTTTAAGAAACTCCCAGTAAGAACAAAATGCAAGCCCACAAAATATGAAAGCTACATATTTTTTAACATATAAAATTAAAACAATGCATATTTGGTAAAATAGCATTAGTACAGGAAGCGAGGGGGCTGGACTCCCAGGATAATGTTAACAAAAGTAATCTGACACGCCCCTCCAAGGCCTTAGGATACTCAGAACTGGGCTGTTTTGAGGCTTCATCATGGGGATCACAGGGACCGAGCCCCAACTCCGTGACCCTGGCGGTGTCATTAAAAGTTTGGTGTGGGTGGCTTTCTCTCTTAGGGATAGTGATCTGGCGTGGAGGGTTCATTCTGGGCAGGGGTGACTGGACCTGGGGATACTTGTTAGTTTACATGTGACGCCACCAGCAGGTTGCGGTTACAGCTGGCCGCCGCTGCTTGACAATCTTCCTAGGGGCCAATGGTTGGGAGGCAGCAATGTTCTTAAGCCCTGTATGGGTAGGCCTGACCCCTAGGGTGGCCAAAGGTACCTGAGTGAGTTGGTAGTTGTGTTTATGCTGCTCTTGACGTGTAAAGAAAGTTCACAGACACAGTGGGCTGCAGTCTTCAGATCTTTTACTCACAGTCTTTGTGTAACAGCCCGCTGAGCACTGGGTTCTCGGATAGGGATCCAGCTACTCACTGGTAGTAGGATGGTATGTAACTGGCACCCCTTTTCTGTCCTTTCCAGGTTGTCTTACACAGCGCTTGCCTCATCCGTCCTGCCTTGCGCCTCACCACACAGAGCTCTGAACCAGTGACTGTGGGCTTTTCTTAGGGGTTCCCCTGCAGTGTTTCCCCTTAGCCCTATGGTTGCCACCTTTTCAGCAGATGTGCGTGGTTGTCGAAAGTGTCACCTTGGAAGTGCCACAGCCTTCTGGTTGCTAGCTGAACCTGGTCTTCTCCACTAGTCTTTTGGGTTCCCGGTGCCCCTTGCGGCCTAGTCCCTCCACTTGCCTGCACCTGACAATTGACATGAGACCCACAGGTAGATTGCTCACTTTCTGTGCCTCTGGGACCCCTCTTCCTCCTGAAGCCACCTGGGTGTTGTTCTGCTCTAGGATTCGGCCTTAGGATGAGCTCCCGTCTTGCTCCAGTCCTCTGGACAATCTCAGGCGTATGTTCTCTAGCTGACCTCCAACTTGTCCTTGGTTTTCAATGGCCTCTCATCATCTGTTCTATCACCTCTCCTCAGCTGATCACTCTCTCTGTTAACTGTCTTTCTTCTCACTGTCGTCTCCTATGTTCTAGATGTTTCTCGCTCTTTTTATGCCCCCTGTCCCATGTCATCTACGTGTATTGTTCTTGATCTCACTCCTCCCCAGGTGCTCCCTCTAACTACTTCCTTCACTGCCCAACCCCACTACAATCGTTCCTAGTGTGATCTGGGTGTCCCGGTGCCGGTCTGTACTCCCCTTACTAGTGAGTGGGATACTACACCCTAACAGGGCTGCAGTTCTTCTGTGGTGACTGGATCCACAGGGGCGCCACAAATCCACAGTTAATAACTGGATTAAAATAATGCCTTGGCAAAAGTAAATACAAAAGGGGAGGGGAAGCCGCTCCACTGCTGATTACTTCCAGACTTCCGCACCGGTGTGACGGCTTGGCAACCACCTATATCAGAAATTTTCATAGAGAGATACCAATGCGATCCATCATTTCTTCAAGCTCTCACCCACAGCTGAAATAAATTATACATAGACAATTGAAGAACAAGAATTAACCCCTATCAAGTCCAGCGTACTAATATATATAGTACAGTCATGGCCAAAAGTTTTGAGAATGATACAAATATTAATTTTAACAAAGTCTATTGCTTCAGTTTTTCTAATGGCAATTTGCATATACTCCAGAATGTCATAAAGAGTGATCAGCTTAACAGCAATTACTTGCTAAGTCAATATTTGCCTAGAAAATGAACTTTAACCCCCAAAACACATTTCAACATCATTGCAGTCCTGCCTTAAAAGGAGCAGCTAACATCGTTTTAGTAATTGTTCCATTAACACAGGTGTGGGTGTTGATGAGGACAAGGCTGGTGAACAATCAGTCATGATTAAGTGTTGGATGTGATTTCCCGCACTGTCTCCTGTCCTGAATATTTCCTATATGATTAATAACTCAAGTTGGAAAAATAATAATGATGTTTAATAACAGGAAAATAAGACAATTCAAATAACA
The DNA here is from genome assembly GCA_033576535.1 of Allobates femoralis. Classification (NCBI taxonomy): domain Eukaryota; kingdom Metazoa; phylum Chordata; class Amphibia; order Anura; family Aromobatidae; genus Allobates; species Allobates femoralis. The sequence continues at coordinate 127,141,984 of JARQOC010000006.1, forward strand.
ATTATAATAAAGATAATAATAAAACCTATCTTCAATGTCCTATAATTAGAGAAAAATACAAATGCATCTATATATCAATAGTCATGGCAGAGAGAGAGATAGAAAGAGATAGAGAGAGAAAAGTTACATGGAAGTTATGGATTAGAAATGAAGGCAATACTTAAGCCAAATGTAGATGGTCTTATCCCATGGTCCAAGGTAGAAAAGAGGAGAGGAAGAGAGAGTGTCTTGATTTCACCTCCATTTATAGTACAGATTTCACATCCACACCCACATACAACCCACGACTCCGCCCTTCTTCAGTATCTTCTGTGGCAATCTTATGTGACATTATTGGTCGCAGTGGTAATCACCTGCCTGCGGATGGCGTCCTTGTATTAGGAAAGAAAGCCTTGTATAGGATGGGTTTACCTCAATCTTGGCTGGTTCCAAGATGTCCATCTGAAGCATAATTGGTTCATTATTCAAAACACCACAAGCATTGTATAGCAATATACATCTCCATAGGCCAGAGACGGGGTGTCTACCTGAGCAGCAATGGTCAATGCTCCAAATCCACAAAGGCTGTATACACATGTAGATAAGATTAGTTGGCAAACAGCGTCTATATTGAAGATCCACAGAGGATGTGTATTCCTGTATTGTCCAGGAGGCTGCAGGGTCATTGTTCTTTTTGTATGTAAATGCAACCTTTACTATCTCACACAAAAGAAAACAGACCTTCTGGCCTAACAGATCACAATCCTGTATATGATCGAAGAGTCCTGGAAATATTCAGCTCTCATAAAATCCAATATGGAGTCCAGCGATTCCAATAAACTTATATTGTCCATGTTGGCTTCCAACATACCCCCCTTTGTGTCTGAATGACACATGAATTTTTAAGGGGCCACAAATCCAGAATCCTCTTCGCCACTGTAGTTGACTCCTCTTCTTAGGGCAAAGAGCCGCCGACACATTCACTCACCATATGTCAACATTCACTCCAAAAACAGTTAATTTTGCTATAGCTTGCTTTCTAATTGGACATTGAAGAAGGCATACATGGAAAATACACATCAAATTTTACATAGGATCATTACATCACACAAAAAAAATCATATGGAACAACAATCAAACAATTTCATCATTTCTCATAGGATTTGTAGGGTTTAGATAGTGACCCAATTATAAAACTTTGCCCATGCTGAACTGACATCTCAACCTCTGTGGCATCCCCAATGCATGCCTCACGATATGTGAGGGTGATCCTTTTTGGCCTGAACATTGGGTGTATATTATTATGCCAATATATACCACATACAAACAAGTATTCTCCTTCTTTTAAGTTGTCACTAAAATATCCATAATCTATCCCCTTATGCTCATTTTTGTTCGGTAACTTAGACTCTTCCCCCAACCAGTACCCAGTTTCATTTTCATATACTGTTGCCATCATAAATGGCTGTAGTGACTTTGGATCTATATTTTGTATACCTTCCATATATGTTAACCTCTGAGTACTGGAATTATGATTGACTCTCCCAAATGAAAAGACAATACTATACTGATTGCTAGGACCCTGATAATATCTCCCAGTTACCTTTTTACCCTCTGGTATCAGTCTTACTGTTCTACTTTTAACACCACTATCTTTATGGTTGCCATTTGCATCAATGATTATATCTGTGTGTGCAAATAATACCTTCCCATATTCCTCATTTGGTAATATACCCTGATCGATATCTCCAGAGTGTTCAATGTGAGTTGATTCTATAGCATTTGTGATTCCAATTGTCAACAAAATTGCTGCAATTCCAATATCCAGAATCCAGAAATTTCCGTCTCTCAATTCACGCTTCATTTAGGATCCTGGAAAACAAGAACAAGAGCGGCATCAAATTCTTATCAGTTATATCCGTTTACATTGATCTGCATGAACCCACTTTTCTATATCCCTCCTTTTCATGCATTTGACACTTTTCTTGTCTACTCGCTTAACTTTTACCACTTGTTCACTCAGCGTCATGGTTACCACATAAGGTCCTGTCCAGTTTGCATCCCATGAAGATTTGGGTACAAAATTCTTTACAATCACCTTGTCACCTAGTTGTAACTTTATTGGTGGCTTGCCTGGTTCCTCCTTTGCTTTTGGAGCCATATTGGCAGCTACAAAATTTAAATATTTTTGCACTTGGTCTTGTAACTGTGTCAGGAACTTTTCCTTCTCTGCACTTTCTCTCATGGGAGTACTAAGTTTGTGATCTGCAGGATGGCAACGGTTCATTACTCTATCGGTCATTAATTGATATGGTGTGATTGCAGTGCTCTTTGCATCAGTTCCCCGTATTGCCATTAGAATTGTCATCATATCAGGCATTTTGGCAACCACATTAGTGACATGAGGGGTACATTTATTTAAAGCTTGGTAGTCCAACCTTGGACGCCAACCATTTGGTTTCTTAACTGGCCATAAGGGCGCATTATTGGTGGATTGGCATTCCCTGATAACATTTTGAATTAGCAAATCATCCAGTATTCTCTTAATGTAGGGGACTGACTCTGGTGGTATTTTATATTGTCTCTGGGGAGGGGGATCAGGACCCTCTACCATTACCACCATATTGGATACCTTGCCACATTGGGTTTTTGAATTTGCCCATACATTGGTATGCTGCCACAAGATGTCTGCCAATATTTCATCATCTGTTCTCAAAAGCATGGTTGGATCTAAAGATTCAGTACCTTTGATTGAATCGATACCATAATTGTCAGTAACCATTTTTAAACAACCTTTATACCGTGATCCTCTCCACAACATCCAGTTGCACAAATCAAGACTAAGTCCATGTTCCTTCATAACATCTGACCCAATAATGGTACCCTCATGTGTTGGTGAAAGATATAAGCTATGCTCAACACGTAGGTCTCCCATTTTAATTGTTACTGGTAATGATTGTTCTGAAGGTACTAATTGTCCTCCAAACCCTCTCAGAAAAATACTAATCCAGATTAGTCAAACTGACAGCAGCACCTGTATCCAGTAAAATGTTTGTACGATGACCCCCTACCGTACCCTGAATACGAGGTCTCCCACCCTTGTCCCTGCTTAGCTGACTCACTAGGGACAACACCGGGGCCTGACATCCCTATTGTTTTACATAAGGGTTTGTTGGAGGTGGGGTCTTTAACTCCTCTGGCTTCCCTGCCATTGCCTTCCCAACCTTCCTCAGCTCTTCCAGAAGTGGGCCATATAATGTAACTTCAGGAAGACTATGCTCTCCCTTACTTGTATTATTTGATTCTTGTTTTTGATCGTGCTTCCTATTAATAAAAGGTCTATTATTGATAACTCTTTTACTACTTCTGCATTCTTTCATAGTGTGACCTGTGTATCCACATTTGTAACATTTCCCAATAAACCTTACTTTGCCTTCATTTTTGACTAATTCTGAGATCCTCTTTTGGGGCTTGTTGTCATGACTTGTGTCCTGAATCCAATCCTTTAATATATTTACAAAGGCTTGATAGGAATTTGCATTCCTCAAGGCAACTTTTGTTGGATAATCAACAAAAGTGCATTTGTTAGCCATTGAATATAGAAAACTATTATCATCAGGCGACATGTCAGGGCAGTTATAGGTAGAACGATATAATGTCAAATATTCACTGCAAAAAATAATTGGATCATCTCCTCTATTTAGCTTTAAATTTTCTAAGGCATTAGTGCCTCTCGTATCCTGTCCTCCCATAACTCTCTTTAATTCCTCCATTCTGTGACTAGCATTTCCCCAATTACATTCAAGATCTGCAGACAATCCTTTGTGAGATCCTACAGGGGGCTGCAACTTTTCACCGAGTTGGGATGGGAGCCATACCCGCAGTAATGCACACGCAGCCCTATTACCTAGATTGTATTGTGTCACTACAGCTTCTAACTTATTAGAAAGACTAATGGCTGATGCGCTTGTGTCAAATTTCCCTAATATCTGGCATAGGTTTGTCTTTTCTTGTATGGTGAGTGTTGTGCATTGTACTTGATATTGCTGCTATTCATAAGCAAACTGTCTCTCAGTTGTCTCAATCTATCTGGCTCAGGAGTAAAGAGAGAGGAACTGTAATCTGGGCTATCTTCAGGGTTATCAGCACTGCACACAGGCTGCTCCTCCCCCCTTTTCCAGTCTCTTTTCTCCTGGTCATTAAGGCCCGGTCAGACGTAACGACCGCAGTAGCGATCCCGATAACGACATGGCTCCCGGGATCGCTGATGAGTCATTATCGGTATCGCTACTTGGTATTCAAACACGCCGATCTATACAACGATATGTCCACCCTAGCGATTTCTTCAACGATATTGTTCAGTCGTTGTATTTCCTTCTCACATGACGATTTACCTCCACAGGACTATATTACGTCATCAAAGGCGTACATAAACATTACCATTATACACGCCCCTTCTTTGCCATTGGTTGCCACTACGTGCGCAACTACGCTCTGATTGGACGGCGTTCGGCGGGTCATTTTAAAAGAAGGCAACGTAGCAGCCATTACATCAATATTCAGTGATAGTGAACACTTCCAATGCTTGCAAGTCACGGGGATGTGGGACTCTGACCCTAGAGAGTTCTGCCGTGATCTGCAGCCAGCATGGTCAGGAACAAAGGAACGGAAGTGCCACGTAGTGCTTCATTATAAGTTCAACGAGACCGCAGTAGTGGCCAATTGGAGAGATGCGGGGCGTGTAAAGAGGCAATTGCGTGCACGCCTACGTATCTCATTATGTGTTGCCAACGATATCGTCGGTAAGGTGTCAAACACAGCGATACAGCGTTCCCAGCGGGAGCGCAACGACCAAAAAATGAACCAGGAGGCTGTGTAACGATTGCCGATCTCGCAGCAGGGGACCAGATCGTTACACCCTGTCGCACGTAGCGATGTCGTTGCTGAGATCGCTATTGCGTCACAAAAGTAACGATCTCGTTAGCGATCTCGGTTTGTGAGACATACCCTTTAGACTTGCACATCTGATTACAACAATGGTTATTTACTTTAGTACTCTCCTGTGATTTCAAAGACATATTACCATGTTCTTTTATCTCCAATTTAACATTGGCATCATGCAATTGGTTCCTAAGTATCGTCATAACATCAGTATACTTTGCTTCTTTTTCTTCTAGCAAAACAATTCGCTGTTCTCTAAGTTTACATCTCTCCTTGTACTCCTCCAACTTACCTTCTAAGTGTATGTGCACACTGGGAGGTTTAGCAGCTTCCACAACGCCAGTAAACCGCTGTTTATTTAGCTGGAGTCTAGAGTCCAGAGCCCTGGACTCTCCGGCGGTTTTCCTGTGTTTTCCAGCGGTTTTTAGAGCGTTTTTAGCAGCGGTTGAACAGCGGTTACAGTCGGTTTTACAGGCGGTTTTCATAGCGGTTTTTTGAGCGGTTTTCTATGGAGGATTTGTTCATGTGAAGGATAGAGATTGTAAATAAAGTACGTGTCATTTGAACAACCCCTTGGGAAAAAAAAAAAACAATTTCCTGTCACATGATCTTCATGATCTCTTTCCCCAAAAAAGGATTAGCAGACGCTTCGTGTGCATCCTTTGTCCAAGGCAGAGAATCATGTCACTCACCAGAGTACGAACTTGGCGGCGGGTCCACAAACAAGTGCTGCTTTTGCTCATTTTGCAGCAGCTCATCGATCATGAAGAGGAGGAAAATGAGGTAAGCAATATGTTTATCTGTCCATAAACTGAAAAACATGTAAACTTTGCACTTTTATGAGCATATGTTTTGTACGTGATAACAGTTTTTAATTTCTTCGATTATAAACAGGTGGAGGAAACCCCACGAATGTGGGTACATCCCCTCCTGACGGAGCGGGGTCAGAAGGGACACTTTACACAATTGTACCAAGACTTGAGAAGGTAAGTCAAAATTATATTAATGTTAAGCAAATTAGTTTGAAACACCCCAACAGAGTTGTCAAAAACCTTATACTTATTTTCTGTTTTTTTCCCTTTTGTTTAGATACCCTGAAAAATTTGTGGGATTCTGCAGACTGAGCATCAATGCGTTTGATAATCTGCTGGAGATGTTGCGTGGAAAACTAACCTACCAAAACACCAGGATGCGGCCTGCGATCCATGCCGAACAACGTCTGCTTATTACGTTGAGGTCAGTGTTGCATATAACCATCTACTACATAATCGCGAGGGATACTATTTTCCGTCCAGGGCGGCGCTGCATCCGTCCTCATGTGGATACGAGTTTGCCTCAGTATCCACACAACACGGCGCATGCGCACACCCCCGGACATTGCCCTCCACCGACTCGCCGCCCTCACCCCACTATCCCCCTACCCTGTCGCTGTTCTCCCCATCCCCGACCCACATCCACCCGCGGCCAGCCCCCATCCACTAACCCGCGCCGCTTCCCTGCAACGCTCCTCAAGGTCCCACACCCGCAACCTGCAGCCCCCCCCCACCACACTCCCCGCACACGTCCGCCGCCAGACACAACCCCCACCTCCCCCTGTCCGGGCCGCCATGTCAGTATCCCCGCACCTCACCCCCATATCTCCTCCCCCCCCCCCCAGTCGATCACTTACCTCTCTTCCAAGGCATTTGTTCGGTCCAGGTGCACTCCTCTGTTTGGCCCAGGCGTCCTCTTGCTTCAGCCCGCCGGTCTTCTCCCTCCCGATGCATAATGGCCTAGGTACATTTGTCATGTTTTATAATTGTGTTTTTTTTTTTTTTTTTCAGATTTCTGGCCACGGGGGAAAGTTTTTCCTCGCTACATCTCCAGTTCCGGGTGGGCAAAAGCACCATTTCCCAAATTGTTAAGGTGACGTGCGCTGTGATCTGGGAGCACTTGCAGCCCATTGTGATGCCTTCTCCAAACGAGGAGACTTGGTTGCAGGTCGCAGCAGGCTTTCAGTCTGTGGCCAACTTCCCGAACTGCATAGGTGCCGTTGATGGCAAACATATCCGTGTGAGAAAGCCTCCGCGATCAGGATCACGTTTCTTTAATTATAAGAAATATTTTTCCGTGGTCCTGATGGCAGTGGCCGATGCTCACTACCGATTTGTTGCCATTGATGTGGGTGCCTATGGCAGTACCGGGGATTCTCGTGTGTTGAGAAACTCACAAATTGGTATACAAGTGCTTCAACATCACAACACGTTACCTGCCGATAACCCTTTGCCCGGTTCCACGCATCCAGTCCCCTACGTAATGGTAGCGGATGAAGCTTTTCCCCTGATGCCTAACCTGCTGCGACCATACCCACGTAGGGGACTGGATGATCGGCGCAGGATTTTTAATTATCGGCTAAGCCGGGCACGCCGAGTCGTGGAATGCACCTTCGGGATCATGACTAGTCAGTGGAGGGTCATGCATTCAGCTCTTCAACTGAATCCAAGCACAGTTGATGTTGTTGTTAAGGCATGCTGCGTGTTGCACAACTTTCTGCGTGATAATTCAAATGAACACGTCGAAACTTTGCAGCGCCTACGATCCCTTAACACCATCAATTGGGTTACTGGACGGCCTGAAAATTTGGCTTTGGCTGTGAGAGACAGCTTTGCGGACTATTTCATGACCCCTGAAGGTGCCGTGCCCTGGCAATACTCTTCCAGCCATGTTGCCCACCCATCCGGAATATAGTTTTAAAACTTTGCAGGTATTAAGGACCTTTTCTCTTCTTGCAGAGATTACCCACAGTTCTAATATCACCTGCGCCTTTGTATCGTCATTCCTTTCCACTATATGTAACCACTCTTGTCTTGAATCCTTGCCAGTTTTCCTTTATATTGCTGTATTGTAATATTTTCTTTACAAAAATTGATACAGTCCATTTCTCAAAAAAAGGATTGTTGGAAAATCAAAATTAAAAAAAAATAATTCAAAATATGTACCTTAATAAAAGTTTGGTTTATCATACTATGGTATGTGTGAATTATTTTACATAATAAAGCTAAGAGTATATGTGAACATACAAATTCCAAAGTGTGTAGGCATGCATTATGTTAGCAAATATCGATCGTCTGCACAATACTGGTGTTAGGTACTATACACGCTAGCTACCAACAATGCTGATTGTGTAGAGCTAAGACTGTGCACGTGCACGATGTCTTAGCACAAATCTCTATTCTTAATTTTTAGGCGCATACAAACTTAATATGTGTGTTGCGTAAATGTGGGTGCATGTACATTAAGCAAGGCAAGGTTTAACAATAGAACCGCTTTATTTTAATCGCAAATAACATGTGACCCTTTATGATTTTTTATTTTCAGTAAAACATACAAAAAAATAGCAACAGCTTACATCTAGTCACCCTTTTATTCCAAATTTGTGAAAGACCGACTCCCATAATCACCACCAAATAAACTTTGACTTGCCATTTCAATACTTGCAGAACTATCATCAGACAACTGTGAGGTGAATGATGTGTAGTTCTGCAAGTGTTGACCTTGTGTGGGACGAAATGTATTGGGCTCACTTTGCAGAGGCGCCGTTGGACATTGTCTGTCCTGGCCGCCAGACACAACTGGTCTGGGGTTCTGTCCATGAAATAATTGGTAGAGACCAAGCATAACGGTTGGTACATCTGGAACGGGGTCTTTACCCTGGTAGATGTTTAGAAGTCCATAGAGAACTGGCATTAATGCGGCGTACCGCTCAGGTGGCATCTTTCTTAAGCAGCATGCAACATGTGCTCCAACGTGATCAAACTCGTCATCATTGCCGGCCTTCTGCAAAAATGTGAGTGCCTCATTCGCAAAGGATGGGACATTGCCGCGACCAGCATTGCTTCGGGGTACACGTCTGCCACTCGTTGTTAATCTGGGTGTTGGAGAGCCCGTCTCAAAAGAAGAAGTGCGAGTTGCACTTGAGGCAGAATTCTCACTGAATGTGCCAGTTGCTCCCAAATCTTGACCTTCAACATCCGGAGTGGATGTTCCCGAGGAGGAAACGCCTATGCCAACATCCTGGATTGAGGGGGTCCCAGGTTCCGTAGCAATCTGCCCACTCTCGGCTCCATGTTGTTCAAATGAAGGAGGCGTAGGAGGAGGAGGAATGTTCCCTTGAGTTCTAGACATTAAAATAAATAGTTAAACAAATATTATTAAGATGACATAGTTTACCTTGTGACAACGACTAACTTCAATTTTACCACTAACAACTGTTAAAAAATATAGACTAGTGTCTAAGGTGTTGTAACAGCGCTTGAATAGTGTGGTAAAATGCTCTTTACCACAAAACAGCCTGAGTACGAAGGGAGTAATGCTATGTTGAGCGTGATGACAGTCACTTCAGGGTAAGTTCAATGATCAAGGGGTGCCTGCATACACTGTGGCTCTGCCTGTCACTGAGGGGGCTGCCATTATCGCATAGTGAACGTCTCACTCTGGCGCTGTGATGGGCAGAGTGAGGCGTGCATATGCCAGTAGCCGCACCATGTGACGTGGCGCTCAATCAGCAACCCCCACCCATACCTGTCTCCACCATCCTCGTCCAGGCCCATGCAAACACCCAAAGACACATTTCCATGATCACAACGGCTTGTAAGCCGAGTATGGTACTTTTCTGTCCACATTTTTGGACTAACGTTTGAATAGCGTTTTACCCAACTATATATGGTATGTTTTCTGAAGTTATGCCAAAAATACTTACGGACGCAAATTTCTACCGGTGAGAGTAAATTGTAGCTCATGGTAGTAAGGGCATTTCCTGGCAGGCGGTGCAGACCCACTTTTCTCACATTTTGTGATGAATTTTTGGAAAGCATCTCTGACCGATTTCCATCGGCTTTTTAGGTCTTTTTCTACCCCAAAAAAATAAAACAAAAAATTTAGTTCTGTATTGGAAAACAATTGGTCATTTCCTTGATTCTGTGAAATAGGTCATTTACCTATTTTATTTTGAAGATCACGATCAGCCTCTGGAATAGTGGGTAAAGTTCACGGCACAGGGAGTTCCACGACTGGGCCTTAAGGATCCTGTCACTGTAGGATTCACATCCCTGGTCCCATATTTCTGGCCGGGCTTCGATCTAAAAGTCAACAACAAAGATGATTACTTCAATATGCGTCCCCATGTATACATTGCAGCCCTCCAGCATTATACACTCCTGATCTCCCAATGTATACATTGCAGCCCTCCAGCATTATACAGTCCAGCTCTCGCAATGTATACATTGCAGCCCTCCAGCATTATACAGTCCAGCTCTCGCAATGTATACATTGCAGCCCTCCAGCATTATACAGTCCAGCTCTCCCAATGTATACATTGCAGCCCTCCTGCATTATACAGTCCAGCTCTCCTAATGTATACATTGCAGCCCTCCAGCACAGTCTAGCTCTCCACAAGTCTACATTGCAGCCCTCCAGCATTATACACTCCTGATCTGATTACCAGAAGCAGAAGACGGGGCACTGGGATCTCCATCCTGCGATACCACTCCATGTTGCTTGCTTCTTGTTCTTCTGTTTTTCTTCCTGCTTCCTGTCTCTGGACCTCCCACTTTTCTGCTTGTACAGGCGGATGGGCGTTTAGCGGCGGTTTACAGGCGGCTGTGCACAGCCCCATTGCTTATGCTGCATGACTTTTCTGCCACTGAACGCTGCTAAACCTGGCGGTAAAAGGATCATGTTGGATGCCGCTATTCCGCCATAAATCCGCTCATCCGCCGGCGAAACCGACAGTCAAAACCGACACTGTGTGCACAGCGTTTTCACAATCCCATAGGTTTACATGAAAGCTCATATGCTGCTTACGATTTACATAAATTTGCATAAAAATGCTGCTAATCCGCCGGCGAATTTCGCTGAAAAACCGACACTAATCCTCCCAGTGTGCACATACACTAACTCACAATTTTGGTAAATCATATTGTCTACTTCATCCCTTAGATTTTCACATTCACAACTATGGTCTTCAGCACTAGCTATAGCTACACTGACTTCCTGCTCAATTTTATCCACCTCACCTCTTAATTGAGCTTTCTCTGAATACCAATGCAATTCCTTTTGTTCTGCAATTCCCTTCATTTTCAACAACATACACAAAACATTTGCTAATTTCTCTTTCTTTGCTTTCTTTTTGGACAATTTACTTTTGTTATCACTCTGCCCTTCACATTGTTTTATTAAATCATTAAACTGATGTGTCAACGCATCATCAGCACAAGTACTAAACTGAGCAGAGGCATACTTTTCAATAAACTTATTGACTATCTCTATGTTAATTAAGTCCAACTACTTTCTCAAAAGAAAACAAAAAATAAACAAATCAACTTAAACAGAAATGACAAATACGTAACAACAATACACAAACTAGTGAATACTACTTCACTAAACCAGGGACTCAGATTGAATACAATCTTCCCTCAGGCAATTACTGCCACAGTCTTGCGACTTAACTTATACCTGACTGACAGTGTCTCATGCACTTGATCAACTACAGATCCAAGATCCAGGCCACGAGTGATCTCCTATTGAAGCATAAGGCTACTTCCCCTTAACATGAGATTTAGATTTCAACCTATAACTCACTTTCTTCTCAGAGATGTCTGGTTTTACCCTTTAGATCTTATGAGAACTTCAATCAACAGGGAGCTACCCTAACTTTACCGGCAACAATTCAACAAAAAATAACAAAAAACACTCCACTCACAAAAAGACAAACAGGCCTGAACTTAACAGATAGACATTAATAACCATCAAGTATAATGCATGTATAAAATCTAATTAAAGGAATGTATGCTCACCAATTAAGCGCGTCCGCTCACTGATGTAGAATATCCCAGAACTTCCGGTCAATATCTCAGGCGTTCCACAGTTTCCACGACCAGCGTGTCAGTTGTCCACCGATAAGATATTCCCCTTAGGTCTGTTTCCTTGAAGAAGAAGCTTTCTTGTCTTGCAACCAGATTTTCTCAGGTACTTTCCGAAGCAGTTGGGAACTTCTAGGTTCTGTGTAGAATGTTGTTTTTCCACGATCCGCTGGGGTGCCAAATGTTGGATGTGATTTCCTGCACTGTCTCCTGTCCTGAATATTTCCTATATGATTAATAACTCAAGTTGGAAAAATAATAATGATGTTTAATAACAGGAAAATAAGACAATTCAAATAACAATTATAATAAAGATAATAATAAAACCTATCTTCAATGTCCTATAATTAGAGAAAAATACAAATGCATCTATATATCAATAGTCATGGCAGAGAGAGAGATAGAAAGAGATAGAGAGAGAAAAGTTACATGGAAGTTATGGATTAGAAATGAAGGCAATACTTAAGCCAAATGTAGATGGTCTTATCCCATGGTCCAAGGTAGAAAAGAGGAGAGGAAGAGAGAGTGTCTTGATTTCACCTCCATTTATAGTACAGATTTCACATCCACACCCACATACAACCCACGACTCCGCCCTTCTTCAGTATCTTCTGTGGCAATCTTATGTGACATTATTGGTCGCAGTGGTAATCACCTGCCTGCGGATGGCGTCCTTGTATTAGGAAAGAAAGCCTTGTATAGGATGGGTTTACCTCAATCTTGGCTGGTTCCAAGATGTCCATCTGAAGCATAATTGGTTCATTATTCAAAACACCACAAGCATTGTATAGCAATATACATCTCCATAGGCCAGAGACGGGGTGTCTACCTGAGCAGCAATGGTCAATGCTCCAAATCCACAAAGGCTGTATACACATGTAGATAAGATTAGTTGGCAAACAGCGTCTATATTGAAGATCCACAGAGGATGTGTATTCCTGTATTGTCCAGGAGGCTGCAGGGTCATTGTTCTTTTTGTATGTAAATGCAACCTTTACTATCTCACACAAAAGAAAACAGACCTTCTGGCCTAACAGATCACAATCCTGTATATGATCGAAGAGTCCTGGAAATATTCAGCTCTCATAAAATCCAATATGGAGTCCAGCGATTCCAATAAACTTATATTGTCCATGTTGGCTTCCAACATTAAGTAAGAATGACACCACTGGACACTTTAAAAGGAGGCTGGTGCTTGGTATCATTGTTTCTCTTCAGTTAACCATGGTTATCTCTAAAGAAACACGTGCAGCCATCATTGCACTGCACAAAAATGGCCTAACAGGGAAGAGTATCGCAGCTAGAAAGATTGCACCACAGTCAACAATCTATCGCATCATCAAGAACTTCAAGGAGATAGCTTCCATTGTTGTCAAAAAGGCTCCAGGGCACCCAAGAAAGACCAGCAAGCGCCAGGACCGTATCTTAAAACTGTTTCAGCTGCGGGATCGGACTACCAGCAGTGCCGAGCTTGCTCAGGAATGGCAGCAGGCTGGTGTGAGTGCTTCTACACGCACTGTGAGGCGGAGACTCTTTGAGCAAGGCCTGGTTTCAAGGAGGGCAGCAAAGAAGCCATTTCTCTCCAGAAAAAACATCAGGGACCGACTGATATTCTGCAAAAGGTACAGGGAGTGGACTGCTGAGGACTGGGGTAAAGTCATTTTCTCTGATGAATCCCCTTTTCGATTGTTTGGTACATCTGGAAAACAGCTTATTCGGAGAAGAAGAGGTGAGTGCTACCACCAGTCTTGTCTCATGCCAACTGTAAAGTGTCCTGAAACCATTCATGTGTGGGGTTGCTTCTCAGCCAAGGGAATCGGCTCACTCACAGTCTTGCCTAAAAACACAGCCGTGAATAAAGAATGGTACCAGAATGTCCTCCAAGAGCAACTTCTCCCAACCGTCCAAGAGCAGTTTGGCGCCCAACAATGCCTTTTCCAGCATGGCGGAGCACCTTGCCATAAAGCAGGGGTGAGGAACCTTTTCTCTGCAAAGGGCCATTTGGAAATTTAGAATATCATTCGCGGGCCGTATAAATTCGCGCACCGGTACATGGGGGCCAGAGGCGCACGACACACGTGTACACGGGGGGCCAGCCTCCCTGTCTCCCCCACAGCCTCCCTGTCTCCCCCACAGCCTCCCTGTCTCCCCCACAGCCTCCCCCACAGCCTCCCTCACAGCCTCCCCCACAGCCTCCCTCACAGCCTCCCTCACAGCCTCCCTGCCTCCCCCACAGCCTCCCTCACAGCCTCCCTGCCTCCCCCACAGCCTCCCTGTCTCCCCCACAGCCTCCCCCACAGCCTCCCTCACAGCCTCCCCCACAGCCTCCCTCACAGCCTCCCTGCCTCCCCCACAGCCTCCCTGTCTCCCCCACAGCCTCCCTGTCTCCCCCACAGCCTCCCTCACAGCCTCCCTGTCTCCCCCACAGCCTCCCTCACAGCCTCCCTGCCTCCCCCACAGCCTCCTTCACAGCCTCCCTCATAGCCTCCCTCACAGCCTCCCCCACAGCCTCCCTGTCTCCCCCACAGCCTCCCTCATAGCCTCCTTCACAGCCTCCCTCACAGCCTCCCCCACAGCCTCCTTCACAGCCTCCCCCACAGCCTCCCCCACAGCCTCCTTCATAGCCTCCCTCACAGCCTCCTTCACAGCCTCCCTCACAGCCTCCCTGTCTCCCCCACAGCCTCCCTCACAGCCTCCTTCACAGCCTCCCTCACAGCCTCCTTCACAGCCTCCCCCACAGCCTCCTTCACAGCCTCCCTCACAGCCTCCCTCACAGCCTCCCTCACAGCCTCCCTCACAGCCTCCCAGCCTCCCCCACAGCCTCCCTCACAGCCTCCCTCACAGCCTCCTTCACAGCCTCCCCCACAGCCTCCTTCACAGCCTCCCCCACAGCCTCCCAGCCTCCCCCACAGCCTCCCCCACAGCCTCCCTCACAGCCTCCTTCATAGCCTCCCTCCCAGCCTCCTTCACAGCCTCCTTCACAGCCTACCCCACAGCCTCCCTCACAGCCTCCCTCACAGCCTCCTTCACAGCCTCCCCCACAGCCTCCTTCACAGCCTCCCCCACAGCCTCCCCCACAGCCTCCCTCACAGCCTCCTTCATAGCCTCCCTCCCAGCCTCCTTCACAGCCTCCTTCACAGCCTCCCTCACAGCCTCCCTCACAGCCTCCCTCACAGCCTCCAGCAAAACTTACCATTGAGCTGTGGATGTGGAGCAGGGGTGCCGGAGCCCGGAGGGCACATCTGCAGGACGCTGCCTGCGGGGAGTAGCTGCGGGCCTGCGGCAGCTAGCGGTGGGCGCCGCCATGTTCTTTGTGGCCGGCGCCCACTAACAGTACAGCCGCTCGGTGGAAGCTGAGACTTCAACAAAATGGCCGCGGCTAATTGGAGACCGCGGCCATTGTGTAGAGGTCTCAACCTCTATTGACCGGCTGTACTGTTAGTGGGCGCCAGCCACAAAGAACATGGCGGCGCCCACCGCTAGCTAGCTGCCGCAGCTTCTCGCCAGGGCCGGGCGGCGGTCGATCGCCTAGCTGTCGTCCCGGCCCTGGCGGGCCGGATGAGATAACGTGGCGGGCCGGATCCGGCCCGGGGGCCGGACGTTCCCCACCACTGCCATAAAGCAAAGGTGATAACTAAATGGCTCAGGGAACAAAACATAGAGATTTTGGGTCCATGGCCTGGAAACTCCCCAGATCTTAATCCCATTGAGAACTTGTGGTCAATCCTCAAGAGACGGGTGGACAAACAAAAAACAACAAATTCTGGCAAAATGCAAGCATTGATTATGCAAGAATGGACTGCTATCAGTCAGTATTTGGTCCAGAAGTTGATTGAGAGCATGCCTGGGAGAATTGCAGAGGTCCTGAAGAAGAAGGGTCAGCACTGCAAATATTGACTTGCTGCATTAACTCATTCTAACTGTCAATATAACCTTTTGGTACTCATAATATGATTGCAATTATATTTCTGTATGTGATGTAAACATCAGACAAACACAAATAAAAACCAGAGGGTAGCAGATCATGTGAAAATATAATTTTGGTGTCATTCTCAAAACTTTTGGCCATGACTGTACAACATGACTGGCAACATGAAGTGTCTGCCTCAGGTGGCAAGCCCTGCTAGTAGACAGGAGGCGGCATCCGCAGGGGCGCCTGGTGGGAGCGCAGTCCACTGCAGATGCCTCTCCCTCTCCAATAGTCCTGGCCGCCGCTGCGTTACATCCCCTGCAGTGTGAGCCAACCTGTAGAGCCACACACTTACAGGACCTGTGATGATATCAATGGAGGGGAGGAGTCAGGGATCACATGATCAGCTCCTCCATGGTATGCAGGCCCCCATCGTGCAGGATGGAGTGAAGAGGTGAAGAAGTGGATGAGGTGAAGTTTATGTGCGGGATCAGGAGGGATTTACAGTGTGGATGTAGCAGAGCCAAGAGTGTACTAGGTGTAAGGAGCGGAGCCTCATGTGTACTGGGTGTATGGAGTGGAGCTGTGTGTGTACAAGGTGTACAGAGCGGTACCGAGTGTGTATGAGGTGTACGGAGCGGAGCCGAGTGTGTACAAGATGGACGGAGCGGAGCCGTGTGTGTATGAGGTGTACGGAGCGGAACCGTATGTGTACGAGGTGTACAGAGGGGAGCCGTGTGTGTACAAGGTGTACGGAGCAGAGCCATGTGTGTGTACGAGGTGTACGGAGCGGAGCCGTGTGTGTACGAGGTGTACAGAACGGAGCTGTGTGTTCGAGGTGTACAGAGCACAGCCGAGTGTGTATGAGGTGTATGGAGCGGAGCTGAGTGTGTATGAGGTGTATGGAGTGAAGCCGAGTGTGTATGAGGTGTATGGAGTGGAGCCGAGTGTGTACAAGGTGTACGGAGCGGAGCCATGTGTGTACGAGGTGTACAGAGAGGAGCCGAGTGTGTACAAGGTGTACAGAGCAGAGCCTTGTGTGTATGAGGTGTACGGAGCAGAGTCAAGTGTACAAGGTGTACATGTGGCGCCCCTGCGACCAGGTGGCCACAAAAGGAAGTGCAGTCAGGTAAGCAAGGTGGTTGAAAACACACCCACACCGCACAAGCACTGACCCTACGCCTAGGACTCTAGGTTGGGCAAGGGGTGGCAGGTGTAGCAAAGTGTGTGGAGCCTAAAGTAGCACTGATCCAGTGGGTGGCACCGTAGATAAAACACGGGAGCACTAATGGGAAGAGGTTGGAACAAGAGAAGAAGATGTTAGAACAACAGAAAAGAGAGAGACTTCCCAGACAGTTTCAGGTTCCTTGGAGGTGCAGAATCCTGAGAGGCACAGACCCTAGGAGAGAAAGCCTGCTCCATAGCCTGGAGGTGACGGGAAGGGGTAAGAGACTGGGAATGTGGCGCCTCTGCGACCAGGTGGCCACAAAGGGAAGTGCAGCCAGGTAAGCAAAGTGGTTGAAAACACACCCACACCGCACAAACACCGACCCTACGCCTAGGACTCTATGTTGGGCAAGGGGTGGCGGGTGTAGCAAAGTGGGTGGAGTGACGGGAGGGGAAAGAGACTGAGAGACACCTCACAGCAGAGGGAAGAGTGGGAGGACAAGGGCCCGGCAGCCGCACACATCTTAGCTGGCCGGAGGAACCCTGAGCTGAAACAGTGCAGACAGAAGGAGCCTGGTGTGCCCAAATACCTGAACCTGGGACACTGTAGGGCTAGGCCAACACCAGAGAACCGGCTCTGAAGAAGTGACCAGGGATTCCAGACCCTAATCACGAAACACACCGGTGGGGGGCAGAAACCTTATGTGCTGTAGCCTGAGTTTCCACCATGGTCTAAGAACACAGTTATCATACTAGGACTGGTGACTCAGACTGTAAGGGAAATATATTCACCCATGAGTCCGCGACGACCAGCCTGAACCTGTGGGTGAGGTACTACGTTAATACTAGGGGCCTGAAAGGACTTTGAGGGAGCAACACAGAAACGTTACCTGAGCTGCACAGTTTGAGTTATCCGAAGCAGAACTAAAGTGTGAGAACTGTAACTGGAAAGAGCTGAAAGAACTGTAAACTGTGTGAACTGTTGTGCTGCGAAAGATCTAGTAAAGTACCCAGTAAGCTCATCACTGCCTGAGACTGTTTACTTCCAGCATTGCAGTGAAGTCCCGCCTGAGGAGTCACAGACTGTCATCCCTGCACACTGGCTGGAAATCTGCAGCTTTGAAACAAGTCAACTGCACTGCACACAGTCCCTCACCAGGCCCATCCATCGCAACTACTCCTGCCCTGGGGACCCTCAGCCCTACCCGAGAAGTGCTTACCATCCACGCTGCCCCTAGTCACCATCCCCAGCAGGAATACGGCAGCGGTGGTTCCTACTAACCACATACCCCAGGTGGCGTCACAACAAATTCTTTGTAAATAACCCCTTTTTGGACTGATGCCAGGCCACTGGACCGGGTCACAACTACCGTGATACCCCAGAGAGACAGCACTGGCCCGGTTCCCAAGTACCCCATAGCACATCATACAGAGCAGAGAAGAGTGTATGAGGTGTACGGAGCGGAGCCGTGTGTTTACGAGGTGTACGGAGCGGTGTCGAGTGTACGAGGTGTACATAGGGGAACCGAGTGTACGAGGTGTATGGAGCGGAGCCGTGTGTGTACGAGGTGTACGGAGCGGAGCCGTGTGTGTACCAGGTGTATGGAGAGTAGAAGCAGTGGGACGGTGGGACGCAGTAGCTATAAGCTGCTGTTTAATAACTATATGCTTTCTTATATAGCCCTTTTTAAAAAAGTGCGGACAAGTTCGCCAAACCCATTAGAATAAGGGACCAAAGGTTGTTGTGTCACAACCTGACTAGTGATGAGCGAGCATGCTCGCCACTACTCGGTACTCGCACGAGTATCACTGTACTCGGGCGACTCGCCGAGCACCGAGTAATCTCGCGATACTCGTGCTGTGCTCGTGGTCGTCATCTCTGCATGTTGGCGCTCTTTTGAGAGCCAGCCCACGTGCAGGGATTGGCTGGCAGACCACTGCAATGCCACAGCCCTGTTAGTTGTGGCATAGCAGTGATTGGCCGCCCTGCACAGCGTGACCGAGCCTTTATAACTCCCGGCGCGCTGTGCTCGGCACACAGCCTTCCAGACAGTGAGTGTAGGGACAGTGTCTGCTGCTGATTAGGGACAGATTTGCGGCCCTTACAGGTAGATCCGGAGCAGGGCTGCAAACTGCTGCTGACCACAACAGTCCTTCTCAGGACTAATCTAGGAGGATATAGGCAGGGTGATCCAGATCGGAGTCCAAGCTTTCCAGTGACCAGAACAGTCCTTCTCAGGACTAATCTAGGAGGATATAGGCAGGGTGATACAGATTGGAATCCAAGCTTTTCTGTGACCATTAGAGTCACCACACTCTTGTACTTACTACCTTAATACAGGTTAGGGACGAAAATCCTCTCCTGAAACCATTACAGTCACCAGACAGGTGTACGTACTACCTTAATACAGGTTAGGGACTAAAATCGTCTCCTGAAACCATTACAGTCACCAGACAGGTGTACGTACTACCTTAATACAGGTTAGGGACTAAAATCGTCTCCTGAAACCATTACAGTCACCAGACAGGTGTAAGTACTACCTTAGTACAGGTTAGGGACTAAAATCCTCTCCTGAAACCATTACAGTCACCAGACAGGTGTACGTACTACCTTAGTACAGGTTAGGGACTAAAATCCTCTCCTGAAACCATTACAGTCACCAGACAGGTGTACGTACTACCTTAATACAGGTTAGGGACTAAAATCGTCTCCTGAAACCATTACAGTCACCAGACAGGTGTACGTACTACCTTAATACAGGTTAGGGACTAAAATCCTCTCCTGAAACCATTACAGTCACCAGACAGGTGTACGTACTACCTTAATACAGGTTAGGGACTAAAATCATCTCCTGAAACCATTACAGTCACCAGACAGGTGTACGTACTACCTTAATACAGGTTAGGGACTAAAATCCTCTCCTGAAACCATTAAAGTCACCAGACAGGTGTACGTACTACCTTCATACAGGTTAGGGACTAAAATCGTCTCCTGAAACCATTACAGTCACCAGACTGGTGTACGTACTACCTTAATACAGGTTAGGGACTAAAATCCTCTCCTGAAACCATTAAAGTCACCAGACAGGTGTACGTACTACCTTAATACAGGTTAGGGACTAAAATCCTCTCCTGAAAGCATTACAGTCACCAGAGAGGTGTACGTACTACCTTAATACAGGTTAGGGACTAAAATACTCTCCTGAAACCATTAAAGTCACCAGACAGGTGTACGTACTACCTTTATACAGGTTAGGGAACTAAAATCCTAACTCTTGTGATCTCAACAGTCACCACACTGTTGTACGTCATACCTTTATACAGGTTAGGGAACTAAAATCCTAACCTCTTGTCATCTCAACAGTCACCACACTGTTGTACGTCATACCTTTATACAGGTTAGGGAACTAAAATCCTAACTCTTGTCATCTCAACAGTCACCACACTGTTGTACGTCATACCTTTATACAGGTTAGGGAACTAAAATCCTAACCTCTTGTCATCTCAACAGTCACCACACTGTTGTACGTCATACCTTTATACAGGTTAGGGAACTAAAATCCTAATCTCCTGTGATCTCAACAGTCACCAGACAGTTGTCGCTCTATACAGGCAAAATGCGCAAAGGCGTTGGCAAGGGCGTTGGCAAGGAACAAGGAAGTGGACGTGATGGTGGTGCAGGCAGAGGCCGAGGTCATGTGCAAGCACTAATTTCGCAACAACAAAGGGCCACATCTCCTCGCTCGCACGTCCTGTCCCAAATTCTTGGGGCCCGCAGCAGTACACCACTGTTGAACCAAGACCAGTGTCAACAGGTTGTTACTTGGATAGCGGATAATGCTTCAAGTCAGATGGGCACCTCCACAAACACCCTGTCTTCCACACGGTCAACTGTCAGTAGCCGTGATACTGCACCGCACATTTCCCAACCTGATCCTCCTTCCTACCACCTGGCCGAGTTCACGTCCACGGACATTACTGATCCCACACTAGGACACTCGGAAGAGCTGTTCACGTATCCATTCGCAGAATCTGGCCTGTCGCCGCCTCCTCTTGAAGTGGGTGATGAGGAGATGGTATGTACAGATGCCCAAATATTTGAGCAGCCACGTTATGACGAACGGAACGTTGTCAAAGTGTCTCAACAAGGGGTGGACAATGATGAGACACAATTGCCAGGAAGTCAGGAGGAGCATCAGGGTGCGGAAGAGGAAAACGACATGGTGGATGATCCAGTAGCTGACCCAACATGGCAGGAGGATCTGCAGAGCGAGGACAGCAGTGCACAGGGGGAGGGAGGCGTAGCATCCCAACAGGCAGTACGAAGCAGGGTTGCGTCCGCAGGCAGAAGGCAGGCAACTGTTCCCCGGAACAACAACACGACTCAAGGTGCCTGTGCAAATGTTCGGTCTTCCCGAGTCTGGGAGTATTTTAAGTTGGCTCCAGAAGACTCTAAAAAGGCCATTTGCCACACCTGCCATGCCACTATCAGCAGGGGTACGAAAACTAGCAGCCTGACCACCACCAGCATGATCAGGCACATGTCAGCCAAGCACCCGACTTTGTGGGAAGTACCACAGAGTCGAGGAGCGGTGCGTGCTGATGTCACTGCTACGTCTTCGCCTGTTGTGCATGCGAGCCAATCCCCTGTCCATGCTGGCCGCGAACAAGCCTCCGGCCCTGCACCTGAAGTTGCCCACGCACAATTTACACCACCATCAAGCACGTCCTTGTCCCAGCGCAGCGTTCAATTATCCATTCAGCAAACATTTGAACGCAGGCGCAAATACGCTGCCAATGCCCCACATGCCACAGTCCTGAATGATCACATTTCGCGACTCATAGCGCTAGAAATGTTGCCTTTCCGGCTGGTGGAGACGGACGCATTCCGCGACCTGATGGCGGCTGCTGTCCCACGTTACTCGGTCCCCAGCCGACACTATTTCTCCAGATGTGCCGTACCCGCATTGCATAACCACGTGTCCAACAGCATCACACGTGCCCTGAACAATGCTGTTTCAGCCAAAGTCCACCTAACCACAGACACGTGGACAAGTGCTTGTGGGCAAGGCCGCTACATCTCCTTGACGGCACACTGGATTAATATTGTGGAGGCTGGGACCCAGTCTGAGCGAGGGACGGAACACGTCCTTCCCACACCAAGGATAGCAGGCCCTACCTCTGTCAGGGTTTCACCGACACTCTACAGCTCCGGAATGTCATGCTCTTCAGCCTCCTCCTCCTGCGCATCCTCATCCACTGTACCCTCCACACCAGTCCCAAGCTGGAAGCACTGCAGCACTGCCTCTGCAAAGCGGCAACAGGCTGTGCTGAAGCTAGTCTGCATAGGTGACAAACCCCACAATGCAGAAGAGGTGTGGACAGCTCTGAAACAGCAGGCAGATCACTGGCTCACACCTCTGAACCTAAAGCCAGGAAAGGTCATGTGTGACAATGGCCGGAACCTGGTGGCAGCTTTGAGGCGAGGGCAGCTGACGCATGTTCCATGCGTGGCCCATGTGCTCAACCTGGTGGTTCAGAGGTTTGTGAAGTCATACCCGGAGGTGTCTGACCTGCTGGTAAAAGTTCGGCGTCTGTCTGCACATTTTCGCAAGTCACCTGCTGCTTCTGCCGGCCTTGCCAGCTTTCAGCGCCGTTTGCGTCTTCCGGCCCACAGACTGGTGTGTGATGTCCCCACGCGTTGGAATTCAACTCTGCACATGTTGGTCAGGATATGTGAGCAGAAGAGGGCCGTTGTGGACTACCTGCATCACCTAAGCTGTCGGGAAATGGGTCAAACTCCACACATAACACCTGAGGAGTGGAGATGGATGTCGGACCTATGCACCGTCCTCCAAAACTTTGAGGACTCCACCATGATGGTGAGCGGCGATGACGCCATTATTAGCGTCACCATACCACTACTCTGCCTTCTACAATGGTCTCTGCTGAAAATCAAAGAGGATGCATTGCAGGCCGAGCGCGATGACTTAGAGCAAGAAACTGTAGTGGGTGTGGGTGAAAACACACAGCCCAGCCTCATGTCATCACAACGTGTAGTGGAGGACTATGACGAGGAGGAGGAGGAGGATGAAGACATGGAGCAACTCTCAGGCCAAATTGGGGATATGACATGCACACCAGTCATACCCTCGATTCAGCGTGGCTGGCCAGAGGACAGGGGAGATGAGGAGGAGGAGGAGGAGGAGGACAGCATGTTCAGTCATCGTGTTGGTCTGGATACTGAAGTGATGGCTGTTAAGAGTCTGGCGCACATGGCTGACTTTATGGTAAGCTGCCTGTCTCGTGACCCTCGCGTTCAGAACATCTTAGCCGACAATCAGTACTGGTTGGCAACACTCTTAGACCCACGCCACAAGGAGAACTTTATGTCTCTCATTCCTGAGGCGGAGAGGTCAGCCAAAATGCAGCAGTTCTACAGGGCCATAGTCACGGAAGTTGTCAAATCATTCCCCTCACAAAACGCTAGCGGCATAGGTCAGGATTCGGTGGACAACCAAGGCGTACGGCCGAGAGGGGCACAAGTCCAATCCGCCAGAGGCAGGGGAACTGTCTTTACGATGTGGGACAGTTTTCTCAGCCCCTCACGTACCACAGCCCCTGAGGTGCGGGGTAGTGCCACCAGAAATGCTAAGTTTGGGCAGATGCTGAAGGAGTACCTTGCAGATCGAACAACTGTACTGCGAGATTCCTCGGTGCCTTTCAATTATTGGGTCTCCAAGCTCGACACGTGGCATGAATTGGCTCTCTACGCCTTGGAAGTCCTGGCCTGCCCTGCCGCTAGCGTTTTATCAGAGCGTGTTTTCAGTGCTGCAGGTGGAATCATCACTGATAAACGCACCCGCCTGTCAACTGAAAATGCGGACAGGCTGACTCTGATCAAGATGAACAAGGGTTGGATTGGGCCAGACTTCACCACACCACCAGCAAATGACAACTGAATTAAAATTTTGTTATTTGAATTTGACATGTACCTCCACTCACCCATGGGTACACACTTCCGGACTTTGGCTAATCGCTGGACTGCTTCTCCTTCTCCTCATGTGACACCATGATGACCGTTAGAATAGTTAGGCTCTTGTTTGAGGTATACCCGCAGTGGTAAATTTTTTCGCCCATTCTGTTAGAATGGGCATTACAACGACAGGAGACCCGCTCCTTTTCAATGGGAAAAATGTTTTTAGGCACTGCTGCACGTCTCTATCCAGGGACAATGTGGAGCCTCCCAATTTTTGGCTGCCCTGGCCAAAGGCCTATACTACAATACACCCACTTGAGGGTTACAGGCCCTACTACATGTCTGTAAGCATGGGTCATTGTTGAACCTCCCAATTTTTGGCTGCCCTGACCAAAGGGCTATCCTACAATACACCCACTTGAGGGTTACAGGCCCTCCTGCACGTCTCTATCCAGGGACAAAGAGGAGCCTCCCAATTTTTGGCTGCCCTGACCAAAGGGCTATACTACAATACACCCACTTGAGGGTTACAGGCCCTCCTGCACGTCTCTATCCAGGGACAAAGAGGAGCCTCCCAATTTTTGGCTGCCCTGACCAAAGGGCTATACTACAATACACCCACTTGAGGGTTACAGGCCCTCCTGCGCGTCTCTATCCAGGGACAAAGAGGAGCCTCCCAATTTTTGGCTGCCCTGACCAAAGGGCTATACTACAATACACCCACTTGAGGGTTACAGGCCCTCCTGCACGTCTCTATCCAGGGACAAAGAGGAGCCTCCCAATTTTTGGCTGCCCTGACCAAAGGGCTATACTACAATACACCCACTTGAGGGTTACAGGCCCTCCTGCACGTCTCTATCCAGGGACAAAGAGGAGCCTCCCAATTTTTGGCTGCCCTGACCAAAGGGCTATACTACAATACACCCACTTGAGGGTTACAGGCCCTCCTGCACGTCTCTATCCAGGGACAAAGAGGAGCCTCCCAATTTTTGGCTGCCCTGACCAAAGGGCTATACTACAATACACCCACTTGAGGGTTACAGGCCCTCCTGCACGTCTCTATCCAGGGACAAAGAGGAGCCTCCCAATTTTTGGCTGCCCTGACCAAAGGGCTATACTACAATACACCCACTTGAGGGTTACAGGCCCTCCTGCACGTCTCTATCCAGGGACAAAGAGGAGCCTCCCAATTTTTGGCTGCCCTGACCAAAGGGCTATACTACAATACACCCACTTGAGGGTTACAGGCCCTCCTGCACGTCTCTATCCAGGGACAAAGAAGAGCCTCCCAATTTTTGGCTGCCCTGACCAAAGGGCTATACTACAATACACCCACTTGAGGTTACAGGCCTTACTACATGTCTGTATGCATGGGTCATTGTTGAACCTTCCAATTTTTTGCTGCCCTGGCCAAAGGGCTATACTACAATACACCCAGTTCTTGTTTACAGGCCATCCTGCATGTCTGTATCCAGGGGCATTGGTGAACCTCCCAATTTTGGACTGCCCTGGCAAAGGAAGATACTACAATAGACCTAGTTCCTCAAAATGGGCACTTTATTTCTAGACAGGGCTTCATGTACGTCTCTTGTCAGGGTCATCGGAGTGTCACACAATGTTTTCACGTAAAATCTTTCATGTAATCACAAAAAGTGACATACACCAGCTGTATCTCACTATTGGGTATGTGCCCTTAACATTTCCACCCTAAATATTCATTTTAGGTGTCATTTTGGAAGGTTTTCTGGAGACTCCGTAAAATTGGCGTGAAACTCGGACAAGATTGTTCACAGCTGTGACTTTTGAGTGAGAAATGCTTCCAGGGGTCTTCCCCATAGTGTTGCCATGTCATTTCAGCACTTGAAAGAGGAGAAAAAGTATGGAAATGAGTTGTTAAGAATAATGGTGTTGATGGCAATGAGTACATGACAATGCTGCCTAGCTACCAGAAGAACAAACACAAGAACAAAAGCTTGAGCTTTGAACAGGTTATGCTGCTTTATGTGCTGATGGAGAGCCAAAGTTTATAGTTGATTTAGATTTTGATGTCTGTAGCTTATTTTGTGGCCGAAAAGCAGGGATGTAACTACAATAAGTGCAGGGATTGCATTTGCACCAAGAACTTTGTGCCTACGGGGTCCAAAAAGTCTCTTTGGTCTCTATAACTTTATATGCTAATAATTATTTGCCATAATTGGGGACCCCGGTGGAACTTTTGCTTTGGGGCACGTGATCGTAAAATTACACTACTGCTGAAGAACTTGCCCACTTGAATAGATTGGTCCTCTGGCAACATAGAAAATAATTGCCACTTGACAAAATGACTGCCAAAGTTTTCAGGCTTTGTTGAGCCTCCTACACCAACTGATTGTAAACTGACCACAAAAAAAGCGGATCTGGAATTTTTTTTGGTTAGACATCGATTACACACTTTATTGCCAACGCCACCACTGTCCACTGATCATATCACCATCTCATCATCCTCATTTCGTTGCCCTTTCTGTCCAGCACACAATCTTCAACATACCTGACTCAGCTGACATTTCTGTGCCCCCCACTTCTAATAACTTCTAGTGCCACTAACCAAAGCCCCTACTATCATGTCTTTCATTGTCACTCTTACCACCAATGGAGCTAAGTGTTTGAATCATGTTCTCCACCTACTTTGCTCTCATCTCATCTACATCCAAACGCTGTTATACAATTGAAATACAATTGAAACATTTTGCCGATATGATTCAAGCTAGTTATTGCTTGAAACGTGTAGGCCAAGTGTTTCAATTGTATTTTTAGCGATTAATTTTTTTATGTACTAATAAACAGGATGTTTTTATGAAGAAAAAATTCAGTGGGAGTTGGAATTAAAAAAAAAAAAAAAAAAAAAACTGTCTAAAGGAGACGGTCTTTGGATATCTTTCCATGTGCCGCAACTATAACAGGAATGTCCATAAAGATCTGATGAGCTGATGTAAGGCCCCTTTCACATTAGCGGTATTAGAAAATGCGGCAGTTGTGGTGAAAAAAACGCATCTTTCACCTAACCGTCACACTTGAGGCTCATCTGCGGCAAGCCACATGTAATGTCTATGGGGCTTGCGGCAGATGCGGCAAGTGTGGTATTGTTGCGGTTTTGGCACTTGCGGCAGATGCGGCCACGAAAAAAATGTGGTCAGACGCGTTTTGTTCGCGGCTGCATCTGCCGCAAGTGCCGAAACCGCACTTGCCGCACACTTACCACAAGCCCCATAGACAATGCATGGGGCTTGCCGCAGGTGAACCACAAGTGTGACAGTTAGGCGGCAGATGCGTTTTTTTCACTGCAACTGCCGCATTTTTCTAATACCGCTAATGTGAAAGGGGCCTAACAAAGTTTTTTTCTTTCTACCCAGCGCCAGAAGCAGCAAAACAACCCCAAAACATCTTTGAAGCTCCACCATATTGGAGTATAGGTAAACTTCTTAATAACATTATGCACTGTTGAAACATCCCCCATCACAAACTTTCGCAACCCCCCAACCTTATACCCATCCACCCAACCCCAGCCCCCCTGCCTGGAGCACTCTGGAATGCCCGCTCGGGTGTGCAACAAACTCTCTTATATCCACGACCTCTTCATCACCAATAAACTCAAATTCCTTGGCATCACCGAAACTTGGCTCACCTACTGCACTCTCCTACAGTGGACTCACTCTCTCCCACACATCACGCCCAAACAACACCCATGGCATTGGTGTGGGTATACTCTTGTCCGACAGCTGCTCCTTCATCCCAACTACACCGCCTCCCTCCACCTCCTTCCCCTCCTTCGAACTGCATTCAGTCCGTATCTTCTCCCCCTCCAGCTCGCGGTCATCTACCAACCCCTGGGACCCACCGCCCCCTTCCTTGAACATTTCAACACTTGGCTACTTCAATTCCTTTCCTCCGACATCCCCACCATCATCATGGGCGACTTCAACATCCCCATGGACACCCCCGACCCGGCTGCCTCCCGACTCCTATCACTGACCACCTCTTTTGGCCTCTCCCAATAGTCCTCCTCAGCCACTCACAAAGACGGCCACACGCTTGACCTTATCTTCTCCTGCCTCTGTTCCCTCATCGACCTCTCAAACTCACCCCTTTTCCTATCTGACCACAACCTGTTGACCTTTTCCTCCCTCTTTCCCCCTAGCTCACCCCCCCCTTAGAAACTCAGTCACCCACGCAGAAACCTTAAACTTATCGATTTCAACTCACTCCCTCACTCCCTCCTCCCTCTCACAGACCTCGCCTCCTCACCTGACGTTAACACTGCTACCACCCTCTACAACTCCACACTAACTGCGGCTCTCGACCAGGCCGCCCCCCTCACACATACCAAAACCCGCACACATAGACAACCCTGGCTCACCTCTCTCACAAAAGAACTACGTCCAGCGTCCAGGGTAGCTTAATGGAGATGGAAGAAATCCCACTCCACAGCCCACCTCACCACGTACAAACAATTCCTCTCCAACTTCAAGGACGCACTCACTGCGGCAAAGCAAACCTACTTCTCTTCTTTAATCAACACACTGTCCCGAAACCCCAAGCAAATATTCAAAACCTTCAACTCCCTACTCTGTCCCCCGACACCTCCTTTTTCCCCTAATCTCCGCCGACGACTTCGCCACCTTCTTCAAACAAAAGATTAACAAAATTAGAGAAAGTTTTGGCCCAACGTCCCCCCGACCCACCCCCATTACCGCCCAACCCTCCTTGACCAAAGGAAGCTTCTCCAACGTGACTGAAGCCCAGCTCTCCTCCCTCCTGTCACGATCTCACCTCACCACCTGCGCCCTCAACCCACTCCCCTCCCACCTCATCCCAAACCTCACTGCAGTCCTCATCCCTGCCCTAACCCACCTCTTCAACCTATCACTCACTACCGGCGTCTTTCCCTCATCCTTCAAATACGCCTTGATATCACCCATCCTCAAAAAATCCTCCCTCGACCCATCATCTGTCGCTAACTACCGCCCCATATCTCTTCTCCCTTCGCATCCAAACTACTGAACAACACGTCCATTCTTAACTGTCCTCCTACCTATCCTCCTGCTCCCTCTTCGACCACCTACAATCCGGTTTCTGACCTCACCACTCCACTGAAACAGCCCTAACTAAAGTCACCAACGACCTGCTGACCGCGAAATGTAAACAACACTACTCCGTCCTTCTCCTCCTATCTGCTGCCTTCAACACAGTCGACCACTCCCTCGTACTTCAAATCCTAGAGTTCCTCGGCATCACCGATCTCGCCCTCTCCTGGATCTCCTCATACCTTACAGGCCGCACCTTCAGCGTCACCCACTCCTATACCTCTTCCTCGTCCTACCCTCCTACTGTCGGCGTCCCTCAGGGATCGGTTCTGGGAACACTACTGTTCTCCATCTACACCCTCGGCCTTGGTTAACTCATTGAGTCCCATGGCCTCCAGTACCATCTCTACGCCGACGACACCCAGATCTACCTCTCCGGGCCTGATATCACCTGCCTTCTGTCTAAAATCCCCCAATGCCTGTCCACCATCTCATCTTTCTTCTCTGCTCGCTTCCTCAAGCTGAACATGGACAAAACAGAGTTCATCGTCTTCCCCCACAGCCGCCCTCCCCCTCTACCAAACCTGTCAATCCTAGTCAATGACTGCTCCCTCTCCCCAGTCCCCCACGCCAAGTGTCTTGGGGTCACTCTTGACTCCTCCCTCTCCTTCAAGCCGCACATCCAAGCCCTCGCCACGTCCTGCCGACTCCAGCTCAAGAACATTTCCCAGATCCGCTCCTTCCTTAATCATGACACTGCCAAAACTCTCGTCCACACCCTCATCATCTTCCGCCACAACTACTGCAACCTACTGCTCACCGGTCTCCCTGCTTCCTCCCTTGCACCCCTCTGCTCTATCCTAAACTCAGCTGCCCATCTAATCCACCTTCCTCCTTGCTATTCCCCTGTCTCCCCCCTCCGCCAGGCCCTTCACTGGCTCCCCACCCCACAAAGATCTCAATTTAAAATCCTAACCCTGACTTACAAAGCAATCCACAACCTGTCCCCCCCTTACATCTCCGACATGGTCCCCCGATACCTACCCGCGCGCAATCTGCACTCCTTACAAGAACTCCTCCTCTCCTCCCCCCTTATCACATCCTCCCCCAACCGTATACAAAACTTCTCCCGCGCCTCCGCCATATTCTGGAACTCTCTCCCCCACCACGTCAGACACTCGCCTACCCTCAGGAGTTTCAAAAAGAACCTAAAAACTCATCTATTCCAACAAGCCTACAACCTATGATGAGACCCAGCTCTGCACCACCAAATGCTTGGTGCTCCCCTTCCTATTGTCTCCTCTCCTACCCCTGTAGACTGTGAGCCCTCGTGCACAGGGTCCTCTCCCTTCATGTATCAGCAAGCTTTAACTGTTCGTATGTACTGTACCTGTCCTTGTTACCCCCACTTCTTTTGCAAAGCGCCATGGAACCAATGGCGCTATATTAATAAATAATAATAATAACTGGGATACCAGCGTCTTTGGAGATAGCCTTATACCCTTTGGAAGTCTTGTGTTTTCTAATAACAGCAGTTCTAATGTCTTCAGACAGCTTCTTTGTCTACTCTTCACCACTGTGACAAAGGAACAGGGACTAATATGTGGCTTTTTAAACACTGAAGTCATCATTCATTGAATAATTCATGTCACATGAGCCCCAACAATTTATCACAAGTGATTCTCATGATGATTACCACAGGCGAGTCAAAATGTGTTTCCATCTATCTATTATATATCGCGATCGCAAAGCGCCCCTTCGGCGCTACTTCCGGCGTGGTCATGTGGATACGCGCGAAGCATTGGCCGTAAGCGCCATTGCGAGCCTTTATAACTCGACTCGCAATGGCGCAATGCCGCCTCTGCTCCCCGCTACCACAGACACTCCGTCTATGGAGCTGCCCCTGTGCCTCCCCCCAGCCCGATCACAAGCCCAGCAACGCTCCCCAGACCCGCAAGCCGCCTCCAGCACCGCATCCCCCACGCTGCACACACCCCCCTCACTGGCCGCACACCTCCGCCCCAGCCCCCCATCCACAGTCTAGCACAGCCCCCACCCGCATCTCGCACAGCACCCCCCCCCAATGTCGCACAGCACCCCCCCAATGTCCGCACAGCCCTCCCCCCAATGCCCCACCACAGCCCCTCCACCTCAATGTCCCCTCATGCCCGCAACCCCCGCGCCAGACCCTATCCACAGTCTAGCACAGCCCCCCCGCAATGTCCGCACAGCACCTCCCCCCCAATGTCCGCACAGCCACTCCCCCCAATGTCCCGCCACAGCCCCTCACCCGCCCAATTCCGTCACACAGCCCCCCCCCCCAATGTCCGCACAGCCCCTCCCCCCAATGTCCGCACAGCCCTCCCCCCAATGTCCGCACAGCCCCTCCCCCCTCCAATGTCCGCACAGCCCCCCCCGCCCAATGTCCGCACAGCCCCCCCCATGCCCACACCCCCCGCATGTCCGCACAGCCCCCCCGCCCAATGTCCGCACAGCCCCCCCCGCCAATGTCCGCACAGCCCTCCCCCCATCGCCCCTCCCCCCAATGTCCGCACAGCCCCCCCCCCACCAATGTCCGCACAGCCCCCCCCCAATGTCCGCACAGCCCCCCCCCAATGTCCGCACAGCCCCCCCCCCAATGTCCGCACAGCCCCCCCCCGCCAATGTCCCGCACAGCCCCCCCCCCGCCAATGTCCGCACAGCCCCCCCCCCAAAATGTCCGCACAGCCCCCCCCCAAAATGTCCGCACAGCCCCCCCCCACCCGACGCCGTAGATCACTTACCTGTCTTCATGACATCTGCTTCCTCAGCTCCAGTCCTTCCTTCGGCAAGGCCCCACGAGTCTTCCATCCGCCGATCTTCTTTCTTCCTCCACCGAGCTCCGAGTCGTTCTTCTATTTGCCCTATTTGCACGCTGATTGGTCCTTTCTTCCCATAGAGAAACATGCCCATGTTTCTCTATGGGAAGACGCGACCAATCAGCGTCCAGCATTATCCGCCATGGGCGGACCTAAAGAATAAATTAGTCTTTTCTTCAAAGACTCAGTTCTCCTTCAGGTCCGCCATGGCGGATAATGCTGGACGCTGATTGGTCGCGTCTTCCCATAGACAAACATGGCCATGTTACTCTATGGGAAAAAACGACCAATCAGCGTCCAGGATTATCCGCCATGTATCTCTATGAGGGGTTGGAGCGGACCTGAAGGAGAACTGTGTCTGCTCACTTAAAATAACAAATAATAAATTAATTTAATAATAAAAAAATAATTAAAAAAGAATTAAAAAATAATAAAAAAATAAATAAAAAATAATAAAAAAAAAAAAAAATAATAATAATAATAAAAAAAAAATATGCTAATAATATGAGCCCTTTGAGCGGACCTGAAGGAGAACTGTGTCTCAGGCTCAGGCTCACTTAAAATAACAAATAATAAATTAATTTAATAATAAAAAAAATAATAAAAAAATAATTAAAAAATAATACAAAAATAAATAAAAAATAATAAAATAATTAATAAAAAATAATAATAAAAAAATACAAATATGCTAATAATATGAGCCCTTTGAGCGGACCTGAAGGAGAACTGTGTCTCAGGCTCAGGCTCACTTAATATAACAAATAATAAATTAATTTAATAATAAAAAAAAAAATAAAAAAATAATAAAAAAAATAAATAAAAAATAATAAAAAAATAAATAAAAAATAATAATAAAAAAAAAAAAATATGCTAATAATATGAGCCCTTTGAGCGGACCTGAAGGAGAACTGTGTCTCAGGCTCAGGCTCACTTAAAATAACAAATAATAAATTAATTTAATAATAAAAAAATAATAAAAAAATTATTAAAAAATAATACAAAAATAAATAAAAAATAATAAAAAAATTAATAAAAAATAATAATAAAAAAATACAAATATGCTAATAATATGAGCCCTTTGAGCGGACCTGAAGGAGAACTGTGTCTCAGGCTCAGGCTCACTTAAAATAACAAATAATAAATTAATTTAATAATAAAAAAAATAATAAAAAAATAATTAAAAAATAATACAAAAATACATAAAAAATAATAAAAAAATTAATAAAAAATAATAATAAAAAAATACAAATATTCTAATAATATGAGCCCTTTGAGCGGACCTGAAGGAGAACTGTGTCTCAGGCTCAGGCTCACTTAAAATAACAAATAATAAATTAATTTATTAATAAAAAAAATAATTAAAAAATAATAAAACAATAAATAAAAAATTATACATAATAACATAAAAAATAAGAATAAAAAAAAAAAATGCTAATAATAATGATATTACTGCTAATAATAATGCTATTAATGCTAATAATTATGCTATTAATGCTAATAATAATGCTATTAATGCTAATAATTATGCTATTAATGCTAATATTTATGTTATTAATGCTAATAATTATGCTATTAATGCTAATAATTATGGTATTAATGGTAATAATAATGCTATTAATGCAAATAATATTGCTATTAATTCTATTATTAATGCTATTAATGCTAATAATTATGCTATTAATGCTCATATTTATGCTATTAATGGTAATAATAATGCTATTAATGCAAATAATATTGCTATTAATTCTATTATTAATGCTATTAATGCTAATAATTATGCCATTAATGGTAATCATAATGGTATTAATGCAAATAATATTGCTATTAATACTATTATTAATGCTATTAATGCTAATAATTATGCTATTAATGCTAATAATTATGCTATTAATGGTAATAAGAATGCTATGAATGCAAATAATATTGCTATTAATGCTATTATTAATGCTATTAATGTTAATAATTATGCTATTAATGCTAATAAGTATGCTATTAATGGTAATAATAATGCTATTAATGCAAATAATATTGCTATTAATTCTATTATTAATGCTATTAATGCTAATAATTATGCTATTAATGCTCATATTTATGCTATTAATGGTAATCATAATGGTATTAATGCAAATAATATTGCTATTAATTCTATTATTAATGCTATTAATGCTAATAATTATGCCATTAATGGTAATCATAATGGTATTAATGCAAATAATATTGCTATTAATACTATTATTAATGTCATTAATGCTAATAATTATGCTATTAATGCTAATAATTATGCAATTAATGGTAATAAGAATGCTATGAATGCAAATAATATTGCTATTAATGCTATTATTAATGCTATTAATGTTAATAATTATGCTATTAATGCTAATAATTATGCTATTAATGGTAATAATAATGCTATTAATGCAAATAATATTGCTATTAATTCTATTATTAATGCTATTAATGCTAATAATTATGCTATTAATGCTAATATTTATGCTATTAATGGTAATAATAATGCTATTAATGCAAATAATATTGATATTAATGCTAATAATTATGCTATTAATGCTAATATTTATGCTATTAATGCTAATAATTATGCTATTAATGCTAATATTTATGCTATTAATGCTAATAATTATGCTATTAATGGTAATCATAATGGTATTAATGCTAATAATTATGCTATTAATGGTAATCATAATGGTATTAATGCAAATAATATTGCTATTAATGCTATTAATGCTAATAATTATGCTATTAATGTTAATAATTATGCTATTAATGCTAATAATTATGCTATTAATGGTAATAATAATGGTAGTAATGCAAATAATATTGCTATTAATGCTATTATTAATGCTATTAATGTTAATAATTATGCTATTAATGCTAATAATTATGCTATTAATGGTAATAATAATGCTATTCATGCAAATAATATTGCTATTAATGCTATTACTAATGCTGTTAATGCTAATAATTATGCTATTAATGCTAATAATTATGCTATTAATGGTAATAAGAATGCTATTAATGCAAATAATATTCCTATTAATGCTATTAATAATGCTATTAATGCTAATAATAATGCTGTTAATGCTAATATTTATGCTATTAATAGTAATAATAATGCTATTAATTCAAATAATATTGCTATTAATGCTATTAATGCTAATACTAATGCTATTAATGCTATTTATAATGCTATTACTCTATTCATACTGCTGTTAATACTATTAATACTGCTATTAATGTTATTAATACTGTTATTAATGATCATAATACTGCTAATAATGCTATTAATACTGCTATTACTGCTAATAATAATGCTATTGCTAATATTATTGCTATTGATGATGCTATTGATGATGGTTTTGATGATGGTATTGATGATGGTATTGGTATTCATGCTATTGGTATTATGTATGCACATTCGATGTCCTTAAGTATTCAGTGACCTCTTACTATTATTGATGTTAATGAGAAACATGTCTATATCTTTGTAATACGTCGTAGGGTACATTATAAGGACATACAAAACATGATATTTAAATATGTTCATTGTCTATCTGGAACTTATTATTTTCCTTCATAATTATTCTATACTTTTCAAGAATTCTTTTCTCCCAAAAAGCTTTTGTAAAAGCTCTTACGTACCTATACGTCTCCAAGCATAGTATTACCTTTGTATGTCCTAACATGACTTCAAAGGATACTAGCAAGGATGTTGGCGGGTACAAAGCCGCATGGATGCGTAAGACACGTGCTAAGGAAACTGAAGAAGAGCGACAATGTCGTTTGGATAAGTCTAAAGCTGAGTATAAGCAACGCATTGCAATGGAGTCCCTGGAACAAAAACAACTACGCTTGGTCAAAAAAGCTCAGAAGGAACGTCAACGCTGCCAAACAAAAAAAGGAACACCACCAGTACATCACTCTGATGATCAGACAGTAACCTCATCAGTACAACAGTCTGCTGATCAAACTGCAAGCTCACCTGTACAATATTCTGCTGATCTAACTCAGTGTGCTGATCAGACAGTAACCTCATCAGTACTACAGTCTGCTGATCCAACTGTAAGCTCACCAGTACTACAGTTTGCTCTAGCTCTTTCTAGCAGTTCACCGGATGAAAGTAGCACAATTCCTCAAGTTTCATCACCGCGCAAAGCAACAGCAAAGCGTAAACATTGTGGTCAGGAGACGTCACGCACAAAACGTTTTCGCGTTGAACAACAACAAACTCCTTTGGAGGCACAAATTGCTCAGGAGTCTTCACTATCCAAACAGAGCCGCTTACGTAAAAGTGGTGCCTCCCGTCGTCAACACCGCAAAAAGACGTCTTCTACTGTTACACAAGTGGATCCTGACTCTTTTTCTGCTTTATTACTTCAACGTCTGATCTATGTCGGTTTGCAGAAAGAACATCGTATTTACCTACCTACACCTCCCTCTTCATATCCACCTGGATTTACAGATAGTGATTTTGGCATTGTGGAACATACCTGTGGCTCTATGATATTCATATGTAACCATTGTGAAGCTCGACATTTCATGGATGAGATGCCATCGGATAAACAGTATACTCTCTGTTGTCACAAGGGGAAGGTCAAGGTTCCGTTACCTCAGTATCCAGAGATGTTGGAATGTA
This sequence comes from Allobates femoralis, assembly GCA_033576535.1. Classification (NCBI taxonomy): domain Eukaryota; kingdom Metazoa; phylum Chordata; class Amphibia; order Anura; family Aromobatidae; genus Allobates; species Allobates femoralis. The sequence continues at coordinate 127,178,428 of JARQOC010000006.1, forward strand.
TTCTTAAAGGTCAGAGTCCATACAGTCGGAATATGATGGATAACATCAGAAGTATCAATAGTTCCTTTGGTTTTGCTTCTATGGGTGCAAGTATTGCTCCCCCACCTGGACATGGCCCTTATTGCTTCCGGATTCATGGCCAAATTTATCACCGTACTGGAACACTACATCCTGCTCCAGATCAAGCTCCTGCTTATGCCCAACTCTACATTTTAGATACTGCCACTGCTAATGACCAACGTTTGCAGTGTGACAAAAATAAAAAATGTCATCCTAAATTGATGCGGCTCATTGCTAACTTATTAGATCGCATCAATCGTTTTGTTTCCGCATACAAAATGTTACGTTTTGTTGAACAAGAGGAACAGGAGAAGGCAATTCAAAATGGTACTGTCATGCCTAATATCACCATGGCTCTTAAACAGGATCGAGAACAAGACCCAAGACGTTATAATAAACCAATTGTTAATGAAGTTGCTGTGGTATTTGAAAATGCTGATGGAGAGCCACCTTTCAATAGAGACATTTTAATTCATCTGAAACCTGACCCAAACAATCCTTTAGCCCCTAAAACAACAACAAGTCAGTATTCTACACAGTAATTTAGATGCTTTACTGTATCCGTTATTTTTTCCACATGGAGAACAAGGCTGGCATGAGGGACTGAAGCATCAAGGTCAAAATCCACGGAGAATTACACAATTGCAGTATTACTGTTATTTGCTATCTGTACGTCCTGGGTTCAATCCTATTCTAAATGGTGGAAAACTAACGCAACAGTATTTAGTGGATGCGTATATAAAAATTGAGGCTAATCGCTTAAATTTTATACGTCAACATCAAAAAGATTTAAAAGTGGAGGACTACTGCGTACTACAGGAACATCTGCAAAGAAAATCTTTCGAATAAGGAATTCCTATTGGCAAGACAGTCATTTTACCATCGTCGTTTGAAGGTAGTCCAAGAAATATGCAGCAACGCTATCAAGATGCCATGGCTATTGTGACTAAATTTGGACGGCCAGATCTTTTTATAACAATGACCTGTAATCCCAAATGGAGTGAGATTATCCACAATTTAGAACCATGGCAGAGGGTGGAACACAGACCGGATTTAGTCGCCCGTGTCTTCAAAATAAAATTAGAAGCCCTATTAAAAGATATAAACAGTGGATTATTTGGCAAGATTTGTGCAATGGTTCATGTAATAGAATTTCAAAAGCGGGGACTACCACATGCTCACATTTTGATTATTCTGGATAGCAATTCGAAATTACGCACTGAGGTTGATGTCGATCGTACTGTTTGGGCAGAAATTCCTGATCCATCCGAGTATCCCTGCTCCATCAAATTGTGATGCAACATATGATTCATGGACCCTGTGGACAATTCAACCCCAATTCTCCATGTATGGATATTGGAAAGTGTAAAAAAGGATTCCCAAAAGATTTCCAACCAAAAACTCTAATAGCACACGATGCCTACCCAACTTATCAACGCAATGCAGGACCTTCATTTACACACCGTTCTCACATGGTTGATAATTCTTGGGTTGTTCCCTATAACCCTTTCCTATTATTAAAGTATAAGTGTCATATAAATGTGGAAATCTGTGCATCAATTCAAAGTGTCAAGTATTTATTCAAATATGTTTACAAAGGGCATGATAAAGCCAATCTGGAAATTTGTCAAACAAACATACAACATGATGAACCTCACCAATTTATGGATTCAAGATACGTCAGTGCACCGGAGGCAGCTTGGAGAATTTTTGCCTATCCAATGCATAAACAATCACACAGCATTGTTCGCCTTGCCGTACATCTGCCACAGTCACAACCACTTTATTTTCATGAAGATGCTTCTGTAGAGAACATTGCTGCCATGACGCATAGAAAATCAACTCTTATGGGCTACTTTGAACTGAATGAGAATGACCCACATGCTCATGAATACTTCTACCGCCAAATTCCTGAGCACTATGTCTGGAAAGATGGTGCATGGGAAATTAGGCAGAAACGTGGAGCAACAGTCATTGGAAGAATGTATACGGTCAGTATGAAAGATGAAGAACGCTACTATTTACGGTTGTTGTTACTACATGTAAAAGGAGCAACAAGTTTTGAGCACATTAAGACCGTTAATGAAGTCGAGTACCCAACTTTTAAACAGGCAGCAATAGCCCTTGGATTACTTTTGGATGACAGTGTTTGGCGAAATACCTTACTGGATGGCTGTGTTCTAAACATGCCTGCACAGCTTCGGGATATATTTGCTTACATATGTATCTTTGGTCCTCCTGCTCATCCATTGGAGTTGTGGCAAGAATTTAAAAAAGATTTTATTGAAGACTACTGCCGTGCATATCACCCTAACAATGAGGACTGTGAGGATTGTGAAGGCTATGCAATGACAGATGTTCAAAATGTGTTAAAATTTCATGGCAAAAGCTTTACGGATTTTAATCTACCACGCCCCAAAAGAAAACAACAACTACAACCACAATACGACAAAGAGGAGGAGTTAAGAAGAGCCCAAGAAATGAAAGAAACTTTAAATCAACAACAACTTTTGGCCTATAATGCCATAAATGAAGCATTACAGGATACAAGTCAGCAAGCTAAGTGCTTTTTCATTGATGGCCCAGGTGGCAGTGGGAAAACATATTTGTATGATTTGTTAATTCGTCAAATAAGAGGAGAAGGAGAAACTGTGTCACCTGCTGCCAGTACTGGGATTGCAGCCAACTTATTGGAAGGAGGAAGAACCATCCATTCACTTTATGGGATACCTATTCCAATCAATGAAACATCTGTTTCAAGAATCAAAAATGATACTGATGCTGCACACCATTTGAAGAATACTAAACTTTTCATTATTGATGAATCCACTATGCTATCTAAATACGCACTGCATGTCATTGACCAACTATTAAAGGATGTTATGACCAAAGATATCTCGAAGAAAAATAAAACACCCTTTGGAGGGAAAGTCATTGTTCTGGGAGGAGACTTTCGTCAGTGTCTTCCTATTATTCCTCATGGAACACGAACTGATATCGTAGAGAGCTGCATTAAATATTCCAGACAATGGCAGATTTTCACTCAATTGCCACTACTTGACAACATGCGCTCTGTTGATCCAGAATACAGCAATTGGATACTTCAGCTGGGAAATGGACAATTGACCAATTCTTATAACCTTGGAGATGATGTTATAGAAATCCCTGAAGATATGATTTGCACAGGCTCACTAATATTTGACATTTTTGGTGAAAACATTGTAATTGATGTCAATGACAATGAAAGCATTAATACTGCAGCATCACATGCCATTCTTTGCCCCAAAAATGATGATGTGGATCAGGTCAACTCTAAGATCATGGATTGCATTGCTGGAGAGTACACAGAATACATTAGTGATGATTCCATTGATCCGGACGAGACAGAGGACCCAGAGCAATACCCTGTTGAGTTTTTAAATTCACTTACACCCACGGGAATGCCATCTCATCGTCTGAAATTAAAAATCGGCACTATTGTAATGCTTTTGAGGAACTTCAACAGCAGAAAAGGTCTTTGCAATGGGACTCGCTTAATTGTCACCGGTTTGTTTGCCAACATGATTCGAGCAAAAGTCATTACTGGGTCTGCTGGAGGAAATGTGGTTTTCATTCCCAGGATTGATTTGTGCCCATCAGAAACCGGCTTGCCTTTTAAGTTAAGATGTCGCCAATTTCCTCTGAAGCCAGCTTTTGCCATGACAATCAATAAATCCCAAGGACAACACTTGAGAAAGTAGGGATTTTTTTGCCAGAACCTGTTTTTGGACATAAACAATTGTATGTGGCTTTTTCAAGAGTGAGAAGACGATCCAATGTAAAAGTGAAAGTGGTGGACACTCCAATCCAAGGCAAATTGCTGCCTAACAGTGACAAAGTATTTACCAAAAATATTGTCTACAAGAATATTTTGCACTGAACTCCTCCCTATGACTATTCTTCCGTTTATTTATCTTTTGAAAAAAAAATATATAAATTTTACTGTTTCACATTTTATTCTTTTATATACTGATTTCTACTATATTTTTGTGAACACACATTTAAGATAATATGAGAGATGTGTATCATCCACATTTCTACAGTGGGTGATAGAAACCACTATTTAAAGCTCCAGCACTATATGTGCTGAGAGATTTCATTCTCATTCTTTACAGGGAGAGGTTTTTGTGAACAGCTAAGAGACGGGTGGGACGGCTGTTCACACACATCTCATTAGCAAGGTGTGTTACACATGTTTAGATAGATAGGGACAAAAATAAATTATTCATTAGATTCTATCATGCCATTTTTCTTAGATTTTTTTCACATTATTGAGGAATATACTAAATGATAATAATTGATCATGAAGGACTCACCGACAACATACTTGCTGTAATTTTCATGACTGCATGTATGCAATTTGTACTTCACTTGCGGTTTGTGCAGACAACATAGTTGCGGCAGTGTCATCCACATCAACTACAGTCATCTGTGCTTACTTAGTGGATGCATGTTATGCACCTGCCAAAGCCACGTTCACTTCATTTACCGCAGGTTAACTACAAGTTTTTTAGTTATTGCGTGGACATTGCTGCAAGTTTGTAGTTGGTAACTCCTTTTGTATCAATTTATAACATTTATTTATTTACCACATGATCCTCAAAAAATCTAAGACAAATCCAGCCATAAAACATATTTAAATAATATCAATTCGGAATTAGTTAGATTAGGACTCACCAGGCGTAAGGGCATCTTGACGCGATTGGTGGGCTGACACAAACTGGCTGATACACACATTACTATTATTAATTCATCAATTCTAATGATTGACGCATTAACAAGTATTGCTACTTTGTGTTCTAAGACCCTTACAACATAATTGTTCAATTTTCCTTATATGATATCAACAATACAAATATATGTAGTTGCTGTAAAGATGCCATTGGAATAATTGGATTATTATTTAAAAATCTTTAAAAAAACAATAAACATATTCTAGACACCCGATGCATTTGTATCAGGCTAACAGCTATAACTACTATAATCAAATTAACGCACGTTCTAGAATCCCGATGCATTTGCATCGGGCTCACAGCTAGTTTAATATAAATGGTGATGATACCAGTGTCACATCAAGCTTTAGGTTTTTCAATTTTTCCCTGCCATTGTTTTTTGTTTTAAATTGTTGTTTATTATTTGCTCTTTGCATGCAACGTTTTTGGATTCGGCAGAAACATCCCACTTCTCCAGGATACATCCGGCGAGATAGCAGCCGGATGGCAGATAACTGCCACCCGGCTCCATCCAGCTCCATTCAGCCTGATAGTCTCCTATGGAGCAAAACTCCGGTCCAGGCTGTCACCCCTGACAGCCCCGGACCGGATGACGCCGCAATGTGAACCCAGCCTAAGTGGCGGCCACTTTAGATGATTCACGCGAAGTGCAAATTGTTTAAATTTGCAGAGTTCAGTGAATTTCTCAAAATTTCTCAGAATTTCATTCACATCAGATTGATTTGATCATCTCTAATTTTCTTGCAATTTTGTGATAACAGTTCTTTTTCAAAACTATAAGGAAAATCAAAATCATAGACCCTTCTATGTTACCATCAGTGAAAAGGTTACAGTATAAAACTCTACCGCGAAAATTATGCTTGCCTCCACTGCCTATATCACTAATCATAATTTCACACT